>VMOF01000035.1:17472755-17581075 GCA_011764245.1 Trialeurodes vaporariorum
CCTGGAGGCGCGCTTCTTGTTTACATCTTCATGGAGCCACCTTCGTTGCAGCCCAGCTTAGAGGAAACTTTCGGCATTTTTAGCTTGTACTGATGAAATTTGAATTAGAAATTGATGAAAGTGTGTTCAGAACAGAATAAAATTCACGCATTACTTTTAAAACAGGTAGTGAAGCCAACGGGTATTGGAGGTTAGGTTGACCTAACAAAGATTACTTACACACGAATACATGTATAAGCGTATAAGTAATATTTGGCGGGAAGATCGTTGGATAAAAATGTAAACAAGAGGCGCGCCTCCAGGCTCCTCAGACACCTTCTTCTTCTTCACTTCTGTTCACGTTTCTTGACTCTTTCATATATAGGGACTCTAAAGAAGACTATAACGAAAATATATCATTTTATTTCGTGGGCCGTCATCACAAATGAAACAGTACTGTTACGACGACCAAACCTTTTGTAGAGAAATGACTCAGCAAAAGACTTTCAGTTGAGCATAACAAACGCGTTTTGTGTACCTTACCAAAGTTATGGTATTCTGAAGTAAAGAACTTCTGCTCTCTCATTTTTGCAATTTTTTTTTTCGCGTGAATATTTAAAATTTAAAATTCTAAAAGTATTTCATGATCGAGCAAAATACTTTTAGTTCAGCGCACCAAACCATTTGTGCATCTTACGAAAGCTTTAGTATGTTGAATAAAAATGTTTTGCTGTTGCACTTTTTACTACATAAATATTTAATTTTCTTATGTTTTCTATTTACAAAGGCTATTCCTTCCGCAACGTCTTTCTTCAGTTTGCTATCAGTTATCATGGGATTTTGGGAGTAAATATAAACTTATATGAGATCAATCCTGGACCTCTGTTACTGAGACACCCACATTCCACCCCCACTCATAGTTTGTAAATTCTGAAAAAAAAAAAAAAAAAAAAAAAATCGAAAACGCAATTCTTTATTCATCTTCGAGGGGGAGGGGGGTTTACCATGCATGTGGACCCCTGAAATTGAATTTTTGCTTCACCTCTCTATAGACTTTACAAATGAGCGATCATGGATGAGTTCAAACAGAGCACGGTGACAAATCGTTTGGTATAACTGAATGGGAAAAAATAATAAGCTGAAAAACTTATTCAGCCGTTTATGGTGTACCGCCTCTGTTATAATATGTGTAAACTATGGATTGACGTCGATTTTTACGAACTGCAGACATTTGCTAACGAACTTTCCTTATGTACAAAACATATGCTAACAGTTTCTCCTTATGGATTTTTTAGAAAAAGTTTGACAAATTATCCTAAATCTTCTACAAATTACACGATTAGGGCCCAACAATGCGTCAATTAGTCGAAGAATCCAAATTTTTCATCAGTTTTACTGCAGCTTCTACGGTTCTTCCACGACTTTCCTAGTTTTCACTTGGTTTCCTTTGGATCGTAAATTTGAGGTTAGGTGTAGATAATTTCAGTTTTCCGAAGTAAAATTGAGTCTGAATGAAATATACGGACAAAATTACGATTTAGCGTGCAAAATTTCACGCTATTATGCAAAATTTTAGTTTACTTTAGTCAAAGAATTAAAATTTATCGAAGAGTTCTGATTGTAGTTATAGTGGAATTTCGTTAGCAAATGTCTCCTGAACCGTTCGCTTCGTCTGACGACTATAAAAATCTAGAACCGGCCATTATTATAGACGTATAGTGTATACATCCAGATCACCAAACAAAATATGAAACCAACCTCAGGTACAGAAGAGTATGGAGCCAAATTTTAGTGATTTTTTTTTTAAAGAGTCCACATTTTGAGTGGATTCAAAAGGAGCGCTTTATGGATACTCTTCCGGGAAGATTCCGACCAACTTGCAACCTTGTCCTGAGGGAGACCGAAACCGAAATCGACAGCAGAGATTTTAGCCTCAACTGAGCTGGTCAGTGGTCATTGCCTCTTCTTCCTCTTCATAACGCTTCCTCCCGGGAAAAGAGGGATCCCATCCCAGAATTCTGTTCTGCACACGTTTTTAATCAGATACACTCGTGCAAAAAAAGGGAGGGAAACGGAGACTAATCGGCTTGCTGACCACTAAAGACGGGCAGCGTGAGGATGAAAAATGAGGGTCGGGGTTTGCTCTCTCGCTTGCTCTGTCCATGGCCGTAGCCAGAAGTTCGTCTTTCTCTCTCTTCTCCCATTTGATCTCATGTGTTAGAAAAGGATGGATAAAGAGTCCATCCATCCTTTTCTAATACATGTGACCAAATGTAGGAAAAGAGAGAGAGAGAATGATGAATTCCGGCTGCTTTAAAAATTATAATGATGCGCGCGCAGGATGAACTACTGTTCTGATGAGAATGAGTCTGGTCCGAGTTTGCAGACAATCTTCTGGTCGAAATGTAATACTTTTACCGCTCAAAGCCCGATAATTCACTGTTCTATGTAGATAATAGAAAATGAAATGGATACCTTTTTCCTAGGCTGAGGATAGCTCGGACTATGGTCAGAGACCCGGAGGGGCCGCCCGCCAGAGGGTGGGAAATTAAGAAGCATGATCCGATTCTCTCCAAAGTAGGGGCATCGCAGCATATGTCCATTTAATAATACCTACTATAATAATAGGTATATAGTAATATATACCTAATAGTACCAATAGTAGTATATACCTAAATATATAGTAATAATAATTTTTTTATTTGTTCAATGCATTCAGCTATAACAAATACGTTAGTACACATATTAGGGAAACAAGAAAATTGACGGAACAAAAAAACATGGAAAACATATGATGGAATGGTTAATTTAAATTCAATTTAAGTTTTCCTATACGTTATATGGGCTAGATCTCTGCTAAGCAATTTTTCAACTCGATTTCGTTGTTTTTTTTGTTTTTTTTTTTTTGTTTTTTTTTTTTTATTAATTTCTGTTGCGTTCTGTAATATGCTGGGTAGGTACTATATGCTGACTGATTTACAACCGTTTTAAATTTCTCTCGGATCATGTCTGGTAATGAAAAATGCCACGATTTCTCTTTTTTAAATTAAAAATGATCCGAATTGCTATTCAATTTAATTATATAAAATGATAGTAGAATGGAGCAGTTACAAGGGTCAGTTGTTTAGATTTTTAGTGTTTTGCAGTAAGGAAATGAAAGGACTCCACGGGCTGGAAACAAGTATGCCTTTAGTTTCTATAACGAGGTTTTATAGTTCCGGCGTTCAAGGGCGGATCCAGCAATATATGGCAACCATGTATTCTTCCCATTTGAACGCATGAGAAAGACTCGATTCTCGAGGGAAGATCATCGGTCATATCCTATTCAAATTACCAAAATAGGCGAAATTTTAGAAAGAACGTGGCGGCATCACGGTGGATCGAGTCAATGGGGAGCATCGGACATTTGGTTGTGTGACTCTTAAATATCGCGATAACCAGTGAAAGACACATGAAAGTTACTCAATTTTTCACGAGGATTTCGTTTTTTTTAGGTTTATGGGCCTAAAATTTTTACCGTGCCTATAAATGTATCATTTTCAATCTAAGAAGAGGTTAATAAAAACTACCCTAGTAGCAGAACCCCTTGAAAAATTATGAAAAAAAAATTAAAAAAATAGTTTATTAAACGAAATCATTAAAAAACCATGAAAAAAAACTCATTTTTTAAGAGTGGAAAAAAGCCCCTTCAAAAAAACCATTTTTAAAAAATTATTTTCATTAAATTTTAAGAGTATTTCAATTCTTTTTCAATGTGTGAAATTTCTCTTCTTTTTTCTCTAAAAAATCATTTAAAAAAAAATAAAAAATTATATTAAAATCTTAAAAAAACGCGCACCTGAAAATTCCACGTTCTATAACCTTAACCTTAACAAAACATTGAAAATAGAGTTTTTTTTAATATTTTTTTAATTAAAAAAACATGTTTTTTAGTTTTCGATTTTCAAGGAAAATTACATTGATAACAAATTTTATTTTCAAATTATTTGCATTTCTTTTTAATGCAAATGAAATGAAATAATTAAGATGTCAACTTTCCAACTGCTCCATATTTTTCACTTAAAAAAACATTTAAAAAAAATGTTTTTTGAATGCTTCTTTCATTGAAAAATTTATAATTCAAGATCTTTGATTTGTAAGAAAAAATATTGAATTTTCCTTAAAAAAACATTTAAAAAAAATTTTTTTTGAATGCTTTTTTCATTGAAAAATCTATAATTCAAGATCTTTGATTTTTAATAAAAAATATTGAAAAAAACCATCATTTGAATATTTTTTGAATGAAAAATAAGAGAAAAAAAAAACAACGAAGAAAAATACCATTTGATCCATATTTTTACCTCTTAATAAACACTAAAAAAATTATTCTCTGAACACTTTTTTCATTAAAAAATCTATGGCTCAAGGTTTTTGATTTGTGAGACAAATATTTTGAAATAAACTAATATGTCAAAATTTTTTTTTTAATGATAAGTGAAGGGAACAATTAGCATGGAAAAGTTCAATTCAGTCCACTTTTCACCAGAACAGAAAAACAGAAAAATCACCTGACTAGATAGAAAATATGCAGAATTTTTACTCTCATCCATCTGATGACCGGAAAAATGGGGGGGGGGGTTCCAACTACCAGTGCCTCTCTAATAACCTGATTGTGAACCCTATTAGCTGTATGGAGAGTGTTCCTACGTGACGAGCATACCACCCTCAATACTTAACAATCAGATAGATTCTTACAACAGAAATCCTTATCCATCAAATGATAAAATGATACTTTTTTGAGGAGAGAATCAGTATGCCCCAAGCCCACAGTAAAAAAAAACAAAAACATTCCAACTCATTCCTCAGGAATAAAAATGAAGGCAAAAATCTGAACATAGGCAATATGATTTTCAAAATTTTGGAATAATAACAAAACCGAATGCATTTTACGATGGGAAAAGTCACAGTTGGTGCTTAAGTAAGGGAAAACTCAAATTGGAGCAATATTTCTAGTCCGCGTTAAAACCTGCGGAAACTTGAGTATTCACATTTTTCAAACAGAGCTTTTAAAGCTTAAGTGTGCATTGAATGACCTAAGATTTGAGGTTTGGCAAGAGTTTTACACAGAAAAATGCAATGTAGTCAATTAGCGAGCTTGATCGCTTTCATTTATGAGAATAAAATATGAGAGAAGAAAGCACATCAGCTCTTTAGCAGCTGTAATAAAAGACTGCGCAAGATATACTGTTATCCAAGCTTGATTCATTGTGCCTGTCTAACATAGATATATATTAGGAGTGACAAATAACTTCCAGAAGATACCTAAATTACCGAGAGCTACGGTATCACTACTCTAGCTTGACTGACAAGCATGCATGCCATGTTAATTTATAGTTCTATTTAATGAAACTACTCACCGCATCCAGAGGTCAAGGAGCCACACAATGATTGGTTCGTCAACAGTGATTTGGACATCAAACTAAGTTTACCGATCAGAACCTGGAGTTTGACACCGAACTGTCACAAAATTTTTTTAAGCCCGCACAGAACATTATAATCACTATAAGCATGCATTTTTTACACAAATGAGTGAAGAGCTATCAAAAAGCTTTTCACTTTCAACGCACTCCTTCGAAGGGTAGATTTTTTAATTAATTTTTCACAACCGTGAGGATTCTACTGCGCACGCACAAGCGAGATTAAGCACAAAATTTTAGGTACACTCCACAGATCTGCAACCTGCTTTTCATCACTATTTTTTCCTAAGCCGAAATCACACGGTCTCAGCGTAGAGAAAATCATAACATTTCAGGTAGACTCCGCAGATGAGCCCGGCAATCTTGATCAAACTGCTTGATTAAGACCAGCTCGCCTCTCTTTAAACTTCCTCTGAGGTGTTCACTTTCTATCGGTAGCATCCCATTTCAAATCACAAGGTATTTATACACATGTGTTGGTAAATATTTCAAAGGCATTTGTAAAGGCAAAAATAGATGTGTTGTGAACAATCTTTTCCAGTAATCTCTGACCTGATGAAAAAAAAAAAAAAACCAATAAAACTACAAACAAGTTCCTGAATGGACCAAAACAACTGTGTGGATTTCAAATCCTATTCCTTAGAATCAGCACTAAAGGCTAATTCCAGATTCCAATGGTAGTTGGAGCAGACACAATTTCAGTACCTGGTTTAGCCAAGTAAGTAGGTGTGCCTCAGTGGCGGCTCAGTTTGGCAACAATGTCTCCACTCCATTAGAATCTATGTTTAACAATCGATTGCTGGTGAAGGGCTGATTCACTTCTGAGCCGATTGTTTTACACACAATCAAATGGAGGGATAGTATTATTGCCAAACTGCACTAGCCGCCACTTGCTTCCAAGAGGCATCAACACTCATCGGTGAGCGGATGGTTAGCAATGAGATTTGACGCTTTGCTCACCAACCACTCACCGATGTGTTTTGGTGCATTTTGGAAGCATGCACTGCTATATGTCAGAACCTCATACTCAAAATGCCTCTGCTCTAGAGAAACAGGTTACTAACAACTAAGAAACTTTTCCGTCGCAGCACCTAAAACAGTAATGGAGCTGCTAAGAACCATCACACAAAGTCTTTTCATGCAATTTTTCTCCTCTCAGAGGCAGATACAATGCAATGCTTCAGTAATGAGAGATTAGATGGGTGATACTTGGCAACAAAGCTTGATGGCTAGATAGCGACAGCAAGTAGGCGCGAAACATTTGTTAGCCTTGAGTGTACATCAGAGCATTTTCAATTTTACCAAAAGTAATATTACGGTTAAGCGAAGTATCGGATGATTCATTCTTTCCTACAGGTTAAACAAAATGTGCACATTAGCATTCAAAGCGCTCACTTCTCATTGCTTTTGGACAGCTCCGTAAAATCATCAACCATCTATATATTAACAAAAGGCGCTCTCTAACAAAATCTGGAGTCGAAATTTATTCTATCCAAGTTTCATCCTGATTTCATGTGACAAACTGTCATTGCAAAGAAATTGAGGTTGAAAGGAATCAAAATCAATCCATTAACAGTTCAAGGATAAGTGGAGACGGAATCTAGATAACTAAAAATATTACCTGCTTAACCAGTGAAAATCTACGAAAACAGCAAGCCATTGATTGTGATTTTCAGTAAAAACTGTTTGGCAAGTAAACCTACTTTTTCGTCTACGCTTTGCTAAAAGCTTCCTTCCATGCAATAGTTGAGTACTTACACTATTTAAATATAACCACAAAAGAGTCATGTTAGAATGATAACATAACCAACAATAATGATGTGGTGAGAGAAGGGAGTAACCAGGAAGTAACCGCCAAGTAAAGAGCTAGCCGCCATCTTGTTGTAACGCCACCACAGTAAAAGTGAAACAAGCCATAAGAGGCTGTAGAAAGCCACGAAGTGTGACGTCAACACGGTACGACCAAGGTCCCGCCCACTCGGCGTTTCTTGTTAGATCCTGCTTGTAACGGCCTAACGGGCAACGGCACTGATCAGTGAGCAATTTGCCTTGTGCAGCTTTCTCTCCTACTTTGTTGGTGAATTAAAGTACTTGACTCTCTAAAAGTTGTAATAAATGTAACCAATCTCAAGATATTCTCACACCTTGATCATCCATTCGTTACTCTCAGAATTCTAATCCGTAAGTAAGTACATTTCCTATCTACATCGTAGGTCTGTTTTCTCTGATCATGTTCTCACATTGTTTGCTCCCAGCCAGTGGTCAGAGATTCGATTTTGAAGCTGTGAAAGACAGTACTTATTGTTTGCTATTTTCATTCTCGTGTTTGTGGCTAGTTCATGAAAAACTTTAACTGCTTGGGGTCGATTGAAGAACCATTTCGCTGTGCCTATCATTATTTATTTATCTCTGCGACTTGTGTTGTGTTCAAGGCTAACCTTACCTGACAAAATTGGCTTCATTGTTACTTTTGCTTTACAATTACATCCCAGTTGAAACCAAAGGTACCTGTTTCCAATGAATTTTAGTTTGACTTAGCAACCTAGGCAGTGCCTTAATCCCGATGTGTAGTGCCAATGTAAACCTTTAAATTGAGTCAATGATTGAGACCCATTAGCAAAGTGTTGCTACCTGGCAACATAACATTATGCCCATTTAAACCCATCAGGAAGGTCGAATTCAATGGTCATCGCCGACCCCAAGATAGTTCGATATTTTTCGTGGGTTTCAATGATCTAAATGCAATGTTGCCATATTGTACGATTCAATAATCATAATTAATCTTGCAAGTGATATCTCATGACAGCCTCCTTCTTACAACGAACAGCTGTATTAGAGCTGGACAGACTGAGGCTCTTGCAGTATTTTCTTGTAAATGTACAATCTTCAAGGTGTTGATGAAAACGTTCTTTAAGTTCAGTATTGACTTCATGGTTCAAAATCACCTCTCCAAGTGAAAGTTTGATTGAATAGCCAAAATATTCTAGTGAGTAGCAAATGATGTTTTGCTCAGTTAGAGCTCCTGTATTTTTAGAGTCAGGTTCTAACAAGTACCTGTGCCTGCTTCTGAAATGCATCATAACGTATATGTAGGTGAGCGGTTGGTTTACGCAAAGTTTTGACGGTGCTGACTCACTGCACATACATGTGCGTTAATGCGTTTTGGAAGCACACTCTGCTATTCGTCAGATCTAAATACTCATTTTACATGAGCTCCAACAATTAATGAGCAGAAAGAAAGTCCATTGAAATCAACGGTCTTCTTGAGTTATTTGGAATGTAACGGAGGGTTACTCGTTTTAAACTTGGTTCACCAATTCAGGTTATTTTTTAACGGAAGCACAAGTGACTGGTACATTTGTGTTCTGTGGCTAGCCAGCATGGTTTCAGCAATCCCTCTAAACGGAACGGAACGAGTCGACCACCCTCACTAGTCAGTCCATCGGTCACAGTTATATTAGATCCACAGGGAGTAACACGTTCCATGCTGTTCCATAACTTTTCACTTAAAATAAAATCAGCCTTTTAATCCATTCAAGTAAATGGCACAATCTAACTGCGCTACTGAGTGCGTCCAGGCATGCTGGTTAATTGTGGTTGCCCATTGGCGGATCCAGCAATCTGACATTAGTGTATTCTCCCCATTTGTTTGCATGAGAAATAATCGATTTGTCATGGGGCTGTAGCCCCTCCAAGAATCGATTGTTAATCATACGTTCAAATGAGAGGAATGCGCTGTGGCCAGATTGCTGGATCCGCCTATGTGGTTGCCTCAAAATGAATTGTTCATTTTATTCCCATTTTACTTCTGACAAAGTCATGATACTTTCTCAGTGCTTTTGAAGTCATATTTTAAGGCAGCAGTTTGAGAGCAAGTATTTTATTATTGGAATACTAAGCCAACCTTTCTAAACCAGAAGTCACTCATTTCATCTTATGCCATTATATTTCATGATTAAAACAAAGAAGACTAAATCTCCACCGAGAAACTTTGTTTCATTGCTAATAGTTATTCAAGCAGAGGCCTCGCATGCAATATGGCAACATTGCATTCGGTCCACTTAAACGCATGAAAAAGGTTAAACTTTTGGAGGCGCCTAGGAAGTGCACTCCCTTGAATTGATTTTTTGCGTGGATGTAAATGAGGAAATTCTAACACTGCCATACTGCATGTGACGCTACTGCTGTCAAGTATCATCCATCAGCTACTAAGAACTGTCATTAGTTCAGCAAGGTTCAACTTAATGAAAATGCTACTTTGGGTAAAAGAAAGAGGCTCTTGTAAACTCAATGCACTCCAGGTTGCATTTTCTGACTTGGCCTGAGCGGCTACCTCCACATATGCTGCTACCAATGATACCTGATGTAGGTATCCGTGCCCTACGGTTGCTTGGAGCGAAGCATTGCTCACCTTTTCCTCCCTGCACAAGCATTTGGTAGGTACCTTGTAGCTGCCTGTAAGAAAGAATGAAGTTAGAATAGGTAAAATACTTTGTGTGGTGATCCTCTCCCATTCACCTCAGCATGGACAGTATGAAAGCCACACAGTTTTTAGGTCAATGAAGGAACTGATTTGTAGTTCTTTTTTGGTTTTTTATTTCAGCTGGTCAGAGATTATTGGAAAATTTTGTCCATGACACATCTACTTCTGCAGAATCCCTTTGAAATTTTTACTCATGTGTACATACCTGGTGATTTGAAAAGGGAGGCTTCAGAAAGAAATTGAATCGTCGCTTCAGAAAGAAATTGAATCATCGCTTCAGAAAGAAATTGAATCATTGCTTCAGAGGACGTTTGAAGAGAAGAGCTGGTTTGAATCAAGAATTCAATTTGATCGTCATCTTTGGATCACACATCTGCAAAGTGTAGGTACGGATGCGCTTTTTTCCTTCGCTTGGACAGTGCGGTTTTTGCATCTGTGATAATTAGTGATGAAAAGAGAAATGCTGATCTATTGAGGGTACTCAATAGTGTACAATGTGTGTTTAATCTTACTTATGCTTAGACAAAATAATTTCATGTGGTTGCAAATAATTAATTTGAAAATCTTGTCGTTCGGATCAGTGCGTTTCAGATAATAAGCCGCGGAATAGTTTCTCATTCATTACTATTTCTATTGAGTTTGAAGTTATAATGCTAACAATAATAATGTTTAACTGTGCTGTGCGGGTCTGAAAAAGGAATGTGAAGTAAGTAATTTGGTGTTGTGCTCTGACCTGCAAAGTCAGTTTGCTGGATAAATTTGTGTCAACAAACCAATTATCGGATAACTGCTTGAACTCCTGATGCGGTGAGTGCTTTCATTTTGATACTCTATAGAATTTACTTTGTATGCATGCTAGCTAATATGAGACTATTTGTGAATCCAGAAATGTCAACATTTTTGCAATCTTCCCACACTTTTCATCTGCCTCCCCACGTTCTGAGTTTTACTTTGTTTTCTGATTGTCTTGCTTAAATATTGACATTTTCAAGTTTTCAAAGAGTTTTTATGATGTATTGACCATTGGCGGATCCAGCAATCTGACAACAGAGTATTCTCCCCATTTGATTGCATGAGAAATAATTGATTTGTCATGGGGCTGTAGCTCCTCCAAGAATCAATTGTTAATCATATATTCAAGTGAGAGGAATGCGCAGTTGCCAGATTGCTGGATCCGCCTATGAATTGTATTCATTTATTCGATCGGAATAATTTGACCTCCATTACTCTTCATTCAAATTTTTGTAGGGTTCAAACGTTTATTCATCTACATTTTAAGACTTTTCCAATGAAAATGTCATTACTTAATTTAAAAGGGGAAAGTAACAGTTTCCACAAAAAATTTAATGTTTTTCAGTGTTAAAAAAAGATAAAAAAATCAAGTATTTTGCAAGGGGTTTTTTTTTTGTTCTTCCAAATTTTGATTTTTTTTTTCACTAAAATTTCATTTATTTGAAAGGGGAAAGTGACAGTTTCAAGGATTTTTTAATATTTTTTTCAGTGAAAAAAAAAAACAATCCAAAAATCATGTATTTTTCAAGGGATTTTGTAAGATTATTCATCAAAATTTTGAAGTTCTTTTCAATGAAATTTTCATTCATTTGAAAGGGAAAAGTGACAGTTTCAAGAGTTTTTCAATGTTTATTTCCGTTTAAATTGAAAGAAAAATCAAGGTTTTTTCAAGAGTTTTTTTAAAATTATTTCTCTTAATTTTCAAGTTTTTTTCAATGAAAATTTCATTCAATTGAAAGGGAAAAGTGACAGTTTCAAGAGTTTTTTAATGTTTTTTTATATTTATTTTCAATCTTTTTTCTTTCAAATTTTTTTTTTTTTCAAATGAAATTTCAAGTTTCAATGCTACTAGGGTACTATTTTCTGCGAATTTTTGCGTGTGAACAAAAGATTAGATACGTTGTAGTTTGAGCAACTGTTGTTGCCTAAGGCTTAATGCTAGTTTGTAGACACTTTTCTGATTACATGGTTTCAAATAATTATGGGGGGGGGGGGGTCAATTTTAAGAGAAATGCAAGTGAAGACAAATATGCAAGTAATACAAGTTTCTTCCTATATTATCACTGACTTTTTTAGGTAAGAATTTCCTAAGTATATACTCAACTTTTACACTACTTACATACTACTTACAACCTAACCTCACCTTACCTGACCTAAAAAAAAAATTAAAAAAAAAATAATAATCCAAAATTAGCAATATTCATGCGGGCTTTAAGTGATAGATTGTGACTGATTATAATCTTCAGAACACGTACAAAAATAAAAAAACAGCATCAATAACAACAACAAAAACAAAAACAACAAAAATAATTAAAAAAACGAAAAAAATTAGTGTTCCTTATTTTAAGGATGTTTGAAAGGCGAATCATTCAGAAGTGAAAAAAGATTCTGAAAGATGGAGTAGATAACAAATTATCAATTACCAACTCTAAAAAAATGCCATCTGGTCGAGCTAAAAAGACAAAGAAGATTAGCTATCAGCTATCCAGATTTTTTGGTTTCATTTAAAGGCGTTTCAAGACACACACACAAAAAGAAAAAATGTTTAACTTCTACTAACTTTTCATCCTATAACTTCATATTTGCAGAAGTTTTGGAACAAATAATCAAATAGAAATCAATTTTCAATTGCATGGAATAAAATTGAACATCTATACGAGGAGAGACAGGGCTTCTGGTTCAAGCGAGGCCTTTTTCTTTGTGGCGACTAAAGTTGGTCTCATGTTAGAAATAAGGGGGTCTGATGAAATAAGCATAGAATTTAAGATGTCTCTATTTGCTGCGAGTGTGTTCACGAAAGTGTTTGGTGACATTTCGTGAACTTTTCAATACCTGTCGCATGGCAGTCGGGTGTTAAGGTGCATCATCTGCCTCTTAACTTTCCATACGAATTTAAATTGCAATGATTTTCCAACCAACTAAAGTAGTAACAATCATTAAGATATTTCCATTCATTCTTGCGATTTTTTTTTTTTTTTTTTTTTTTTTTTTTTTTTTTTTTTTTTTCATCAATAACATTTACTTTATAACGCATTTAGATTAGTCAATATGGCAACACCGCAGTAGTGAGCTACAAATTGTCGTACTGTCGTATACAGAGAAAAATAGCGACTTCAATCAAAGTTTTGCCAAAAGAGTAATTTCCATTTTCCATGCGGGTAAATGAATTTATGAAGAGGGCTATAAGACTTGAACACCGCCCCCCCCCACCCGACCACTCACTATTCATGGTTACAACCCCCATTTATTTACTTTAAAGAAAAGCTTTTCCAACCACCATCACCTCTAGAAAGATAATTGATCACCAAAACGCATCTATCATCAAACCATACCACCAGTCTAGGGTGATTATTAGTATTTTCACGAAAAAGGCCATTCAAAAATTTCCATTTTTAGCCCTCTAACTTCCGGATCCGCAAACTTCCGCAAGATGTTTGACAAGATATGAGTTCCAGGGGGTGTTAGGAGTCAGGAGATGTGTCGCTTCATTGCAAGTTCGCGCGAGTTTTATACTAAAACCTCAGTTATTCCTGAAAAAAGGGCTTTTTTCAAGGTCCTCCATTATTGCTGTCTACTGAGTCGAAAATTGCAGTTAAAAAAATCATAATAAGCTTTTCTTGAAGCTAAAGTGACCCTCAATCAGCTCCAAGTACGATAATTGCTAAAACGAATCGATTATCTATAGTGTTTTGCATTTGAAGTCGCGGAAGTAGAGGTCAGATTTTCGTAAAATTGAATCTTCCTCAAAAATACAAACTTTGAAGTACCATCACTGCCAGGAAAAGTGCCTTAAATTAAATTATGCACACGTTTTTGGGACCCCCAAAGGCCCTAGAATAAGATTCTTTTGTCAGAAGTTGACTTTTTAAACCTCCATTTTTGCCCAAATGTCCGGTGCTTAGCATTGACTCGATCCACCGTGCGGCATCTACGCGGATTGAAAATTTGAAAGATTCTCAAATTTTGCCCGGAAATCACCTTAATTTAAGAAAGGCTGTACTATAAGTCATACACATGGACGAATTTCGTTTGAAATGTCTGAGCATATGTAGAAGCCATACAAAAAAAAAAAAAAAAAAAAAAAAAAAAAAAAAAAAAAAAAAAGAATTGCACAATTTTTTTTAGTAACATCGATACCCCCTTTGTTCATATCGCAAAACTGGCAATTAATAAGCACGACTGAGCTTCTATACCAGAGCAGAATGTAAGTGGAATACCAAAAAGAGAAGTTGTTTTGTGAGCCGTAAGATGTCGCACTTGGTCGAGGGGAGGACGGGGGGGGGGAGGGGGGGGGGGGTCCAGTTGTACTGTGAGCGCACGCGCATAGAAGCAGCAAAAAAAGACGAAGTCAGACGGCTCGGCGTGGCATGATGACGCACAGTGGAAATCGAAACAAAATTCTCTGGTCTTGTGATCAAAAATATAAATATATATATATAAAAAAAAAAAAAAAAAAAAAAAAAAAATAGATTAGAGTATTTTTGTGCAGTACAGCCATACTCTGAACTGAACTCTGTAATATTTTCTTAACCGGTGGAGTCATCAGAGAATTAGAAATTGTCATTAATTATCCGCAAAACGGCATCTCTGGAAAATATCTCGGGACGATGCATAGTCCATAGAATTTCAATATTCTCGTGACTGATCTTTTTCTGCATGTGCGACGGTTTGGCGTGCACCTGTCTCGAAAAAAAAAAAAAAAAAAAAAAAAAAACCGATCGTTCGTGTGATAATGATCGATACGGCCATGGCGCATGCGCGGAGAGAAAGAAAAACATCGCGTAAATGCATGAATAAGGCAAAAAAAAAAAAACAAACAAAAAAAAACAAAACAAAAAACCAAAATAAAACAAAAAACCCCCGAAAAAAAGTTAACGGTGTAAGTAAGAAAAAAGGAGGAAAAAAAGAAGACAAAACCAATCGATCTGTTATTGAATAATATTTAGCTCGTGCCAAATTAATGATATTTGCGATATTTACTTCCTCAGACGGCGCGGCGGTCTTAAACTCGTGGGTCAAGGTGTAAACTGTGAATGCATAAACTTGACTGTCTCAGTAAACGGTTAAAGAAAATACTTAACGAGTTTTCTCTTCTTAACTTCTTTTTCTTTTTTTAACGAAGTTTAGGTGTTTTCTTTTGTCAACTAGGGCCCAACAGACGAAACGGGAGAGAAGAGAAGAATGGAAATATGAAAGAGAGGAAGAGAGGATCGAAGAGCAACCAGTGGCGGCTCGTGCAATCTGGCAACCGTGCACTTTTACCATTTAAACGTATGCAAAAAGATCGATACTAGGTGAGGCGCTGCGCCTCACCAAGTAATCGATTATTTTACACAGTTTTAAATGGAGTAAATCCATTACACGAGCCGCCACTGAGAGCAACAACTGTTACGTAAATAATTAGTCGAGTAACAATGTAACAGTAGTTAGAGTAATGATTCATAGTTTATTTAATGAATATTTGATAATAATTACTGACGCAAGTAAGATTTTATAGTTGATTATTATTCTTATTATCGTTGGAGAGGGTTCTTAGTGGCTATCTCTTTTAGTCGTGGATATGACAGATTGGTTCTTTTCACATAGAGGTTGCTATAGAGAGATTGTTTTTAAAACATATTATGATCACATAAGCTGTAAAAGTGCTTGCAAACATCCATAGCTTTTCTTTATGACTAGATCTGAGACTGCAAAATATCGTCACCTCGGCTGGGTTGGAATTCGAACCCAAGACATTCTGAGGCCGACCGCAACAAAAAGGTTAATAGTGAGTTATTTGCTAATCAGAGCGCGCATAATAACCCACCATATTCATATCAATATTTTACACTACTTGAGAAAAATTTCAGGCGAAGATGGCTGTGCGAGTAAGTAAATAAATAGATAAATAGATTGATAAATAGATGTATAATTCCCTTTTTACTCTCAAGTTTTACGCCTTAAAGATAAATTTACTGAATTTGCAATAGCACTGAAGAGGGTCGATTCTATATAGTGTTCAGTCACTCGACCAAAAAAAAATATGCACAGTTGACTCATAAACTCAATAAATGCATTCAAACGGAATTCCAAGATGGCCGTCGTATAGCGAGGCAGACCACGGGAGTCACATCTAGTCACAGCTTTTTGTATGCTGGCAAAGGTGATTCTTCGTAAAGTAACAGAAAAACTAAATACTTGGTCTCTCCGATTATAATTCGTAAGACACTACCGCCATCTTGGCATTTTATTTAAACAACATTATTGAGTTTTTGAGTCGATTAAGGCAAATTTTTGATACTACTTACATTAATTCCAAATTATTCTACACTGGAATAAACGCTCTTTATTGATGTAGCGTGCATCAGACCCAATTCTATAGCGAAGTTCAACCTAACCCTTTCCAACGATTTAGATCATTTTTTTTTGGACAAACCCCTGCGCCTCCCACCGCCTTCCAAGAAATCAGTTGTCTAGTCGCGCTACTGCCGTATAATTTTTCTAACGCTCCAATTTCAAGCAAGCATCAAAAAAATTGAAACGGAATAATAAAAAACAAATAATAATAAACAACATATTAAAAAAAAAAAGAAATGAGAAATAAAAATAAAATAAAAAAGAACTGATTTTTTTTTTAAGCGAGAGAAAAAACTGGGACACGGCACATTATTCCCTCTGATGGACTGGCTGGACTAGACACAGAAGCGGGTATCTTGAACTGGCGGATCCAGGAATTTATCCTTCTCCAGGTCTTTTTCCATTAGAGTGCGTGTGTTAGAAAAGGATACATCAGGGGCGGTCACGTGATTTTCTCTCTCTCTCTCTCTTCTATATCCTTTTCCAACAAATGCGTTTTAATGGCGAAAGAGAGAGAGAGAGAGAGAGAGAGAGAGAGAGAGAGAGAAATACAATTTCCTTGATCCGCTATCGTGGAGGAGGCGGGGATCAGATCATCTCTAAATCTACAAGTTGATAATAATTTGCAATGTGATGGGGGAAAAAGCTACTGGCGGATCCAGAAAATTATCCTTCTTTCTCTTTCCCCCATTAAAATGCGTGTGTCAGAAAAGGACAGATTTAGTGGCAGTCACGTGATTTTTTGCCCCCTCTTCTATCCTTTTCAAACACATTAGTTCTAATGGGAAAAGAGAGAGAACGACAATGTCTTAGATCCGCTTGTGGCGATCCAAAACACTGATGTCTAGACGAGACGCCAGACGTGGCGCTGCGCAAGCACTATGATTCTGGTCCTCCGAGACGGGTTAGATTCGCCAGTTTGAAACAAACAAAAAAATAAATAAATAAATAAAGTAAAACGAAATAACACACATTTTATATTTTTATTCACTCCGATCGCGCTCTCGAGCCGCTGCTACACAATTTACGATCTCTTTCGGGAGGTAATGCTAATATTTTAGAATTTCTAGATCCTGAATCGTTTACATGGCAATTATACGGAGTGAATCGGCAAAGTCGGATATTTTTTAAGGAAAAAAAAAATGAAATGAGGGAGGGGGGACTGTATAATATATCCTCTTTTTCCAACGTTTACATTGCTTTGGGTGCCACTTTTTTGTATCGTTTAAACGTTTGAACTCAGTATTCTATACTCAAACGTCGATTCTTCCAACTGATCGTGTGCTACATACATTAACATTTTTTGTTTTTCTGCGGTTTTTTTTTTTCTTCTATTTTTTTGTATTTTTCCTCCATCAACCGCTAGTCACCTAATCTTAATTGATAACCCGTATTGTTTTTAGAATTATTTTTCTGATGTATTATGAGATGCTCTCAGATATGAAAGAAGAGTTGTTTATTTTATTTTTATTTATTGTTTTATTTATTTATTTTTTTTATTGAAAGAAAGGAAGAGTTGAAATCAAAACTTTTTGATCCGAAAATGATTTATTGGAGCATTGATTTCTTGACTTAATTATACACATCTAGAGATCTGTTTGAGTTGATCTGTTGCTAACTTCTGCCGCAACAAAATAGAGGGATGTTTCTGTTTCTCGTTTTAAAATTATTTGAAATCATAAATAAATAAAGATCCATCATATGCTATGCTTCCCGTGTTATGAAAAAGAGCATAGCCGTAGCCAAGATCCTGTCTCTCTCTCTCTCTCTCTCTCTCTCTCTCTCTCTCTCTCTCTCTCTCTCTCTCTCTCTCTCTCTCTCTTTCTCTCTCTCTCTCTCTCTTAGCCCATTTAAACGCATGTGTTAGAAAAGGACAGAAACCAGTGGCGTAGCGTGCCATTTGGCAACGTTCTACTGCGTCCATTTAAACCCATGTAAAAGGTCGAATGTGAAGGTGTTCATCGAACACCCAATACTTCGAATTTTTTTTGGGTTCAAATGGACGAACTGCAACGTTGCCAAATTGCACGCTACGCCACTGACAGAAACAGGAGCTGAAGTCACGTGACAGCCCCTATATCCATCCTTTTATAACACATGCGTTTAAATGGGCTAAGAGAGAGAGAGAGAGGGAGACAATATCCTGGCTAGGACTATGAATGTGAAGCAAGTAACATGGGTTAATTTTTGTTCGGGGACTCAACAAAATGACAGCCGAATCCTGTTGAGTGGTGAATATTGCTCCAATCAAAATTTTGATTTTAGTTTGTTTCAAGTTTTGTCCTTATGCAAATATTAAAACTATTACAAACCAAATGACCAAAAAACACCACAGACAAACAAAGGATTAAAATGGGAACTGGACCAACAATGAATAAAAACTTCTGAGACGTTTCGGTGCACTCACATGACACATCACCATTATCAATCGGAAAATTATAAAAATAAAAACAAAATACTCAGAACGAGGAGCACACTCCAATCAAGTTGAAATAGGAACTCGGAAGTTTTTATTTATTGTTGGTCAAGTTTCCATTTTAATCCTTTGTTTGTCTTATGCAAATATTGGCAAGATATTCGTTTGTCCTATTTAATGAAAAACTATCCAGTCAGGAAAAAATAGAAAAAAGACGATTATCTATCAGTGGCGGAGCGTGCAATTTGGCAACGTTGCAGTTCGTCCCTTTAAACCAACAAAAAATATCGAACTGTTGGGTGTTCCGTGAACTACTTCACATTCGACCTTTAACATGGGTTTAAATTGAAACAATTCAAAGTTGCCATACTGAACGGCAAAGCCAACTATTATCTATGGTGAATTTTTTTCGTATGGCTTTGCTTACTATATTGTTTCCAAGAAGAGGTGATATCTTTGTCCTCTATCAAAAAATGTAAAATAATAAATTTTGACCTTGGCTTGAAGAAAGATGTACCTTGATTTGGACGTATTCTATCTTTTGCTAAAGAAATAGATGACCCATTTCAACATTTTAATATTCAAACACTATTTTTCTGGACAACGTCGACTTGTGGGCAAACGGACTTAGTGGACCAAAAGTCACATTGGACCAACTGTGAATTTGGACAAAAACTAATGGATGAACTGTCCAGCCACCATTAAAATCATCGAAAAAAGTCGAACCCTCCAGTGGCGGCTCGTGCAATCTGGCAACCGTGCACTTTTGTCATTTAAACGTATGCAAAAAGATCGATACCAGGTGAGGCGCTGCGCCTCACCAAGTAATCGATTATTTTACACAGTTTTAAATGGAGGAAACCCATTTTTGCCACATTGCACGAGCCGCCGTTGTCCGAGGGTGTTCCCCCACATCCCTAAAAATCGATATTTTTCATAGGTTTAAATGAACAAATTGTAACGTTGACAGAAGGATAGCGCTAGTTGGCACTTTTGAATATCCACTGGACCACTCGGAGTCATCCGTTTCAGGAAACACCCTTAATAACGTGCATTATGGTCAGTGGACCAGATGTTTTAAATTCTGGATTCTTGCGTTTTCCCACCTCCCCCCTCCCCCCGGATGCAAAGCGGAAGTTCTGGTCGGTTAAAAGGGATAATTCCTCATCCTGAACCCCGTTTGCTGCGCCGTTTCGCTGTTTCGTAGAAGAGTTGGTTTCATTTTACCATGGAGCACCCTCGCATTCTCTCGCATGCTCACGTAAAAATTCATTTTTACCTCTTGTTTACATTGTCAAAAATTTACTTCTATCACGCTATGTAATTGCTCTGTGAAACTAGCACTCGCTCTCTCTCCTTATTCTCTCTCTCTCTCTCTCTCTCTCTCTCCCCTCTCTCTCTCTCTCTCTCCCTCCCACCCTCTCTCGCTCTCCCTCCCACCCTCTCTCGCTCTCCTCTCTTTCTACTACCCCATCTTAAAACCCCAATTCCCTCACGCTGCCTTGTCGTTTCGCTTGACAAAATCCTGATGTCGCACATTGGATCGTGTTTTGGATTTTGCCGTACACGAAACATGGAGTTCTTTCAAATGTTAGCTGCAGGTAATCGAGCTTCTGTAAAATTTGCCGTGAGCCGGCCTGCAGGCCGATCATTTACTTTATCGTTAAACCGATCGTAAAACTGTCTACGAGTGAGTGATGCTATTGGTCGAAAATGGTAAAACTTGTCTGTTGCTATGGTAACCAATAACCATCGTTAACCCTTCACTGCATGATTTTTTTTTTTTTTTCAAGCAAATGTGGATTTTTCAATGTATTAGGTGGTCAAATACATGGGAAAAATAGTGAAAAAAATAATTTGACGGTTTTTCGGTCAAAATTATCTTAGTTCTATTTTTTACTCGTTTTTTACAAGTGATATAACACCATAAGAAATGGCGGGAATTTTTTTTATTTATTTTTTTTTTAAATTTTCAAAAAAAAATTCTTTTTTTTACTTTAATTGGATTTTTCAAAAAGCCAATGCCGGGAACTTTATAAAAATAATCAAAATGTGGTCAGTTTGGATACGGGGGCAAATTTCCCCCCTGACATGATTTCGATCACAAACCCTTCACTGCATGATGTTTTCTTTCAGCCATTTTTTTTTTTTTTTTTTTTTTTTTTGTGAGCTCAAAACATACCTTCTCCCGCGTTGACCCACCATGCGCCAAAGGCATATCTCAAAACCTGTGTATTTTATATGAGCGTTTGAAGAATTTGTTCCACCGGTGGAACTTCATGCAGTGAAGGGTTAAGAGTCTCCGTTTATAAAGACTATTCATTTGAGTAACCTTTAAAAAACGGACACTAGAACGATGGTTACCATAGCAACGGCTAAGTTTTACAATATTCGACCAATAGTATCACTCGTAGACAGTCTTAACGATCGGTTTAACGATGAAGTAAATGATTGGTCTGCTGATTAGTTTTTTGTGTTTCACTAAAAATTTGCTCCGAAGGATAATGCCGGATTTGAAAAGTTGACGCCTCGTTTGTGTTTGCAAAATTATGTCCCGGAAAAGTCAATATTTGATCCACCGTGCGTCTGGAGTGAGTTCGGGATAACACTCCTCTCCAAACACTTGTCACTCTTTTTTTTTATTTTTTTACTTTTTTCACAAGGGTTGCGTACCCTAAACATTTTTCCCACTCTTTCCCTGATCAGGGTGATATTTAATCTCTGTTTGACGTGTTTGCATCCTGATAACCGCCATCCTCAGTTCTGGTCTCACGTGTACTTTTATACGGTTACGGCCCCCCTCTTTTTTCCAGAGGACGGCCCCCACTGTCACGGTTGAATGAAAAGACGGGCCGTAATTACTGTGGTTCGTATATTCAGATAAAGAGAAAAAGAGGGGAAATATTACAAATCATGATCTCCTCCCTTTGTTTTTATCTGCTGATCAAAGTGGACACATATAAAGGCAAAATCGAAACTATTATTTGGCATGTCACTTCTGGATTACGCAGACAGATGTGCGTGGATCAGTGGCGGCTCGTGCAATGCAGCAACAACGCAATCCCTCTATTTAAACCCATGTAAAACAATCGATCCTCAGGAGGTGCAATTGCATCCCCAAGATATCGATACTTTTGCATAGGTTTAAATGACAAAAAAGCATGATTGCCAAATTGCACGAGCTGCCACAGGCGACTGGCGTGGATATACATAAATGAGAGCTCGGAGTTATACATCATGATCTAATAAGCGGAGGTCACTTCCGACTCCGATTGCATAATGAAATTTGCATAAAAATGTAGCTAAATGAAATGAAGGAGCTAATAAAATAATCTCAAGTTAGTACACTAATTTAAAACATCGAACTTTTTGTGTGTTTGAGAGTGTGCTGTGAATCCTGAACAATCAGCAATAAACTTAACTGCCTTTGGCGGATTCATTATATCTTTTGTAAAACCGCGGTGTATGGGATAAACATAGTAGGACTCTTGAAAAATGTTGTTATTAGCTAAATAAAAGAAAAAATCAAGTTAAAAAAAAAAAAAAAAAAAAAAAAAAAAAAAAAAAAAAGTCAAATCTGATGGAAAAAAATCAGCAAAAATCATGAAAATCACACTTGAAAAGTCTAAAATACGGTCAGAAACTCAGGAATTAGCTGTAATGACAAGACCGTACTGTCTGTGCTGCTCAGGTATAATGGGAGATTCCTGTCTAATTTGTCACTTCCTCGATGGAAACATAGGAGACATGCATGTCTCAAATTAGATAGGAATTTCCCATGATACCTGTGTAGACCTGTGCAGCTCCCGCTGCGAAGCACGATTCTATGAGAGGGAAGTTTTTTTATTTTTTAGTGTACTCAGTAGCGCACCGAGAGTTTCTTCATCTCTCTCTTTTCTCCATTAAAAAAAGAATGTTAGACAAGGATGGACAAGGGGATAAAACCCCCTCTTTCTGTCCTTTTCCTACTTATACATTCAAATGGGAAATGAGAGAGATGGAAGAGATCCTGGTTGCGCCAGTGAGTGCACTCATCGTTATTTTTACAGGTTTTTACGCAATAATCAACTGTTCAAGCTCCTGTAGCCACAGTTTGCAAGAGCCTCACTCTGAATAAAAGTGCTAAAGAAAACTTGAGCATAAAACTAGACTTTTTAAGGTGCAAGGGATCACAGCCCGAATAAACAACGAAAAATTCCCTAAACTCCCTCTCTAAACCCTTTTAGATAAGGTGGCAAATACTTTCCTTACGGTGTTCGAGCGTGGGATAATTTGGAATTTCGAAGGAAAACAGAAGAAAAAAAACACACTAAACTGCATACATAAAATTGTACGATAGGAAGAATCATTTGAGACGTAGTCATACATATTGAGCTAAGAATTGCTGAAACCTTTACGATGAAGGATGAAGCCCGTGACCAGTGCAATATTTCAGCAACGGATTCTCTCCATTTAAACCTACGTTAAGTAATCGATCTTCAGGGAATTCACTGAATCGCTGAAAAATCGATACTTTTGCATAGATTTAAATGGCAAAAAATATGGCTGTCAAACAGCAAGGAATTGCAGTCTTGCCACTCTTCGTCCCAATATTCCACGAAAAAAAAAAAATCCACTTTATTCATCGATATATCTAGAAATTGGTATTCCTTCTCTCTTTATAAGTACATTTAAACGCTTATGTGTTAGAAAACGATATAAAAGAGACGATAATCACGTGACAGTCACTTATCCGTTTCTGACACATACGTTCAAATAGGCGCCGAAAGAGAGAAAGACACATTTTGTGGATCCGCATTATTATAAATTTGATCCTTCCGACCAAATTTGGCACCACTGCGAACAATTGAGCCATCCACCATCTCCCATCCTCCGTCGGAAACATCAACATTCAACGTACCGATGTTTTCCTCGATGTATCGATACGTTCATTAAACATGACTTATCTTCTTATGACGAATAATTCTTATTTGTACCTTGCAGAGTAAATCCTAATTGAAGAGTCGGAGGACGAGAAACTGTCATGCCAGACAAGTGGAGTGCTCAAGCTTACCATCTCACAGTGATGCCAAATAGAGCGAGATTAAATAGAGTTGAGTGAGCTAGGTAAAATGTCTCCCAGAAGTAAATATATCTCCCAGACCAAAGTTGGAAATGTTGTACTATAATCTACAAAAGAAAGTACTCTGGTCAAAATGTTGAATCTTTTAAATCTTGACAACCCTTAAACACGTTCCTGGCTTTCCAGGGTTTGCGGACTAAGCAGAATAGCGCATTAAAGTACGTCATGAAAAATCGAAAATTCTATTGACATCAATAATGGAAAAAGTTCACATTAAGGATTTCAATCTGGGGACTTTATTTTGATGGTCATAGTACCTCACGTCGACTAACAACAGATCTGCCAATTGATTGTGGGTCCGTATAATTTTCCATTAATTAAACATCAGAAATTCTCTTAACCCGGCCTAAGCTGCGAGCAGACTTGCTGTTAATCAATGTAAGATGTACTTTTGCAGACTTGAGGCTGGTAAGGTTTTCTGAGAGTTCTGAGCGACATAGTTTCTGAAATATTTAAGGATTAAAGTGAGTTGCTCTGAAAAGGTTATTTTCTAGACCAACATTTTCTGTTATCAGGCTTTCATTACTTCTAGTATACTTTTGAGTCCTTGAAAGAGACTTTTTTTTTTTTTTTTTTTTCTGTAGAAAAATAGCCTGTCAATAAGCTCTTAGTTCTTCTGGTAGACTTTCAAGTTCTTGATAGAAACTGGTTCAATACAGAATACACTATCTTTTTTATTACAAAACTGCATGCGCTGCAAGGGTTAGTGGTTCAATTTTTCATATTTTAAGGGTAAATTACAGAAAACCCTGGTTTAAGTGTTTGATGAATTTCCATGACCAAAATTTCGTGGGTATAATTCCCATGGGCAATTATTTTTTTCCATTAAATTTTATGGAAAAATAGTAATTGCTCACGGAATTTTGGTTATGGAAGTTCATGGAACACCAACACTTTCACCATGGAAAGGAAGAGAAATGATTTTTTTTTTTTTTTTTTTTTTTATTTTTATTTTTTTTTGAAAAATGGCCATATTTAAATAATATTTAATAACAGGTACTATGTAATGAAAAAAGGTCTAAAAACTTGTAACTTGTAACTTGTAAGTACTTATTCACTTGAATTACTCAAAGTAAAAAGAAAACAAAACAAAACAAATCCAAGCTGCTACTGTGCAAATCCGTTTGGGGGTCCTTTCACCCCCTCCTTGGTAACAAATTGTACATTTGTCAAAATCCTCAGGCCAGCACTTCACAGGGATCGCATATTCTCATCGACATCCGTCGATTAAGTCTCTAAATTTTTCAAGGAGACCTGACAACACTGCAGATAAGTGATATTGATGCCCAGTAATGTAAGTGGCCGTGCACGCCGCGCATTCGCGACTGCGCAATGCGCCTGCCTGCCCCGCCCTAATATGATGCGCGCGAAGAAATATTCGATTCCTCTTCATCTGTAATTGATCGCATCTCACTTCTGGATCCTCTGTAATTCGTATGTTCAGTGTCTCGCACTTTATTTATCATCGTCTTATTGAATGTTTATGTTTTCGCCTCTCTCTCTCTCTCTCTCTCTCTCTCTCTCTCTCTCTCCCTCTCTCTCTCTTTCTCTCTCTCGGTCCATTCCGGGTGCTAATCCGCGGGCATCAAGGAGCGGTTCAGCAATGACTTCTTACAACCAAAATAAAGCACTTTCGAGTGCGCGCCGGCGATTAAACTCAAAGTGATTCGTGAATATCGTGTATACGATGGAAATGACACGCGCCGCTCAGTGATTTGAAACATGGAATTTTCCGGACACAATTTTACGAATAAAAAATCAAGATTACGCACAATAAATAGGAAGGTAAATTAGAATGATAGTAAAATTGTCCATGTTGGAGGTTAAAATGAATCAAATAACATGGTTTCTATAAGGAGCTGTCAACACTAGAATGTTTTTAAGGTGCAAGAAATCAACAGTTTCTTTTTAGTCCAGAAAAAGCCGTGTTTCGTTCTTATGTGCGGCGTGGAGCTGTCTCAATCAATGATGCTGAATGACTAATACCAAAATACACCTCTTGAGGTGTCAATTTTATTGCGGCATTCGGTATGAGAATTACGGTGTCTTTGTCGAATTTTGGCAGCCGGAAACCGATATTTGCTTCCATTTGAGAATGCACTAATTTTCGGTAGAATTCATTCTGAGTGTCGGTAGATTGAACTAATATTAAGTTTAACTTAGAAAAAAAATCAAGTTTTGATAGCACCTCTTTTGGGACCGACCAGTTTTTTGTAAATATTTTTGTAAAGAAAAAAAAAAAAAAAAGGTATTTTTAATAAAGCGTTGTAAAAACAAAACTAAAAAAACCAATCAGTCATACCCTCCATTTGATAGTGACTGGAAAACAGGTGTGATGATGGAAGGGGGGGGGGAGATGGAAAGTGAGGAAAAAACAGCGCTGCTCTTACGCTGTCAAATAAATTGTACCATACTGTCTATACTACTAAATCTTTCGTAAAGTGCGACCGAATCACTTAAGTGATTGATAAGTTTGAACTTCACTTTTCATTTTAGGCTATCATTCAGCACTCACAGCAGTTGCAATAAACTCGTTTTTTGTTTTTTGTTTTTACATCTGGATTCCTTCATTCTCTTTTCTGGACACACGCTAATTTTATTGAAAGGGACAGAGTCTCCGAGGGTCACTATGTCATGGCATCGGCACACCCAGGATTTGAATCGAGAGGGGGCTACACAGGGTGTAACAAAACTAAGTATATACTTTAATTTTCAGGGCGTGTTTTAGAGGTAAAAATAAGACTTTTCTTTCCTAAAAACATGTGTCCGAAACTGTAGTTTTTTCGAGTTACAGTGTTGCAACGTTTCCGAAAAACAAATTGAAAAATTGTCATAACTCGACCCTCGTGAATTTTTCTTAATGCTCGTATAAATAGGTACTCGGGTGTAATTTTAGGTGCTCTCGCCGATTTTGGCCGTGAAAATTTGAGGGGGGTTTTGGGGTTTTTCTTGATGAAGACATAGGAAAAGTTGCAAGATCCGACTCACGGAGTCGTAGACTCTCTGTCTTCCTCCATGTAATATTTCGAGCCTATGAAGTTTCGAGAAACGTATAGAATTTGGATTTTAATAAGTAGTGACGGCATAGCTTTTTAGAGTTTGATATTATTAACTTATATTCTCTGTTCAACTACTATATATGGTATATCTTTATGGTATAACTGTATGGTGTATATGATTTTGATAAATAGAATAGCCGGAGATCAATGACAATGAATACTGAATAGTGCAGACTAGACTGCGCGTATACGGAAATTGTCAAAATGCTATTCAAGAGAAGGGGGAGTGGACCCCAGACGTCCGTTCGAAAGACGAAGACTATAGCGTGTCAAGAAAAACTTTGATCGCTGGGCGCAATGAAATACAAGACTATAAGAGTCTTTTTTTCTTCTTTCTTTTTCCTTTCTACTTTTTTTTCCTGCAGAAAGGATCCAAAATACAGGTTACGCTTCCTTATTTTTCAATTTCTACGCGCCTCGCTATCTTCCGATTACCTGGAGTCCTGGACACCGCAACGCCATCGCC
Organism: Trialeurodes vaporariorum; assembly: GCA_011764245.1. Taxonomy (NCBI): domain Eukaryota; kingdom Metazoa; phylum Arthropoda; class Insecta; order Hemiptera; family Aleyrodidae; genus Trialeurodes; species Trialeurodes vaporariorum. The sequence goes on from VMOF01000035.1 coordinate 17,500,085, forward strand.
GCCGTGCGAGATTTTACGTTGCGGAGCGGGAGGAAATCGAAGGAACCAATTTCCGGTTGGTTGCGTTTTGTTGAGCGTTTAAAATACTTTATTTGTCATTCGCGGAGTCTCCGATCGGAAATATCTGCAACCTCCCCTCAGTTCTCCCTTATCCGCGCTGGCGTAACAGCTCTCGGTGTGAAGATTTTAACCTCCTCGCCCCATCATTGCCCTGAACATAATGTGTGATAGAGGTGTCCTTAGTTGCCAAGTTTGATACAGAGACTAGAGTCTCTATACTTATATACGAGGAGAGTTCACAGTATGCTCATCTACACAGTAGCGAAACTCTATAGGAGCGCTTTGGCGAATGTCGTTTTTCAATGTAATCAAATGAGAAAATTGAGTTGTTTACCATCCACCATCAGGGGGCGCCACCGTGCGTCTAATGCAAATCAAATGGAAGATGTTAGTGTTAACCATCCACCACCAGGGGGCATTTGCCGTTTTTCTACATTGAGTTTCGATACTGTGTAAGATAAGTATACTGTGAGGAGAGTTGCGCCAAGACTCTCAAAAAGAAGAAGAAGAAGCGGATCAATGGAGCCTCCAAGAGGCAAAATGCAAATGGCGGTTGGCAAAATAGAAAGTAATGCAATGGCGCAGAGATTTACAAGGTATTTTGTTTCGATATTTGGCCCACTACAACTAAGTAAATCATGATAATTACAAAATAATTTGTTCTCATTATATATGCCTTTTTGTTTTTTTGAAATTTTAATTTTTAGGTTCGTTATGGATGAACAATGGTTTCAATTAAAATAAATGGGAAAATGGATCAAGAAAAGGAGAAATTCAAAAATGAATCTTTAAATCTGTGTGAAATAACAGACAGGGTTGGGGATCTCCCCGAGGATATTAAAGGGGGGTCTGGGGGTCTCCCCCAAAATATTAGAGGGGGGTCTGAGGGTATCCCCCAGATGATGTAAGGAAGTGTTTGTAGGGTATTACCTACAGTTTATTTTTTTTAAGTCGCAATAATATAGGTGAGACCATTATCATCACCAATAACAATCGAAGTAAACAAATACAATTCAAAGACGTGTGGAAGTTTCCATGGGAAATGTGTCAAGCACATGCGTCAAAAGGTATCCATTCGTGTACTATATATCGCAACCGCATAATCCTTCATTGATTGAATTTCCCAGACGTGAAATTAGGCAACGTCAGGAGTGGCGGAACCTTTTTCGCCAGTTCGCGTGTCTGTCATCTTTAATAATGGTCCTTGCTTCTCGCGTGGCAAGTTCTTAACTAAAGAGCGCAACTCACTGGCCGCTACTTCTTTCTGACTGTGCGTGTCAAAATTGCACACTCCTACGCCGCCGGTCCTCTAAGTGATTTTATTTTGAATCGCGAAAAAGACCCACGTCACATTCTAAACGTGAGAGCTGAGAGCCACACAACATTGAAAATTGAAAACTAGAATAAAGGAGAAAAAACGAAGAATTTCAAAACCGAGTGAGTGCCTTTCTATTGAATAATCTCAGGGATATATTCAGAACCAGCACAACCAGAAAACTTTTTACGGTGGGAGGGGGTCCAAAATATTTCCAACTCAACCCTTGGAAGGGATGGGGGGGGGGGGGGGCAAAGGTGAAAATCGCCATAAATTGATTTTATCCAACCAAATCTAACCGAACATGTTTTTTTTTGTGGTTTCTTCTGGTTCCACCCCTCACGAAAATTTTCTCATTTGTTGACAACTGTGGTCTGATGGTGAGCTGAGCGCTATTATTGATGGTCACTAACCCAGACGTCCCGGGTTCCAATCGGGTTGAATGTCCGGCCGGGGTGACAAGATTTGACGGTCTAGATGTAGACACCTCGGAAGGACATGGATGTAACTCTTCTCTCTTTAATCATTAATCGTATTTTGCTTCGTCATCGCGATGGCGATTTTGATTATTTTTTGACGTAAATGTGTTTTGTTGCATTTTAATTCTGATTGCTTTCTAAAAATGTGCTAATTTTGATGATGTTTATGGACCACTTTAAGCTTTGGTGAATTTCGCCATCAAAGAAATTCGGGTATTGCCATTAAAATGACTTAAAAGCTCATAGTGGTCCATAAACATAATCAAAATGAGTACATTTTAAGAGTGCAAACAGAATTAATATGTGACAAAACACATTTACGTAAAAAAATAATCAAAATCGCCATCGCGATGACAAAGCTAAATACGACTTTTCCTTTTTCATTTCTCTTTCGTTTCGTTTGTTGGGCCCTAGTTGGCGAAATAAGACACTTAAACTTTAAAAAAAAAAAACAAAAAACCAAAGACACAAAGAAAAACCTTTCTCTCATGCACGATCAATCAAACTTCAAAATATTCTCCCTTTTCAGAAGCAAATTATGAAAATTTGAAATTTTTTCTAGGAGTTGAGAGATTCTTGTTGGCATTACTGCTCGCATTGGTAGATTAGTGTATATCTGCCGTGCATTGATGTAAAAATATCAGTCCAACTTCATTGGAATTAACTTCCGATTGAAACTGAATCTCACCAGCTACTTGAAAAGTGAGAGATTTCAATCAAGTTGAGGCAGGTGAGCTTTATATGCTCCACTTTTAATCCAAACTCAATTGCTAAAATAAATAAAACTTAATTTAAAATAAAAAATAAAAAAAATTAAATTGCTAAATTTTGTCTAAAAAATGCGAGAGACGGTTCTATGTGCCATTGTGTAATACCTAATTAATTTCATCATTTGTCAAATTCCAAATAATGTTTTTGTGACTGGAGTCTAATCTTTTGAAATATTTCGAATACTTTTTTCAGTTCTCTCTAGTTTTTAATTCACAGTTTGATTTTTTGTTTGTTTTTATGCTTGATTATCGTTTTTTGTTTTTTGTTTGTAATTTTTTTAACCTTTGTATATGCAGACCAATTTTGTAATATTGGCGTAAGTAGAAAAAAAAAATACAATATTATTACAACAGACTTTCAAATAATTAGAAAAATGTATAAATTATTTAACTCATGTACACACCGAGTAATTAGTTAGAGGTATGTATAGTTTGTATTATGCAAAGTCATATACCTTTGTATTGACCCACCCTTCTTCTAAAACTTTTTCCAGCATTTTTTCCCCCTTTTTAAGGGATGCTTGGATGAAATTTTAATAAAGGCAGGTGTGGGGGATGAAAAGCTACCTCAAGATGCAAGGAGACGGAGAGAGTAGAAAAAAGTAGAAAAAAAAGCCATAAAAAATTACAAGAAAACATTCAAATGAACCTAAAATTATAATCTATGCAAAGAAATAAAAAATTGAGCTCGTAAAAAAAAAAAAAAAAAAAAAAAAAAAATATCAAACGACGGTTGAGGTGACGTGTTTCGTTCATTCAAAATATAAGATAGAGGAAAAAAAGTAAAAAAAAAAAAAAAAAAAAAAAACAATAGCAGAAAAAAAGAGAACCGTCCGAAACTATCATTCTTTTCCTCTCCCCCGTTTCCAAGCATCGAAAGAACGGTCGAGGGAGAGTGAGCGGGGGAAAAAAATTGATAAAAGCAATGACTGTAAGGAGAAAAAAAAAAAAAAAACCAAAAACCAGGTACTTCGGAAAGATGAATCGAAGCTCTTTGGGTCTATGAGAGAGAGAGCCTTGGAACTTTCAGGTGTGCTCCTCTGAAGGAAATAAGAACAACTACAACACAGAGCCTCCAAGTTAAGAGCACACCCAACGTTACGCATTTCTCTCTCTGTCTCTCCCCCTCTCTCACTCATCACTGTCTCTTTCTTTCTCTCTCCTTCTGTCTCTCTCTCTCTTTCTCTCTCTCTTCCTCTCTTCCTCTCTTAGTCCTCTCTTTCTATCTATCTCTCTTCCTCTCTCTGTTTCTCTCTCTCTTTCTCATTCTCTCACTCTCGCTCTCTCTCTCTCTCTCTCTCTCTCTCTCTCTCTCTCTCTCTCTCTCTCTCTCTCTCTCTCTCTCGCCCTCTCTCTCTCTATCTCTCTCTCTCTCCTTATGCCTCCTTTACCTTTTTTCATCTCTCTCTATCTTCCCCTCCTTCTCTCTTTCTCCCTTTCCCCTCTCTCTTGCCCTCTTTCTATCTCTCTCTATCTCTCACCCTCTCTATCTTCCTTTACCCATTTTAACGCTTGCGTTAGAAAAGGATAGAATAGAGTACAGTCACGTGACTTTCACCCGCTCCTGTATCCTTTTCGAACACGTGCGTTTAAATGAGCAAAGAGAGAGAGGCAATATCCTGGATCCGCCTGGTTACTTTGTCGCACTATGGTCTGAGATTGATCAAAAAGTGCGGCAAAAAATCAGTGAAAAAAAATCGATAAAAAATCATCGTTTCCCACCTTTAAAGCTTACTTCTAAACTTCATAGTGTGACATTTCTAGGATTTAATTACATGTTAAAAGTGTTCACTGACATTTAAAATAGTCTTGAAAGTTTATAAATGATAAATTGATGAAAAATTGGTTTCATGATTTTCGGCCACTTAATGTCGATTTTAGACCATCTTGCGTCGCTTCTCCCTCCGCCCTGGCCCTTTCCAGAGAGAATTTGAAAAGAACACATCCTTCTTCCTCTTTTTTTTTTAAGGCATCTCTTTTTTTATTGCTCTCCCCTCCCTCCTACCCCCTTCACCCTTTTTCCGATCCCTCCAACCAAGGACTGGTTCCTGTCTTGTTGTGGATATTGAGCGAGGTTTGAGCTACACTAAGGCCGCGTGGCCTCGAGCGATAACTGGTCCTTCCCGCACCAGTAATTCACCGAAGTAATTGAAGAGTAGGTAAAGGCCGCAAAAAGGGCCCGCGGTTTTTGTTTTTTTTTCCTCTCTTTTTTGTTGGTACGAAAGAAGAGAAGGAGGTGATATGGGAGTCAGTATTTAGATCCGAAACACAGATTGCCAAGCTCGTTGGGGAAGGTTATTTATTTACAGCAATATGTATCCTTCGAAATACTAAAATTGTATACCTTTAAATGCAAGGTTTTGTGGTTTGTTTTTGTGATTCTGACCGTATCTTGCCGATTGTTTTTTTTTTTTTTTTTTTTTTTTTTTTGTTTTGTTTTGTTTTTTTTTTTGGGGGCGTTTTGTGAAGTGTGCGGCCAGTGATGAACTGCAGGTTACGAAAAGACAAGTCGCTCGCGCCGCCATGCCGTCTGATCAATCTCGAAATAAAACACTATTTGATGGCAAACTCATCTTTACGAAAATGATGGAGAGCGAGCCCTTGCATGTTTTTTATCAGTAAAAGTGGATGGATCATCAAATTTTATTCGCAAAAAAAAACAAAAAAAAAAAAAAAAAAAAAACGATGGACTGACCATTAAAAAGTATACAATCCATTCTTCACGTCGAGTACAAGCCCTTCTCAAAGTTCAGCTGGGTCACTCGTATAGGCACGTGAAAAGTAACTTTTTTATTCACAATAATGTGGCTGCTGCACACTTCTGCTGTAAGCGATTTAATAGTCGATTTTCTGGTGGAAAAACCTTCAAAAATAACGATGACAGCACTAAAAAATTCCGAAATCCACTCCTCAACTCAATAAACGCTTTTGTTTGCGAGGGTGTAATGGTGACTGAGCGTAGTAATAATGGGAGATTCCCATCTAACAATACTGTAACTCCATCAAGAAGTGACCAATAAGAGACGACTTTCATGAGACACAGTGTCGCGAGGTGTCACAGTACCATTCATCGGATGTGGATCACTACTCTGGTGACTAATTACTTTGTGAATCACCTTGTCAGCATAGAGAGAGTGACGAGATTAAGATAGGAATCTCCCATTATTACTGCCCTTAGCCACCATTACGTCCTCGCAAATAAAGCGTTTATTGAGTTTTGGAGTGGATTTCGGAAGTTTTTAGCGCTACCATTGTTACTATTGGAATTTTTTAAACCAGAATCGACTATTAAATCGCTTGTAGCAAAAGTGTGCGACAGCCCCATTTGCGGCTCCAAATCGGATACATTTAATAGTAATGCTTCCTCGTTTGCCTTCAATAAAATGTGTATGCAATATCAGCACCGTGGTGTAGGAATATTTAACTACCCACTTAATTTGAGCAATAAGGCCGCATTGATTTGTCTTCTTAACCTGGTCGTAAGAGGGGTTAACAGGCATGGCACTGATCCCTAAAAATATGTTATCCCTCTTGCCGTCCTTTTAAATGTACAGGTAGAACAAGGATAAAACCAGGGGAGATCACCCTTTTCTGACAAATACATGGTAATGTATAAAAAAAGAAAAAGTGGAGTTCTATTGTTGCATCACTGACACCACCGATCTTAATTTTGCACACTCCTTCTCCGGCTATCGTCAGAAAAGAACTGCTGTTCATTAGTGTTGCCTTTGGCAAGAAATTCAAAATATCTGCAATGATTTAAATTGGAAAATGCTTAGAGCTATAAGTACAAAACGGCATCTCTGCATACACTGCATAGAAACATCCAGTGTCGAAGCGTGAAATTTGGCAACGATCTATTTTCTATATTCACCAAAAATTCGAAAGCTTCAGTCATCGGCGATGACTGAAGGCATTTGTATTTAAATGGGGGAAAAGGGAACGCACTATGGGCCAGTTCAAAAATTTAGCGCGCCAAAAGTCAATTTGGCGACATTTTTTTTGAGGTGCGGGAGGTTGGTTAAAATCTTCTTCAGCTTCCACTGATGTCGTAGATCAATGCCTTTTATTTGTTTTATCACGATATCGATGACTAATTGAAGGGAGAAATGTTGCTACTTGTGACCGTCGCGTCGCCGGCAGCGTGTGCATGCAGAAAGTGTTTGCGTTTTGCTTTGTTTTATACCACCAGCGTTGCCTGCACACAATTTCTGTGTATGTTGGCAAAATCTACATAAAAAGGCGAGTTTTTTAGTATAGTTTTGATTATCATTGGATAAAATGGTGTCTACAAAATTGCATGGTAAAAAAGGCTCTTATTTAAGAAAAAAAACCACAATTATTTCATCTTCTTTGGACCCGCAAAAACAAAAGCCACAAAATGCCACAAGTTTTATTGCTGTTCTGAGTTCTTTATACCCTAAAGATCACCCCAAAACAGGTCTCAATAGGAACAAATAGGTACAAGTATGTTTTTTCAATTTTTTTCGTCGGCAGGTTCCATCAAACTGAAAACACGGGGTTTCATTATGATGCTCAAAAATACAATTTTAGATCAAATAAAGAAGATTTTGAGTTGAATTTTGCAGTAAATATAAATATGTTGTATTTCTAATGTACTTAAAATATGTTAAGATCAAATCTAAGTTATCAGATAGGGGATACAACCCCAAATGTGAGGGGTGGGGTGGGGGAGGGGGAGAGCACTCTAAATTATATGTTCTATTGAATTTCCACGCTTAAAGATCGTGAGGTCTATTTTTCATTGCAAAATTTCTTGACAAACTGCTTCATTTCATCAGAAAGAATAGGAGCAAATCGAATTTTAGTCGCATATAGTTTGGCAAGGGTGAAGTGAATGCAAAAAATGCATCTTTCGATTCCAGATGTAAGAACCTGTAGTTCAATCAATCAAATGAAGATGCGTTGGTCGCCTTACCTCACCCGAGATGCAATGTTTTGTAAATTTATTTGATAAATAATCAAGATAGATACTACTCGGTTAAAATGTGACGTTGCCAAATGTACGCAATTTCGTGTAGGTACACAAAACAAAATGTAAAGAGCCGTATGATGTGACGTCTCTTTTAACATCTTTGTAATGCACGTAGCATTCTCTTCTCAAGTATTATAATTATTATAAATACTGGGAACGGATGCTATATCTGTTAGATTTGCCATCTAGACTCTGCCTTATCATTACCCGAGATAGATACTACTCGATTAAAATACAACGTTGCCATAAATATACAGTTTTGAGTAAAGGAAATTTAAAGAGTCGTATGATGTGATAACGCCTCTATTTGAACATCTTTGAAATGCACATTTCATTCTCTTCTCAGGTAATAACCTATATTTAATACTGGAAATGAAGGCTGCGCATTTATTAGATTTTCCTTATCTATACTTTGATTTCACAATACATCTTTTTCTTTTTCTTTGTGCAAAATAATTTGAAAAATGGAAATAACCGAATGAATTATCAAATAATATAATTAATGTATAGATATATACTCGGTCTCAGTGATGATCCTTTGCGGCTTGATTAATACTTTTTCACGTCTTAACAGAAGAGACGGGGGAGGAGAAAAATAATTAACCAATTAATTAATTAATTAATTAATTAATTAATTAATTAATGAAAATAATAGGAACTAATAATATAATAATGGTGGTGATTTTTTTTTTTTTTTCAATTACTTTTCCTACATTCTACTTTTTTTTTAAGATAGTAAGTTTTCTATCATTAGCACTAAAAATGTATGATAGTATTTCCAACTTACGTGTCTGGTAACTTTAATATTTATTATTTTGTGATATAATTTAAAGGCTTTATGAGCTGCCTGTTGCCTTTTTATAATGTGATATTTCCTTAAACTATGTTGACTCTCTTTGTGAGTAAATTTAAAATTTTGAAAAATTTTGAGAATTTTTTATTTAAAGTTTGAAAATTGTTAAGGAATTCTTGTACAGATTTCTGAGTAGGAAATCACAATTAGCGCATTAAACAACCTCCTGGCACTAACTTTCAACGAATTTTTTCCATTTTTTTTAAATTTTGAAAAAAATGTGTAAAGAATTTTTTTTTACAAATTTTGAGCGAAAAATCGGAATCAGCACCTTAAAATTCCGCCAGGTACCAATTTTCATGGAAATATCACAAGTGGTTTTCAAGTTCTTAATTTTGGCGCGCTAAATTTTTGAACTGGCCCACAGTGGAACGTTGCCAAATCTCACGCGTCGTCACTGGAAACATCGAATTTCCCGGACATGAACAAATATTCTTTTCTTGCTTTCAAAACAAAATTTTAGGTTGATGTTTTCTTGCAAAAACCATGTTATTTGACTCATTGTAAACTCTAAAACCAATGATACTGGCAACTTTTAAAATATATTCCTATGATTTGTTCATAATTTTTTAATCGTAAAATCTTGTACGAAAAAATCCATCCTCCTATTCACTGTGTTTGCGGTCTAGTTAAATAATTTATTCATTTAATTCAATTCCTCTATGCGGTTTCTTTTCGATTCAAACCGCTCGGCGTTTGAGCTCTCGAGTGCGAACAAAAAATAAGAACCCAATCTCAGAAAACAAATATTGAGGTAGGTCCTAGGAATAACGGTTTGGGTAATGACTTTTTTTGTTTGTTATGTTTTGTCTCTAACTTTTATTTCCTCGTTGGACACGGACGAATGAAAAGGCAATGAAATTATCCCTAAACCGTTGATTTTCCGGACCGAACGAAAGAAGAACTCAAAAATGCGAGGGAAAAAAAAAAAAAAAACATGTTTACCTGCGTATAAAATCAAAAGGAGTTTTGGGTTTCTTCGACGCATTATACATGGAGAAAGAATGAGGAACCATTTATTGAATTCAATGTTTAAAATTCTTGGTAATAAAATGCGGGCAATAACCGAACTCTTCCTTCCGTGAGTTGGTAATGAATAGAAAGATGGATTCTCTGTGAAATTCGAAATGAGGCAAAATCTATTAAAAAAAAAAAGATAAGAAAAACGAAACAAAAGAGAATCTCTGAACGCAAGATATTAGGTAAATAAAATTAATAATGAACCATTATCAAAGTAAATACGGAACCCTTTAGAAAAAGCAGCGTCACCCGTGAATCATTAATTATGGCTACTTAGTATAATCATTTTTATCTATTCGATTCTGGCTTGACTCCTCAATACTAATGAATTTCCTTTCGATTCTACGTCAGATTGTTACACCCTTTTTTATTCACTTTGCCCAACTCTGACCGCGAAACCCAACAACCCACAAGTTATACATGGACGGATACAGGAATTTGCCTGTCTCTCTCCTCCCATCTGAATGCGTGCGTTAGAAAAGGATGGAGATAAGGACTAAAGTCACGTGGTGGCCCCTCTGCTATCCTTTTCTAACACATGGGTTCAAATGGGAGAAGAGAGAGACACACACATTCCCTGTATCTGCCTTTGTGGGGACGAGAGTGAGAGTCTTAACGATTTCTATAATGAGGCCTTTTTCAATATTTATTTTTCTTCTGTCGATACTTTTTGGCCCATGCAAGTCTAAAGATGGATCAATGGATTGGGTGAAAGTGTTGCAGATATCGAAGCATTTTTTTTTTTTTTTTATTTTATTTTTTTATTTTTCAATTGGATTTTTTTTTTGTTAACTGATGATATCAGTAGCATAATTAACATAATAGCCATACTAGTTTATTTACTCTTTGATGATAGAGATTTCTATCTTTTTGATAATTCTAAAAAACAATGGCGGCAATCTCCCCCAGATCAGAGAAGGGTCGAGGAACGATCGAATTTTGATCCTCGCAAAAAGCACAGCACTGTATGATGTGGCTTGTTATTATTTACCCTACCAGTTTTTGTATCCCTCACGAGGAAATGTTTCAGATCTGATAGGGGGTGAAATAAAGTGCATGCTAACATCTGTTTGCTCAGCACTTCCTAAATTTTAACCCATTGACTTACTTTGACGTGATATCACGCCTCGCATGCACTGAGCCAGATCTACTTTGATGTGATATCGCGTCGAACCAAAAAGCACTAAAAAAAAAAAAAAAAAAAAAAAAAAAAAATTAACATTAGGAAATACCCAACGAACACTTTCTTACATCAAAATTATTCTCGGGGGCTCCTCCTAACCCCCCTTTATAACTCTGGGGGAGACTCCCACACCTCCCTTTAATATTCTTATATGGGGAGACCCGGGCCCCACACCTCCCTATAATATTCTGGGGGAGACCCCTAGACCCCTACCTTAAAAGGTTAATTTTACAGTAGGCTGGTTGCAGAATTGCAACTGCAAATTTTATTCAAAATTCAAACAGCAATATTTGAAATATGAAATATTTAAATTTTTCCGTATGTTTACCTTCTCAACCCTTTTCAGCAAGGTGGTACACATATGTACCATTTTCTGTAACATGGGTTTCAATGGAATTTAAATGGGCATTTTGCAAAAATATGTGTGACCCACACGGAAAAAAAAAGATTAGTGAAATTAACCATACGATAGCTGATTTTGGCACCTGCTAGATGCTATGGTAAACTTGACCAGAAGTATGGTACATTTACCGATACTTTGAGTAAATTCGACATGCAATCAAGTAACATCACCTAGTACCTAGTCAAAACATAGTATACTTTTGGTTAGCATTGCCATAACATCTAGCAGGTGCCAAAATCAGCTATCGTATGGTTAATTTCACCGTAGTTTTTTTTCCGTGCAACAAAAGAGTCTTCGAAAAGTGTCCTCTTTTGAACGGTCTAAAAAAATCTAAAGAAAAGTCAAATTCCAAAATGTGTGCTGGAAAAGGTTAACCTATTTTACCCATTTTTCTGATTTTAATGGAAACCTTTTATCCTCCATAACTTGCTTAAAATTTAATATTTCGAAAAAACAAAAAAAAAAAGTCCCTCTGAGAAATGTTAAAGTATCTTCTCTGCAAAATTTGGATGTATATGGACCATTAGTTCAAAAGTTAAGCCGGAATACAGACAGACAGACATCTACGATATCGCAATATATACTTTCTCAATTTCTACCTTTGTTAAAGTGAGAAAGTAAACAATGGAGAGAGACCCTTTGCATGTTTTGACCTACGGTACTCACAAGTATACCACAAATTTTACATGGAACTTAATGGAAAATGCAAAAAATCAACACACACACTCACTCACACATCATTTTACGTTAGAAATCTTCGAAATTTTCCTGCGCATATTTAAAATTTAAAATTCTAAAAGAATTTGGCCTTATTTTTTTTTTTTAAAATGGATGGAAAAAATTTCAAATAACGGTCAAAAATCCCGACAGTACAAGTATAAAAACCCTTGGGCAACAAAGGGTTCAAGATAGTTGCATCACTGTCAGTTTCTTTCTTTGGTAACTTGCCTTTTCACCAAATCAACCTGTAAATTCTGACGAATAGAAGATTTCACCGGTTTTAATCGGTGACTATCAAAGTTGAAACTAACTTTGCGATAAATGAGCATTTTTTTTTCCAGCCGGCCGGCTTGATTCTGCTGTTACGGAGCTAGATTATATACTGATCCTTTGATTATAGCATCAATTTGCCTCTCCTGCGGCGAAAATGGACCATGATCGAATTCCTCATTTCGATTATCCATACTTTTTCCTCGTTCTCTTGTTTTTGCCTCCAGTTTTTATCTTCAAAAGTTGGATTTTCGTCATTTGTTGTTATTTTCCTTGCAAGATATTTTCGGTTTTCACTGTCACTATAATCTTATCTCTCCTCATTTAGACTCAGCTGGTTTTCTCTCTTTCATATTTCCTTCTTCTTCTCTCTTCTTCCTTCGTCCATGGGGCTTTAATGACGTATGACGGACTCATAAATCCACTATGCAGTTAACCACACTCTGTGTGCAATAATGAAGAACTCACCGACTTTATATTCGAAAATATATGTACAGCGACTCAAACGAATAGGGGGAAAACATTTAAAGAAGGGGAACTATAGGATTTCAGTTGCCAGCACCAAATAAGTCTTAACCATTCGATGTATAGGGATTACTCTTTTTTTTTCTCGTTACAAAAAATTCATGTTGAAAACTGAATGGCTAGGAATGTGATTAAATCTAGCATAATCATTGCCTCGAGGAAAAAAAAAATAGGTATAAAAATGGTGATTAATTTTTGCACATTTGGGGACTCACAAATTATACTGGAGGGTTGATCATTGGTTGTTTGCTAGGAAAAATAATCAAATTAATCTCTACCCTCTCGCCCATATCTCAAAAGCACTTTTGAAAACAAAACCTAACCCCCCTCGCTACAATTCTTGTCCCCTTAACTCACACGTGATAGCTAACCCCTCCATCTCATTTCCATTTGCGATTAATAAATGAGGCGCATTCTGTAGAAGAAAAGAGAAACCCCTAACGAAGAGCTTTATGGTTTAAATCAACATTCTAGTCATATCATGATTAACCCTGTCGAGCACATCTCATGTTTTAGAGGCCCTTCGTAAGTTAGAATCCTTAAATGTAATATGACTTTCAAAAGAAAGTATTCTGATATTTTCACTCTTCCATTCCTCGGTTAGAATTTTAATTATTTTGGCAGTTTTCAGATTTTTCAGAGTCAAACAGCATTGACACAAAAATATGCTAAAAACTCTAAAACTCTTTGAAAAATAATGGACAGCATAATCGAGGACCGCTTCAATGAGAGGACTTTCTTTTGAAGAGCATAGTACACAATATCTTCGTCTCACTGTGCCCATCATTTTGATCACATGTGTTAGAGAAAGACAGAGATAGTGACTGAAGTCAATTGATAGCACCTACCTCCACCCTTTTCTAATACTTACATGTATTTAAATAGACAAAGAGAGAAAGACAAATTCTTAAGTACTGCCCCTGCGTAAGTTAAATCAATTACCTATACCATGCGTAGCTAATTAAAATAATCAAAACAATGTTTCGTCATGTAAATTGTTGGTGCGCTAGTGCTTACAAATACGTGTATAGGCAGCTTCCCTCTCTTTGCCAATCCAAACTCATGCGTTAGGAAAGGACAGAAACATGAGGGACTGCAGTCACGTGACAGCCCCTAACTCCATCCTTTTCTAACACATGCAATCAAGCGTGCAAAATAAGAGGGAGATGATAGACAAATATTCCAAGTTACGGCTAGATTATAGGCAGTTATTTGCAATTTGCATGTTTATTTCATTTACTCACTGCAATTCTTATTCAAGAACGCGGCGTGATATTTAAAAACTCAAAACCCGCTGGCTCGTTGAAAAGATGAGTCAACATGAATAAAACATGTTTGATGAATGGTGGCAGTGAATAAATAACGTGTAATCTGAAAAGTAACCTGCGTATGCAAAAATCTTTGGAACGGGATCGATGAATTTTGTCTCCCCCTCTGCATCAAATTTTCAAGCTCTTTCATCAGGATGCGTTTCGCTGTCCTAAAATTACTTTCCTTTCCTTTCCCATAATTATTTAAATTATTGTGTCACCTATAGTCCTTGATTAAATTTTTTGAGCAGGAGAAATCATCAGTATTCAAATTCACTTTTCGTGATTGATAATGATGTTGATTGTGGATTCTTTTTCGCTTTTGTATAGGGTGATAAAGAAAAAAGGTTCCTCTGCGGTTTTAAAAAAACTGCTGCGAATTTCGAAAAACGGTCAAACACGTGTCCATTAATATCGAGGGGGACTAATTTTAGTGGGGTTATTTTATTCGTTGCCTCCCTGTTGGGGACGGGGGAGGGGGTCACCCCCCTGATAAATCGAGTTTTCGCGCAAACCGAAGGTCAATGTCGTTTTTCACGTTCGAGCTATGGAAAGTCGAAGGTAGGTTTACTAAATTTGATATCTCAAGACTTGATGGAATAAGGATCAAACGTGCGATAAAACATCATGTATGAAATTGAGACCATATTGACCATCAACCAACGGGTGTGTTTATCCTGAGAAATCAGCATTAAGATCAAATCAAGACATTTGTTTCAAGAGCACACCTTTATTTCTATGGGCCCTTTTTCCAGAAATGGCCTCAATTAATTCATTTTATTATATTGTTTTAGAAAAAAAGTGAATTACGCGGTCATTTATATAATCTATGAATCAAAAATGTTGATACAAACCATATTGATCTCTGGACCTTTCTTGCTATAAAAGAAAATTAAAAAATAAAAAAAATAAAAATAAAAATCATCATAAAAAACAAAAGAAACCTCATAGGACCCTTGCTCTTGGTCGTTCAAAAAAATTGTGTAAAGCGTTCTCAGTCAAATAAATATGCACTGGGATCAAACAATCGACGCAAAAAAAAAACAAAAAACAAAAAACAAAAAAACAAAAAAAAACAAAAAAAAAAAAAAAAACTTCGGATGGCTTCTTCTCGACACAAGTATACCAATTCGAGTGTTTCGCAAATTTAGATGTTGCGAAGAAGGCTTTAATTACGGTACCGTGGGCCGTGGGCCAACATTTTTTAACGAAAATTAAGGGTTTTGGCGTAAATGAGACTTTTGTGGTTTTTATTACCTATAACCGTTGCGAGCAATGTCGCCATATTTTCCAATTAAATCATCAAATTTTACATCGCGTAAAATGGGAAAAAACATTTATAACTATCCGAAAAATGGCAACACTGATTTCGAAGATCGTAACCCTCAAATGTTACGAAAAAACATCGTTGCCACGTTTAAATTAGAAAGCAACGCACGATATTTTGAAGAGACCCTTATCGATCGATGGATCTTAACTTTTGTTTCTTTCTCTCTTCATGCACCCATTTGGAACAATGAGCTATACCAAATAGAGAGGATTTATGGGACTTGATTTTGAAAAACCAATGAAGCAGTTTTAATAGAAAACTCTAATGGAAATTATCAAACATGTTCAGTTTGTTTACCTCATTTTTTTAACCTTCGCTTTTAAATTCCTGTCTATTATGTCACTTTCTCTACGGAAACACGCAGAGATACTCAATTTAGATTGAAATCTCCCATGATACCTGCATCTATCCACCATTTAAGCCCGATTCTGAGAGTGAATTTCGTGAAATTTAGTGTACTCATTGTCATTTTTACAGGTTTGTATGCAAGAATTAACTCTTCAATCACCTGTAGCAAAAGTTTGCAGGAGCTCCACTATGGTCTGAGATTGAAAAAAAGTAGCCAAAATACAATGATACAAAAGTTATCGAAAATCTTCCTTTTTGACCTATTAAACTGATACAAATTTTTCTAGTGACACTTCTAAGTTAAAATTATTTGAGTATGAAAAGTGTTTTTTGTGATTGAAATTTACCTCGAAAGATTATAAATGATAAATTTACGAGAAATTTACTTTCCGATTTTTGGCATGTTTTTGACGATCTCAGACGATACTGAGCTCCATTGGCGAAGATAGAGAAAGTCTCAGGGCTGCCGTTTTGCGTATAATCAATGCTATTTTTCAATTCACCGATGATTCCACCGGTTGAGAAAAGATTACATGGTTCAGTTCAGTGTATGGCTGTAATGCAAGAAAATACTCTGATCTGTAATCTTTCCTTAATCGGTGGAAACTCTGTTGATTAATTAAAATATCCGCAAGTTTTTTAAAGTCATCGACGACTCCACCGGTTGAGGAGAGATTGCAGATGCGAATATTTTAGTTTATTATAGTCATGCACTGAACTGAACTGTGTAATCTTTTCTCAACCGGTGGAATCATCGGTGAATAGAAAAATAGTATTGATTATACGCAAAATGGCAGCCCTGGAAAGTCTCAAACCGTGGATCCACCAGCGAACTTTACAATAATTGGCAACACAGCAGGATGAGATTATACAGCCCGCAAAACATGAAGACTATAAATCACACATATAGAGTGATTTGCGCCGTGTATTAAGATGTGGCCAATTATATTGGAACCCGACGAGACGACTAAATTAACACCTTGAGGTTATGCCACACGATATACTTGCCCGCCACCAAGACCAGAAGCATCACTACCAACATAGCACATCACAGTATTTTTCTTTGCTTTGACTTGCCCGCAACTTTTCAATAGCGCTCAGTCTTTTTTTGGGTGCAAATTTTAACACGTCTATAATATACATATTATGTAGGTCGATTGGGTCAAACTTTTGATCAATCGACGTCATTAGTCATCTTTAAACTATGTGTGTCGATCCGATTTTTTTGACGATCAACGGGAATCATCTAGACAGCTTGGTTTTAAACGATTTATACTTAGTAGTCCAATAGTGTTGTTGACTTGATAAGGGATTCAAAGTTCCACCAGTGGTCACCTTTTTTCTCCAAAGCCAAACATAGATTCGGTTGTTATTACACCTATGCAATTCCACAAACCTCAAAGTGATTCTTCAGCGTTTAGTGCCGATTTATACCACCAGAGCGCTACCGTTCGATTAATGTCAAATCCTCCTATATTATATTTGTAAGAATGAAGCTAAGTTCCTGGAGAGCCGTTGTACCGTTCGGGAGGGGCCTGGTACCGATCGGTCGGGCTCGGCTCCAATGCTTCGGGAAAAATATAAGTTTTTCCGTGCGGGCCCCACGTCCCTTTTTAAAATGCTAAAAACTTTTCTCTCAAAAAGTTGTGCGAGTGCGAAAAGGATGCGAATCAGTTCGTTTTGCAAGGGTGGGAGAGAGAAGCGAGATTTTGTCGTCCTTTTTTAAATGCATACGTGCGGAAGAGCATACGATTTTGTACGCGTGTGAGCGAGAAACGTGATGCTCTGACAATTTTTTTTTTTAATTAGATCGCACGATTTGACGTTACCATGGCGATCTTCATCATATGTTTTACTCGCGGAAGGAACCGTTCGGGTAGACGCATTTTAATAGCGACTTCATGATATCGATGTATAGCTTCGACTTTTTATCCATATTTTTACGTAGATATACACAATGAGAGAGTCACAATGCTGCTAGCTGTGTTGAGAAATATACCAGGCACTTCAGACTTAATGGAAAATGTGTATAAATATTTTATGTTAAATACGGCAGCACTGTACAGTCTTCGATTGATGATGGCTTGACGAGGTTGCTGTATCGCTTCGCAATGTATAGAGCTCTTCGATACTTATCATATGTTTCATATGCATAGATAAACAGAATAGTACAATCAACGATGACTTGATGAGATCGGTGCATTGATTCAATATCTCGAATATAACCCACCAAATTTGAGCTAGGTTTCGAGAATTTATAAAGAAACTAAATGATTAGGGTTATTATTCATAACTTGAGACGCGGTGGTTATACTTTTCTCATTAGTAATATACTGTCAAATATTAATGAATACTGAGTTAAGTAAATAATTGGTTTTCTGTTGAAAATGCATCGTTTACTTTAAATGTATAAGTGATTCATCAAAGAATACTACTTACTAACGAACCAAAAATATGGTTACAGATTTTTTTTATCCTTAAGTTGGCGATTTGAGTTGTTTTCGTTTCAGTTCGCGTTTTGGCGAGGTTATGATGTTTTTAAGGTCTGTTTTTTTCCGATTTAAATAAAAAAAAAAGAAAACAAAGTTTCGATAGATCTCTTGAGCCTTGAGTATGTAGTTTTTACGGTTCATTTGATTGTATACCTGTTATTTTTTAATCTGTGCAGTAAAATTAGTGGGCCAGTGCGACGTTTATTTCAAAATAGATGGTTCTTTTAGTGATGACTTGGTGATGACGGAATCCGGTGATGAGCGTTCCAAACAAAGAAAAACTGTCTCTCTTGCTCTCACGTAACCCCCATGTTGTACAGCTATACTCTAATTTTAAAAAAAAAAAAACGTATGTAGAGACATCTTTTGTGAAATATTTTTTGGCAGAAATGAATTCCTCAATTTTAATGCGAATTTGCTATTAACATGCCGTAATACGAGGCCCTGTGTATACGAATCAGGACACTAGAAAGAGATGGGTATACACATGGGGATTGGAGGTCACGGTGGGAGAGTGGGTGAGATAGTTTGGAACGCTATGCGAGTTTTGTCACAACCGATTGCAACCGATGAGTGCATTATTGATGTAATTTTTGGCTAACCGTTGACTTCACACTAAAACTCTGTGGTGAACTTGAGATGCCCTTAGATACTGGAACTAGGTCCGATGGACCCGTTGCGTCGTACGCTAAAATCGGCTGCCAGTAGCTGTTCACTGGTTATACAAACTTGAGCTTCGTGAAGTGTCTAAAAAAAATCTAAAAAATAGGAATTTCATCATTTGTGGGGGGGGGGGGAGGTGACCATTCAAAAGCGCCAATTCCCAAAAAAGATAAGCCAAAAGCGCTAAAACATACACGAAGGAATTTTTGAAAAAGTAGCCCAAAAACGGCAATTTGCTGCAAAATCAGTGGTCAAAAAGCGCTAAGAGAATGACCCTAAAATCTTAGACGAAGTTTGCCTGAATTTTCGAGCCAACCTATTTCAAAAAATTACTTACGTCAATAAAGGGCTGATTGAAAAAGGCATAGTTTTCCCCCGCAAAGTTTCTCTTCCATTCACACATTGATTTTTGATATTCACTGAAATGCAATGTCTTATTGTCATGTCAGTTCAACGAAAGGTTATCGTAGGTGTGCGATCTTGGTCATGCGTATTTGTTTGCTTATCCCGAACTTCTCATTTTATTGTGAATGCAGGTTTCTCATGCACTCTCGCTATCTCTTTCTCGCCTTCCCTTCTTTTCTCTGTACAGTTCTAAATCGTATAATCCACATGCGCTAATACGGTGCATCCAAATGCGCCGATTCTGGGGGTTTCGGCGTCTCCATGAGCGCCAAAAAAAAATTGGCGGTTTTTGATCGGGCCCTCTTGAGAACGACTACCCCTAAAAAATGTTTAAGTTTCATGTAAGGGGGTTTGGGCGGAGGTTATGCTATTTATGCCCCTCCAAATAATGACTCCTGTTTTCTAAACCTTTGGTACCTGATAAAATAAAACTTTAGTATTTCAGGAATAATAGAGTAAGTTTTTAGATTTCGTTCTTCGGAGCAAGATTATAGATGGGCGAATAGCAAACGGAGTTAGGGAGTGGATGATATCGAGTCAAAGTCTTAGCTCAAATAAACAAAAATCACGCGCAAGACGCGAAATGGAACGCTTGGCCGCGAGGCGGCCACTGGCCACTAGTTAATTTATATTTAAGAAAACGGAGTGTTAGTTTCTA
Source organism: Trialeurodes vaporariorum (assembly GCA_011764245.1). Classification (NCBI taxonomy): domain Eukaryota; kingdom Metazoa; phylum Arthropoda; class Insecta; order Hemiptera; family Aleyrodidae; genus Trialeurodes; species Trialeurodes vaporariorum. The sequence goes on from VMOF01000035.1 coordinate 17,519,885, forward strand.
GATAATCATCTGAAGAATGAATTCGCAAAATATGTCGTCAATAACTTCAAAAATAAGGCTGAAAGTACCAAAATATGAAACATCGCAAATAGATTTTTCTTGTATCGATGTATAAATTACTTTGGGCCTGTAATTTGACATTAATCCAATGGTAGCGCTCTGGGATCAAAAGTCGGCACCATCAAACACTGAAGAATCACCTTAATTTCTAGTGAGCCTTTGCTGAGTTAACCTTTGGTACCTTTGAACCTTTGGTAGAAAAATGACCCAGCAAAAGACTTCAGTAGAGCCAACCATTGGCGAAGCGTGCAATTTGGCAACGTTGCAGTTTTTCCATTTAAACCCGTGAAAAAGATCGAACTATTGGGTGTTCAGTGAACACCTTTGGATTCGACCTTTTACATGGGTCTAAATGGACACAACATAACGTTGCCCAATTGCACGCTACGCCACTGGAGCTAAACGAAGGTTTTGTACGCCTATAATTAAAGAGATTTTGCTGGGTGAACCAAAGATATGGTTGACTCAACTATAAAGTCTTTTGCTGGGTCAATTTCTATCAAAGATTTCGTCAGCGATGTACCGAAGTGTTTTTGGTTCTGTTTTTACTTTCTAACAATTAACAAAGTTAGAAATTGAGAGAGAATTGCAATGGCGCAGATGTCTGAATGTATGTATCCCAGCATAGCTCTTGAATCAAAATTTTGCAAAAAAAAAAAAAAAATTGCTTTTACTATTTCCCCAGAAGATTTTTTTTTTGTTTTTTCGAAATTTTTAATTTTAGGCGAATTATGGATGATAAAAGGGCTCCATTATAATCAATCGGGAAACGGGTAACATGTACGCGAACGTAGAGAAAAATTAGAATATTTCAAATATAGCTATTTGAATTTTGATGCAAATTTGCAAAAAAGACATTCTGCGACCAGCCTACTGTAAAATTAACCCTTAAGGGGGGTCTGGGGGTCTTCCCAGAATATACTCGGAGAAAAAATTATATTTGGGGCTACCAGAATTACTTCTACGTAATAGTTGAATGTTCATTCGCGTATCCTTAACTAGATTTCTGGTAATATTCAACATACATTTTTCGTTGAAACCAGCAATATCTTCACAGCTACCAGAATTTACATATTTAACTATTCCGTAGAAGCAATTCTGGTAGCCCCAAACATAAATATTTCTCCGTGTAAAGGGGTCTGGGGATCTTCCCCAGAATATTAATGGGGGGGGTCTGGGGGGTGTCTAGATAAATCAGCTGCATAAGGCTCAAAGAACCACTTCAATATGAAATTTCGCAATAGCCTGTTTGAACCTAGAATAAACAAGGAAAGTGTTTAGTGTATGTATAAACATTCAGACGATTTTTCCTTTCCGTAGAGGTGAGTCTAAAACTATCCTTTTTCTCCCCTCTTCTCCCCTCTTCCCCTTCTTCTCCCTTCATCTAACCCAACTTTACCTTTAATGGATTGAAGGAAACAATTTAAAACCGCACCTCTCCGCATGCGCCAAGTAAACGATAAAATAAATTACCGTCCCCGTATTGACGATGATGTGATACGATGGTGGTCACCGGTCGCCGCTCGCCACTCCACTCAGTGGGTCGAAACGCTTGTATTCTTCTCATTGGAGGCTCGGAAAATTCGATAAATCTATGTTTCTTCCGTATGAACCTATGAAAAAGAATCGATCCTCAGGATATTTTCAATTGAACATCAAAACAATCGATAATTTTGCTTAGGTTCGAACGGGAGATAAACGATACATAGCTTCAGTGGCGTGCGCAGGATTTATTTTTTTGGAAGGGGCTTGCACTGATGAGCGTTTGACTGACAATTATCACCCCCTTCCCCACAGCCCTAAAATTGGAGTTCTGGGGGGGGGGGGGTATTTAGAGCCCCCTTGGCCGGCCCCCTCACCCCGAGGACGCCACTGCATAGATTGTTCACTAGAATAGGTGGCTGGTAAACTGTGGTTAACTGATTTCTCCTCCATGTAAACCTATGAAAAAGAATCGATACACAGGAGCTTCAATTGAATATCAAAATAATCGATCCTTTTGCGTAGGTTCAAATGGAAGGAAAACGATTCATTGATTCTTCAATAGAAGAAGTGGCTGGTAAAATGCAGTTAATCGATGCCTCCTCTATGTAAATCTATGAAAAAGAATCGATCCTTGAGAAGCCTTCATTTAATCTCAAAACAATCGATAATTTTTTATGTATAGGTTCAAAACGGAGGAAAACGATACATATCGATTGTTCACTAGAGGAGGTGCCTGGTAATTTATTTTTTGGAAGGGGCTTGCACTGATGAGCGTTTGACTGAAAATGATGTGTTGGAAAATACCTCGCTTTAGGTCTCCTGTGTGGAGAGTGATAGATTTTGCTTTGCCATAACTTAATTTCCACTGGACCACGGCTTGTGGCTTCCTTCCACCCGTCCGGGCGGCAAGCGGGTGTTTACCATTCGTACTCACGTTCAAACTATGCGCACCCTTGATAGAAAAATGGATTTTTGTGAACATGAAAAGTAGTGTTATTTCTTTCTTTCATTCTTTCTTCATTTTTTCTTCTTATTTTCATGGCGGACCCAGGAATTTAGCCGTCTCTCTCTTTCACCATGAGAATGCGTGTGTTAGCATAGGACAGATCAGGGACAGTCACGTGATTTTCGCCCCCTCTTCTATCTTTTTCAAACACATGCGTTCTAATAGGAAAATATAGAGAGAAATCACTGTGCGATAATCTGTAGCTGGTATAACGCGTCCACTATAGTCACACACGCGGAGTCGTGCGCTGTCCCGCAGGAGAATTTCCTTCAAGGAGCGTGGCACAAACTATAAGAGGGAGAAAGAAAATAAAAAATACCATCACTGAAAATGAAAAATCAGACTTGACACCAGACAGTGGACGAGCGGGTGCATGTACTTACGTGCCATGCGGGCTCAGCTTCTAAAAAAAAAAAAAAAAAAAAAAAAAAAAAAAAAATCTAAACCAACGAAAGACACCTGTCGTAAAATTGCGTCAGGACGCCACCATACCAATACTCAAACTCAGTGTGTCTTCTGTCATGGAACGAAGCTACCGCTTCTTGTATATTCGACGGCGTATTTTCCAACTCACCGGTTGATTCGTTCGTTTCACTATGATCTGAAAAAGTGGAAAAGAATCAGTGGAAATGAACGTCGTCAAAAATCATAGATTTCGACCTTTGAACCATTACTTCAAAACTTTTCCGTGACATTTCTAGGTTTCATTTACTTGTTAAAAAATGTTCTTTGCGTTTAAAATTTGTCTTGAAAGTTTATGAATAATTAATTGATGATTTTACTTTAATGAAGGCCTGCAGATCATATCATGGGTTTTTTGGGTTTACTTTTCGTTTGTCTTTGCACTGAGAAAAATTGTCCGATTGAAGACTTCTTCTATAAAAAGGGGTATACAACAAAGGGTGTGCTAGTGCTCAAAAAATCTGATTTCAAAACGTTATTTTGCGAGTAAAAAGTGTTGCATTGGGTTCTCTCAGTCATCTGAAGATAGATTCAACCACTGGCGGCTCGTGGAGGTGGGGCGACGAAAATGAGAGGTGCACTGGTTTTTTTTTTGAAACGCTTTTCAACTAAACTTTTTTGAAAATGCTATGTTTCATTCACACTTTTTGGACTATTAAAACAAAGAAAGATAGAATAATAACCTTTTTAACCTTTATACGTTATTTTTTTTTTTTTTTCTTTTTCCTCCAACAAAAAATGTGAGGCGATGGCTCCTTGTCGCCTCACTTGCCTCATCTGGCGAGCCGCCACTGGATTCAACTAGATGCCCTAATTGTTAGATAATTAAGAAAATCCAGTTTTCCTTGGCAGAGTTTCATTCAATAACAATGTGAAATCCAGACTTTCGAACACGAGCAAACCCACTATTTTATACTCCTTTTTACCGAAGAAGTCTTCAAATAATTCAACCGGGCGTCTGGTCTGTTTAATACTTACTTATACGAAATTACGGTTGTTCCAACAGGAATCAATAATATAGCATCAGGAATTCCGGTTAAGTATAAGTACTTACAAGGCGTCCAATTACGGCGACAGGAAATTTTTCTCAGTGTGGGTTTCCGGTCTTTACGAAAGTATATCGGTCAGAAGGTCCCGAACTTTATTAGGTTTCTAAATTATTAGGCTATAGCTATTAGGTTGGGTTTTTCAGTTATGAATCACTCCATTTAAACGGTTGAAATAATGGAATACAAAAAACTTTTCAATCATGCTCCTGATCATCCGGAACAAAATTTCGCCGCAATAGCAAAATCAAAGATTCTGAATATTTTATTATATCTGCTCTCGCTCCTGCAAACCGGCTTCTTTGGCGAATTTGTGATCGACTATAGAACCATACTCCATTATCTTTCCAACGGAAATTCTGACCAGTCATTAAATTAGTCTATATGGATTCCGAATTTCATTCTTCAGCGCTGCAAATTGAAAGAATCATCACACTCTACGGTTGGCGCGGCACGGGGCACGGGCGGCGCGGCGCAGCGGAGGATCCTGATCCCTTTTGAGGTTTCGCCGAATCGAATCGGCCGACACATCAACATCCAACGGTCACCATAAAACAGGCTAATAGAAAACACGCAGGGGAGCCATGGATCGCATTAAAGAGCCGTTTAGTATGATCATTAATCAGACCGCATCAAGTCCACCAAAAGCATCAAGATTCGCCGATCAAGATGTCCGGATCTAGATGTATATATAGGAGATGATGCCCGGATCTATATAGGTATATGAGATGCCCAGCCGCCTCTATTGCAATATCCTAAAATTTTATTGCGTCCATTGCATCATACGGTGAGTAAAGGGGGATGAGGTAGAATTTTTAGGTAAGGGGTGAAGGTGGTGTGAAGAACGAGGAAGGTTAAGCGGGGGGGGGGGGGGGGGGGGAGGGCTCGATGGTCAACCTCCCCTCGAGAAAGAATCTGGGTATAAATTATAATGAAATTGGGAACCCCGTTTTTGGGACTGATTGTAAACACTGAGGATGTGACGCCTGCCCTGAGTCATGGCAAGAAGCATAAGGTGAGAGAAAAGTTATGCGCACTGCGCAGCCCTTTACCTTTCTTTAAATGTTCTATTGTGACTTCTCGACCTTTGACGTTTCCCCCTCAAAGCTCCAAGGGCAGGGGGCCGGGTAATTTTTTTTTACATAAAATTGTATTTCATGTTATAGAAGCCACTTTAAAACATATCAAAGTGTCAGACACACATGTGATTTGGTACTTTACATTGAGTCAAACCACCAAATGTTTTAAACAAGTGTTATCATTTTTTTTTTTTTTTTTTTTTTTTTTTTTTTTTTTAAAGGGTAACCTGAAAATTGTCTCAAATTTAAACATTCTACGGAGAGAACAGTCGGTTTTTTTTTCTTCGCTTGAGATTTTTGTCAAACTTTCTTTTTTTTTAGTCACAACTTGATTTTATTCTCCAGATCTGACGGAGGATAAAAACCTTTAATTCATGCTGTCAACCATACATTCAAGGCCCAAATGCAAAATTCCACTTGAATTTAAATTCTCAAGAATCGGAGATGAATACATTTTTTTCTTTTTTCAAAATATCGGATGCATACTTGCCTTACCCCCATGCAGGGTAGGATAGCAGCTGAAGAAAAAGGTCATCAATCACTGTCTTTACATATATTTCATAATGGGGCAGTTGCAAGGGTAAGTATGAACTTTTGTGTTTTTTATACTTACTTAAAGAAAATGATAGTACTTGATGAGCTGAGAACAATGGCGCAGATGGTGCCTTTGGTTTTTGTCTAAGTGTACCGGTTTTGGAGATACACATAGGTGTAAAGTTGTAAGAAATCAGGCGCGTAGTGACGTCACTACGCGGAATTCCCATTTGAAACAATGTATTTTGGGCCAAAATCTCATCTGCAGAACAATGGGACTTAATTAGAAATCAAAGGCATATTTGTTCTCAGCTCATCAAGTACTTTCATTTTCTTTATAAAAAACACAAAATTTCAGACCCTTGCAAATGCCCCATTGTGAGACGACTCTGGGGTCTGAAAACATTCCATTTGAAGTCACAATAAGTGTTAACCTCCCGATAGAACAAAGAACACACTGAAGCTACACCTCTATCTCGATTGAGACAAACTCTTGCCCATGAAATAACACGATGGTGTGTCCTTGTGAATGCGGAAAACCCTGATTTTAACCACACTATGCTAATTTGTACGAAGATACACCCCTTATGTTTCATCATCGCCTCAATTAGGGAAATAGTCTAGACGATATGACTGCGTAACTTTTTCCCCACCCGTTATCTACCGAGCGAGCCAACCACGTGAGCCACACTCTTATAAAATATGTGTACTGTATCCATCACATCTGCCTTGTGCAAACACCTGTTGACTGTTGGATTTCCGAGTCGTACGTTCGAAATCGAGAGTCAGTCTCCACTTTGGCTCGTGCTTGCTAGCCACACATATTAGCATTAGACTCTGAATCGCCAGACATGATGTCACCGGCAGTTTTGATAAGCAAGCTGGTTCCACAAAAAAAATGTACTAGTTGGCAATGCTTTTTTGAAACTCCACAACGCAATCGAAAATTTAAGTCCATTTTAAAGACTTGTTTGGCTGGAGCATTCAATGAGAAAAATTTCTCGCTCTGTAATGAGAGTTCTGTTGTGTACTTTTCTGAGCTGGATACCGGTTATACACTGCCCCGCAAAAAAACCGGCGCACCTGGCGCGCTGGATCATTCCGCTCGAAAATGCGAAAAAATTACAAAATTTAAAATCGTCATAACTTTTGAACTAAGAGAGCTAAAAATATTTCAAGGCCAGCGTCGGATTCCTCATACTTTCTAGTTTTATATACGTAAGTTTAAATTTTCTTTTGGTAATTTTTCCGCCCGTATGAAGAGTTTTTCCAAACCCTCGCGAAAACTGTTTTTTTGGAGCACATCTGTAAAAAGTTACTCAAACTTCTCACGTCTCTTTGGGATAAAGTAGCATAGATAGACAAAATCTGAGATATGCATCAGATTCCTCAAAGTCCGGGCTATCGACCTGGTTACCTCAATTTTGTCTACAAAATTTTTTTAAGGTCGGAAAATGCACTTTTCCGAGACCATGTAAAAACCGCTTCTGAACACACAGTTTACACATGCGAAAAGATGTTAAAAGTTCAAATTGTCATAACTTTTGAACTAAAAAAGCTAAGAATATTTCAAGGCCAGATTCGGATTTCTCATACTCTCTAGTTTTTATGCATAAGCTCAAATTTCCATTCCGTCATTTTTACGCCCGGATGAAGAGTTTTTCCAAACCCTCGCGAAAACTGTTTTTTGGAGCACATCTCTAAAAAGTACTCAAACTTTCCACATCTCTTCCGGCAAAAGTAGCATAGATAGACAAAATCTGAGACATGCATCAGATTCCTCAGAGTCAGGGCTATTGACCTGGTTACCTCAATTCTGCCTACAAATTTTTTTAAGGTTGGAAAATGCACTTTTCCGAGACCATGTAAAAACCGCTTCTGAACACACAGTTTACACATCCGCTCGAACATCCGAAAAGATGATAAAAGTTTAAATCGTCATAACTTTTGAACTAAAAGAGTTAAAAATATTCCAGATCCAAGGTCGGATTCCTCATACTCTTTGGTTTTTATTAAGTAGCTCAAATTTTTTTTCGGTCATTTTTACGCCCGTGCGAAGAGTTTTTCTAAACGCTCGCCATATTTCTAATAATGTTCAGAAGCAGTCTTTACATGGTCTCGGAAAAGTGCATTTTCCGACCGTAAAAAATTTTTGAAGATAAAATTGAGGTAACCAGGTCGATAGCTCTGACTCTGAGAAATCTGATGCATGTCTCAGATTTTGTCTATCTATTCTATTTTTGCCCAAAGAGATGTGAGAAGTTTGAGTAAATTTTTAGAAATGTTCTCCAAAAAAACAGTTTTCGCGAGGGTTTGGAAAAATTGTTCATACGGGCGTAAAAATGACCAAAAGAAAATTTTTGCTACAGTTTAAAAAACTAGAAAGTACGAGGAATCCGACCCTGGCCTTGAAATATTCTTAGCTTTCTTAGTTCAAAAGTTATGATGATTTGAACTTTTAACATAGTTTTGCATGTTTGAGCGGGATGTGTAAACTGTGTGTTCAGAAGCGGTTTTTACATGGTCTCGGAAAAGTGCATTTTCCGACCTTAAAAAAATTTTGTAGACAAAATTGAGGTAACCAGGTCGATAGCCCTGACTTTGAGGAATCTGATGCATATCTCAGATTTTGTCTATCAATGCTACTTTATCCCAAAGAGATGTGAGAAGTTTGAGTATTTTTTTACAGATGTGCTCCAAAAAAACAGTTTTCGCGAGGGTTTGGAAAAACTCTTCATACGGGCGGAAAAATTACCAAAAGAAAATTTAAACTTACGTATATAAAACTAGAGAGTACGAGGAATTCGACACTGGCCTTGAAATATTTTTAGCTCTCTTAGTTCAAAAGTTATGACGATTTTAAATTTTGTAATATTTTCGCATTTTCGAGCGGAATGATCCAGCGCGCCAGGTGCGCCGGTTTTTTTGCGGGGCAGTGTATTACAGGGATTACGTTTTCATTTACAGAAATTCAGTTTACATTCAATGCAATTCATTTAAAGTATAACAGGACTGTTGAGGTGATTCTAGGTGAAACTTTTCAAGATTTCAATCCAATGGATAGCCATACTAGTCGCTTTTGGGAAAAGTCGTATTTTTGGCATTTTAAATTGAAACCAAAGATAACACACAACATCCAATTTAGCGAATTTTTTTTATGGATTTTTTGAGCTAAAAACGAGCAGAATTGGTTGAAATAAACCCGTAGAATTATGAAATGCATTTTGCCATAAGTTTAGTGAGTGATGAGAGTGAGTGCGAGTGATAATATGTTCATCTACCTCACTCGCACTCATTGAGGCTTACGGGCATTTTTGTATTTTATAATTTCCGGCTTTATTTTTGAGTGATTCAGATTGAAAATTTTAGGGTATTTTCTTGAAGTATGTTCGCAGTTGCCCACGTTCCTTTTTGTGCGATTACCGTAAATTCGTCAATTTTAGCCAGAAACAGTTGACTTTTTGAGCAGCGCGACGTGGTGTCGCCGCGTGATTCGAACTGATCGACCTTTGAATTTTCTTAACCATGATTACCATAGCAACGGCTAACTCCTACATCCTGTACAATGCTCGTCCAATCCATGGGCGGAACAGGGAATTGTCTATCTCTCTCCCCTCCCATTTAAAAACGTGCGTTAGAAAAGGACAGAAGAGGGGGCCAAAGTCACGTGATGGCCCCCTCTGCTGTCCTTTTCTAACACATGAGTTCAAATGGAGGGAAAGAGAGAAAGACAATTCCCTGTATCCGCCCTTGGTTCAATCGCGTCACTCATAGACAATCTTTTACTATACCAGTTTAAAGAAAAATTAAACAATGGAGCTCTCGCAAAATTTTAACTGTGGGCAAATAAATAGTTGAATCTGATGTAAAAACCAGCAAAAATCGCACTAAGAAAGTCTAAAATTCAATAACAAATTCACAGAACTGCCAGAACGTCAAGTTCGTAATGGCGGTTCAATGCAGGCATCGAGGGAGATTCCTGTCTAATTTGTCTTTTTCTCTATAAGGAAACGAACACAGAGATACGTCTCAATTTAAATATAAATAGGAACCTCCCATGATACCTGTGTCTTTCCGACATCAAGTTCGATTCTGAGAGTGGATTTCGTGATGTTTTAGTGTACTCATCGTCATTTTTACAGGTTTTTATGCCATAGAATAAACTCTTCAAACCCCTGTTGCAATTAAAGTTTGCAAGAGTCCCAGATTGGCTAGTTGGATCTGGCTTTTGATGATGTGCCTAAGAAGCATACACAACTAAAAAAGCTAGACGATGTGGAGGGCATCCGAAGGGTGATTGGAACTGCTATAGAATCCGCACAAAAAACAAGACTTACAAATATTACGACTCACGGAAGTGAATGAACGAGCAGTACGAATGAAATAAATAACGCATTTAGTGAGGGTTTATATCAAAAAAGCAACGTTAATGGCCTATTTAATTTTTCACGGATTCTGGGAACGCAAAAAGAAAAAAAAAAAAAATACTGATTAATGTCTCTCGAAAGCCCCGAATCCTTGAACATTATTTGAAAGTCGTGCCCATGCGTGTGAGAATTATGATGACGACGCGCGAAACACTGAATCAGTGACAAGAGGGGCCCTCCCCCTCTTGCCACTGGAAGAGAGAGGGGATCCAAATTGGACCGTTTCAATGCGCGTGACTTTTAGAAACTCACGCATGTCGGAAGCAATTCAAAGTAAATTATTTGGGCTCTATAATTTCAGCGGCCCTTTTACACAATTTAATGCCACCAACACTACCAACAGCCCTGATGTTGACTCATATAATTATTATACGTGATTTAAAAAAAAAAAAAAATCTACGACCACTCCTTGATTTTGCAGGATTTGTGAAAAAATGAGGTATTATATCGATGATAAGGTAAGCTATCAGATTTGGCGACGACGTTAAGATTAATCTTCCGCTCTGATGATTTCGAAGAACTCCCTCAGTATAAAATGTTTTAGTAGGTACACAGAAAAAACAGAAAAAAAGGAGAAAAAAACCTCTTTGGTAGAGGTGACAGAATCTTAGGTAGAAGATAATAACCCAGCAAAATACTTTAGTAAACTATGACCAATAAATCTTTGGTTCACCCAATCAAAATCTTCTCAGTTAGGAGTCCGCACAAACATAACCTAGTTATTTTGCTCTGTAATAAAGTTTCTCTTTTGGTTAGGTTTTGCTGGGACATTTTGCTATACCAAAGGACACCAAAGGTGTTATCAAAACAGCCAAGGTGATTTTTTTTTATCATATTCCTATATTTGAATCGATTCACCATCGACGGTTGTGAGCTCTGATTTTAGACAAACATCTAATTCCAATTCAATTTAAAATTATTTCAATTAATGATGGTTGCGAAGAAGCAGAGGTGGATCCAGCTTGGCAACTGTGGATTCTTCTTATTTGAATGTATGGAAAACAATCGATTTGTAAAAGGGCCATGGCCCCCTCAAGAATCGATTATTTCTCATACATTCAAATGGAAAGGATGCATGGTTCCCAAATTGCTAGATCCGCCCACGCGAAGAAAACTCGTATAAGAGTAGGTGGAACCGCGGAATATAGAGAATGTTGCTGACAGATTGTCCTATTGAACCCTCGCAAAAGTCCAAAATTAATCGCCGATTTCTTAAAAGTTCAACGATTTTAATTAGTTCAAATGAATCAAATGTAACGTTGTCAGATTTCAACGAACTTTTTCTTATTCTGATAAAGTCATCGCATGAAAACCTTGATCCGTATACATAGGGTTGCAAATCAAAGTCAGATTTCAGTCGCCATCGGATATCGAGGCTTCATTTTGAAGTTGTGAGAAGGGTGATGGCGGAAAGGTGGGGGGAGGGGGAGTTCGAGAGCGGCGGTGATTTTGTGCACCGCACACTCTGCACACTGCACACAGGTGGTGTGCATGTGCAACTGGTGACCGGTAACTAACAGGCGGTTGGTGACCGGTGGAAATCGCAAAATGGTGATCAGCGTGCCATGCCGGTCCGACCGCGCGCGCGTCGTTTAAGCGTGGCGAGTCTCGCGTTCGTTGCGGCAACGGAAGGAAGGAAGCTTGCAGCAGCGGGTAGGCGCTTAACAGCCGTGACTTTTGGCGGCTCGCGCGGCCGGCCACCGGCCGGCGCGGGTGCGTTTCGCAGTTGTTGGTTGGATAGTTCGAGACTCGAGTTCCACCACTTGTGCTCCCTCTCTCCTCTCTCTCTCTCTCTCTCTCTCTCTCTCTCTCTCTCTCTCTCTCTCTCTCTCTCTCTCTCTCTCTCTCTCTCTCTCACTTTTTCTTTCGTTTACTTCAAGATTCGTTTTGTAAATTATTTTTTGTCAAACTTTATAAGTTTAATTTTCCTGGTCCTAGGGAAGAAAATAAAATAAAAATAAAATGAAATGAAATGAAATCTGGCTCTCTTCCTCCTCTCCCTCTCTCTCTCTCTCTCTTTCTCTTTTCCCCCTCTCACTCTTGCTCTCTCTCTATCTTTTCCCCCTCTCTCTATCTCTTCTACATATATCTATCCTATCTCTCTCTTTTTTCTTCTTCCTCTTCCTCTATCTCTCTCTTTTTTCTTCTTCCTCTTCCTCTCTCTCTCTTCCTCTCTTTCGCCTGATGCTCGCCACTGGTTGAGCCGTGGCGTGAGTGGGTGAGATTGGTGACCGCATGACCGATCGGATTGGTCCCCTGCGCCTTCATGGTCCCCGTTTCGCTGTGGTATATGGTCAGCTCACAACTCTCGACTCACTCCTCCCTCGAGCTCTTCTCATCAGCTCGCTTCAATCCATTCGTTCAGCTAATTCAGACGTGCCGCACGTGGTCTCACAATTGCACTGCACACTACACAGTATGCACAGTCTCTGCATTTTCAAATACTCCGTACGCATTACGCACAGTCACCAAAGTAGAGTTCCTCCCCCCCCCCGTTTCGCTGAAATTAGACGGATTGCATCGCATATTGCATTTATGCACGCATAGCGATTGCAAACCGCGTCTGCACCCGGTCCTCTAAGTCTATGACTCGATAGTACTGTTGCGTATACTTTTGATACAGCCAATAGCGCAGCTCACAGTGAAGCAAGCAGTGTTGCCAGATTGGGGTGAAAAAACCATACGTTTATCATTGATTTAATAGGGGACGATACGGCTTTTTACCCTCGATCTGGCAACACTGGAAGCAAGTCAACGGGAGGGTTTGGACACGGAATATAGGACTAAAGATGCACATTCGGATATTTTTACCTTCTTAAAAACAAACTGGGAAGGGGGGGGGCGCAGCCGGGTGTTAAAAACACCCCCCAGAGTCAGGAAAAGGAAAAATGAAAGAAACACGATATTAGGGAGAGATAAAGAAAGAAAGAAAGGAAAGAAGGGTAAATAAAAGGAAAAAGAAAGGAAAAGTGTGAGTAAGAGGAAATAAAAACGAAAGAGAAGGTCAAAACAGTGCTGACAGTTTACCTTCATGACTACCCATGAATATTTCTCCGGTTCTCCCCCAAATAAAACCTAGAAGATACCCATTAAATTAGGGGTATCAAGTGGTCAAGTTTTCAAAGTTTTCCGGGGAGGGTCCCTCGAACTCCCTCTTAAGCCTGAAGGGTGTTTCATACTACCTGCCCCCTCGGTATGATAGGGTGTGAAAAAAGTGTGAGCATCACTCAAACACCCTCCCCAAAAACAACTCCCATTAGCGCCACTGCTGCAGCTACAGCAATAAGGCACACTGAAAAGAGTGGCAGTGTAACTTTCACACTGAAAAGATCGGATGTGTAACTTTCACACTGGAAAAAGTGGAAGTGCATCTTTCACACTGAAAAAAGTGGAGGTGTAACCAAGGATAGAAGTAGATAAGCACAACGATATGTGAGCCATTGCACTTTTACCACAATTTCTAATGTTTGTACCATAGATCTTGGTGGCGCGCGTCGCGAGCAGTGTTGCCAGATCGAGGGTAAAAAGCCGTATCATCCCCATTTAAATAAATGGAAAACATACGGCTTTTTCACCCCCAATCTGGCAACACGGGACGCGAGGTCTCACAGTGAGATGGAATGATTGATTTGGCGACCAAAAAATAAAAAAAAAAAACTAAATCACCTGTACAATTACCATTCAAAAAATTTCTGGAGCGCGTCAACCTAGAGTCTGAGTCCCTATATACTATGAGAGTTGCGACAAGACTCTCAAAATGAAGAAGAAGTAACGGATCACTGGAGCCCCCAAGAGGCAAATTGCAAATGGCGGATGGCCATTTGCCTCTGCCCTGTTGCCACTATTTCGCTATCTCTTATAGGTTAGGTTCAGATTCTCGACAATAACGGTCGTTACTGAAAGAGACATGTTCTCCATAATAACATTCGAAGCAGACGAAAAATTCACAAAAATTACCGCAGTCACTGTTACTTCAAATGTGTAATGAAAGCGAGTTTGCGAAAAGTAAATCAAACCCTCCGCCATTTGCATTTGCCTCTTGGAGCTTTCTTGACAGCCTAAATCTGAGAGCCAATCAGAAATGGATTCAGCAATGGCGCAACTCTCATAGTATATAGGGACTCTACGTCAACCCAAGTCTATAATAATCAATTTCAACAAAAATTTGTGCTTAATTTTACAGTTTTTTTAGTTTTAACAGCTTTTAAAAATTGATTTAGTTTTGAAATTTTTTTCGCAAGATTCTACACGGAAAAAAAATAGTTGGTAAGATTTACCATCATGATGACTGATTTCTGCAGCTGCCAAAAAAAAGATGGTAAACTTAGCAGATATTAAGTTGAATAGAACAAGTGTCTAGTTCATTCAACCCGATGTTTGGTCAAGTTTACCATATTTTTGGCAGGTGCAGAAATCAGTCATAGCGAAGGTAAATCTTAACAACTATTTTTTTCCGTGCAGATGTCGACCGCTAAATCCGTCATTTTTGCCCATTGTACGCTAGTTCCATTGTCCTGCGCCTCACGAATGTGGTCGGCATGAGGGTACCTACTTAGCATCATGGACATCGTCCAGGAGTCCATAAAAATGATGGTGTCACCTCTATGAAGCTAAGTCAACACCCATGGCCGAACGTCTTCGAGACATTGTCTCTCTTCTCAACTGGGTCTATTCTGCATCGCACGTACTTACGTATAACCTAAATCCGGCTGTGTCCATGGGCATAGTTAGGACAGTGTGACCGTGTCCAGGTATAAAGGGACATTATCTTCAAAAAACGAAATTGAGTTATTGGTACCACTATGTAGAGGAGGTCATGACAAACATTTTGAGACCAAGAACATACAGACATCTCAAAAATTATGATTTTATGAAGATTCGAAGTTTTGTATTTAAGAAATTTGTAAAAACAAAAGTTTGTTAAAAATTGATTTAAATTTTTCAAATAGAGTAAGGTTATGATGAGACACGTGAAATTTGTAAAAGGATGACTAAATTGCGTAGGTTCATGGAAAAATGTGCTTACAAAAAAAAAAAAAAAAAAAAAAAAAAATAAAATAAAAATAAATAAATAATGCCTCTTTCACTAAAAAATCACTCTCCTGAAAAAAGATAAGGTCCCTTTTCCTGGACACGGTCACATTTTTCTTGGGCTGGAAGGCTTCACTCCTATCCCGATTATCAAGATTAGTGTTTCTTCAAAATCACAGGTTTTCCTCTCTTTTTCCATTATTTGACGTCGTATAATTTTGAGACGGAGCTCATGATCTTTGCAATGGGTGCGAGTGAGACATCTTCTTTCTCACCCGTCCTCATTAGAGAGGATAGTCTGAACCCAGGCTCAAAACCATGGATTTTTCTTGCTCTACCAATTTTGACGATGTTCGATGGTTTTAGAAACTCATAAAATTGGATAGCACTGTGACGTTCCGCTAATTAGCATACCCTCATGTTATTTATTCCACTTAATTTACCCGAAAAAGGCAAAACTCCTGAATGGAACTAGTGGCGCCAACTAGAGGATTAAGAGATACATCGATTGGAATCGATTGGAATCACCTCAACCCATTTTTACTTTAAATGGCTATTTTTATGGTTCATTTTTCAGAGCTTTTTTGTGTGTTTTTTGTTTTTTGGTTCAATTTACCTCAGCTGATAAAATATGACACGGGAAAAAGAGTTGAGATTATTCTCCCAAATTTTATGCTTTTTTTTTTTTTTTTAACCGGTAACAGTCAATTGAGGACTTACCGTCAGCTTTGGGGAAAATGTCAGCTACTTCGGGGGCATATTCAAACTTAAAGTAGGCGAAGACTCCAAAGTTGTCGAAAACTCCCGCTTCTTGTGGTAAAAACTTTCCCAAAGTTAACGATAATTTTCCTTAAGTAATGCCAAAGTAATATATAGGAATTGCACTTTGTGGAAACATTACCCCAACCTTTTTTACGTGAAATTGATTTCCAACGCAGTGGTCAAATTGAGACATTATGGTGACGGCTCGGAAATATGATACATCGATGTATCCTCCGTATAAACTTATGTAAAATAATTTTTTTGAAGTTCGCAGGTACCCATTCACTCTCTAAATAACCTCCGAAGGGTGTTTTTTTTTCGGGGGGGGGGGGGGGGTTGAAAATATGTCCCTCAATTTCTGTAGGGTCGATAGACGTTACACCTGTTTCATCGAATTTTCGTGTCTGCCTTAGTTTGGCCGCAGTACCAGCATATCGGGTGATCTGAAACACCCCGTATAGAGAACAAATCGCCTACCCAATCTGGTCGACCGATGTTAATTCAGTCGCTCCTAAAAAATAGACGGTTTTAGTGATGACTTGGTGATGATGTCATCCGGTGATGAACGTTCCAAACGAAGACAAACTATCTCTCTCACTCTCACGTGACCCCCATGTACTGCTGCATCTCACTGCTATTTCATAAATCGAGTACATAGAGACTTTTTTGGCGGGAATGAATTCTTCGAGGCATTTTAATGTAACTTTGCGATAATAACATATGTCGTTATACAAGGCCCTGTATACACACTTCGAAACTAGAAAGAGATAAGTACACATATACATTGGGGTCACGGGAGAGTGAGTGAGATAGTTTGGAACGCTACGCGAGTTTTGTCACAACCGATTGCGACCGATGAGTGCATTGTTGTGATTGTTGCGGCTAACCGTTGACTTCTCACTAAAATCGTCTTTACTACGAGTTGTTGTGAAAAGTACTTATTTAAGCTCACAAATGCTTATATTCCAAAAATTTCTTATACAAAGGCATATAAATTAATTAATATCAAGCTTTGTTGTCTGAGTTGCGAAGACAAAAAGCAGAAATAACACGCGGGAAAAAAATATTAGTGAAAATAACCATACGGATACCTGATTTTGGCACCTGCTAGATGTTATGGTAAACTTGACCAGAAGTATGGTACATTTACCGATACTTTGAGTAAATTCGACATGCAATCAGGTAACATCACCTGGTACCTAGTCAAAACATAGTATACTGCTGGTTAACATTACCATGACATCCAGCAGGTGCCAAAATCAGGTATCCGTACGGTTATTTTCACCGTATACTCTGTTCAGGATAATTTGAAACTTGGCGAGTCAGGTAGAAACGCACTACTTTGCAACGTGGCACCCATTGAGACGATGATTTCGGGTGGCATCGCTCATTCGGGGTTTGTCCCACTCCACCCGCCGCACGGTGTTGCGTTTTACGCTCATTTTGGAAAAAACCCCGTAACTTTTTCAGGAGAGCAAATTAAACGTTGAAACTTTCAGGAATCGTATTTCTCATAGTAATACACCTATCAGGTGAATGGTATTGTTGTAAGTAGCTTTCAAGGGTGGTGGGAGGGGGGGTCAATTTTTATTTAGTCGAGTTCTTTATGGCAACACTGTCCAAATGACTTGAAATTTGGTTTCTGGGGGTATTTGTTAACGTTGAATTCCAATTTTGCATCAGTTTTTCAAAATTCTGAAATCCAAGATGGCCGCCGACCAAGTAGTGGAAAAAATTGTCTGCAGCCATCTTGGATTTCCGAATTTTGAAAAACGGGTGCAAAATTTGAATTCAACGCTAAAAAATACCCCCCGGATACCAAATTTCAAGTCATTCAGACGGTAAAAACCGTCTCTTCCAACTTTTTGGGTAAAATACCGCTCGGCCCAGCCGCGGCCGGGAGTCAGTTTCATGCGTTTTCATGCGCTCACTTTTCAACTTAAAATGCGTGTATCTCAAAAATGTGCAAATATGTGCAAGAGATTTTTTCAGGAGATGTTCTACATAGTATGAGCTTCCATTTAATTGAAGTTTCAAACTGGAGGCAAGCGGAGCTAACTTCCAAAAGTCTCAGGGAAACTCAAAATTTTGACATTTAGACCTCTCGCTTTTAAAGTTATGTAAAATAGGTGTCCTTCGTTATTTTTGAAAAAACGAGGCATCAAAAGATAGCTCAGAGTACGTAGTTTAATCACTGAAAATTTTGTTAAAAAAGATTCCTTCTACTTACTTCAAATTTTGCGTAGAGTTGACAGTTGAAAACGCTCTTTTTTCAAACCTTTCATAATGAGAAATTTTAAGAGCCCTTATTTGGCCTAAAATATATTTTTTTTAAAAAAACAGTTTCAGAGTGACATTCCACGTACTCTGAGGAGTGTTTTCATGTATTTGTTTCCTTAAAAGGGCGAATGTCAAGTTGGGGGGTTTTTTCCACAGGCGGACACACTGTGCGCCGCCGTGATGGAAGAATACCGAGAAACGGCAGACTATGAATTTTATCTGTGCAAAAGTCAAATTACAAACGGTCAGAGATACGATGAAATGGATGAAATTTTTGCCCTAAAGGGCCGTAACTCGTCGAAAGTAGTCGGAAAACATATCTTACCACTCTCGAAAAAAAAAGTCGGAACATTTAAAGAAAGGCTTTGTTTATTAAGCGTGCCGTATATATACGGTGCGCTTCTTGTTTTCATTTTCATATCTAATATATAAGTCCAATGCCTTGCTTATGGCAAAACCTTTGGCGGGAAGGTTTGACAAATTAAAAACGTATTTTCTTAAAACTGGTTTCATTAATCGTTAATTTATTGCTGCAATCCAGGAGGCCTCGGCGTCTATTTTCTTAAAATTGTAAAAGTTTTGGTATTCCTGTTAATTTCAATAAGTTATTAAGCGTCAAAGTCGAATTCCTTCAAACGAGAATTCCATACAGGTCCAGCAACCTAAGTCATTTGTGCCAACCTATGAGTCGAAATTCCAAGGCAGGAGGGGGGTGGAAACACCCTTCACAGAAACCCTCTTTGCCCCTCGCCTTTGGGCTCCACCGGTCTCAAGATTTCTTCACGGTGCATTAAGCGTTCAGGACACGCGTCGTAAAAGTGTCAAACTCGGTTTGACGAGGGTACATCGATAAGAAGCGACGAGGTATTGATGAAGAGCGGGAGGGGTATAGAAAAGAGAGAGGCTCATTCATATCCTTAAGTAGACCTGTTTAGTGATGACGTCACGATCCGAATTAGTTCCAAACAAATGCTCTATCTAGCTCACTCTCGTGGATTTACCAGATCCAAATTTTCGAACGCAAATTCATGCTAGTTAACCAACAGTTTTCTCAAATTTTATTGCACCATTAGATTCCACTTGCCTTAAAGTATCTTTTCACTGTAACATAATTCCTAAAAGATCACAAGCGAATTTACAATCACAGTTATACCGAAAGACGTTCTACGTTTTGTCCTTGTCTTACTCACGGTCTCTTATGGGAGTATCACCGCCATGACACTCAATCATTCTAACTTCTCTTCGTATCGAAGCTATTGTTCGAGGTACAACACATGCCGTGATGGTGCTGATGAGCCTATATCCTAGAATTTTGTGCTCTTAAGAAACTGTGAGTGTGTCAAGGACAAAACATAGGACTTTCTTCGATATAACTGTGATTGTGCATCGATGCGCGATGTTTCAAAAAGTTTGTGATAGCGGGCTCATATTTTATCGCTGAGAAAAAAGTGGCTGTTAAAACTGTAAGAATAGAACCATAGATGGTTTCGCCTTATTTCAATCATGAGACCTATCGTTGCTATAGTCAGCGCGCTTGAATCTACACGAATTCCGATTGTTTCTATGGAATTTCGATTATTTCTATGGGAAATAAAGCGCGTTAATATATATCCAATCGGAAAATTTTTTTGAAACAATCGGAAATTTTTATAAGGGACGTGGAACCCAATGGTGTGATAAGCACAACGTGTAAAGAACGTGTTGTTTACTAGCACTTGTATTTGAAAATTTGGACTGTGTTTCGTATGGGAAAACCCACGAGAGCGAGTGAGACGGAGCCTTTGTTTGGAACCAATTTTTTTCATGACGTCACACTAAACAGGTCTTTGCATCGAAACATTTGAAATTCTGGGGGATCGGCAAATTGAAAGCCCCTCAATGAGCGTCGATGGAATCAAGGGATTTTTTAGGACATTTTTGGCGTTTTGTTGAAAAATAGGTGTTAAAAATCCAGAACACAAGGAGCCAGAGGGGTAAAATTCGCATTAATTGCTCTAAAAAGTGAGAGGGGCTGTCACGTGTCTTCCACCCCTGGACAGCTCCCTCGCTGCGGCTATGGAATTGACTCTGGAATAACTTATTTACCTATCCTAAAAAGTTCGTTGCGTGTACAAAATTTTTCACTGGAAGCTTCTTCAAATTTTGGAAACTATAGGTCCATATGGAACTTTGCTTTTCCAACACGAAAAATGATATCGACCGACGGCAACGGAAAAAAAAAAGAAATCATATGACAATGCGTTATAGTGAATAATGGCATAGTTTTAACTGTAAACTTTCGATACTTTTCAAGAAAATAAATGGGGGAGAGGGGGAATTAAAATCCACAAACCTCTTAAACCTCCACACCTACTAATCTATACCCCTAGAATGCTTGATGTGTAAAGGGCACTTGAAATGGTTAGTTCTGTATATTAAAGGATTATTGTTTCATAAATTCGCAAGTGTTCCATTTATGCATATTACGTATCTACATCGTGACAATCGCAATAAGTGCTGACAGCACCTAAAACGGAAAAAAAGATAAAAAAAAAACTGTTTATTATTTAGAATCACGGCTTTTCCGAATATGACGCTTTTTGACTTCAAAAGAACGCAACCTCATGTTTGATCCCTGAACAAGCCGTTTAAAAGGTGGAGGGATTTAGAAATATCTATTGTCTATAGTTTATGTGGGTAAAAAAGATCGAGCCTTATCAAATAATTTTCTCTTTTCAGCTTTCAATGGGTTTGTTGCAAACTTTTGCTACAGTGCTATAGAGTTTTGATTCTGATGTAAAATTGTCTGAAAATTACATTGGCGGCATCAAATAGTCATAAAATCCACTAATAAACCCAAAAAACGCATTATAAAGAAAGCCAAAATTGCAGTCGTAAAGCCGAACAATCTGTGCACGCGCACGACGAACATCAGAGATAGGTGACCCATTCTCCCCTTTTTCGTTAAGGGGGGGGGGAGAAAATATCTCTACAGTCAAACTGTGATTTTAAAACTTTGCATGGTCAAGATGTTGTCTTTTGTGAAGGGGGCGGGGGGGAGCAAAATATCAAGAACAGGGTGTTTCAAAACTTGAGTGCCAAACTTATGGAGTGTATTTTTGGGGTCAACATACAAATATATAAGACTTTATTTTCCTACATGAGTATGTGCTGCAAATGTTTCTCTTCTGAGCTAGAGCCCTCCAAAGTTTTGAAAACAAAAAACAAACACAAAAAAAACAACGCCTTTGACTCATCTCCTTATAGATACATCTGATCTAAATTTATTTTTTTCATAATTTCTCACCAAACAAGCTCAATTGGACAGCACTTGTCACAAAAGAACCGAGTGACATTTTTGATAAAATTGAGTTATTGATTGATAGAGCTAGCAATACTGAATCTCGAAGCAACAAGTGCTTCTTCTATAATAACAACTATTTCCCGTCAAAATTCCAGGTAAAAGTGAGCTGGTGAGCCTCATTGATGTCATTGTCCATATGATGAAATAAAATGAGAACTTGGTTCCTTTGGCTGATTAGGTTAAACCTTAATCCGAGTCACGTAAGGAACCAACTCCGACTTGGTTCCTTTTATAGAATTGGGAACGGACTTAAGTCCGGATTAACGGATTTTAAAATAATCAACAGTGTAAACCAACTCTGCCGTTTGGTTTCTCTTAGAGTTTCGTTTTTCGTGATTATGCCAAAAAAAAGAAGAAAGGAACCAAGTCACTTTAAACGCTAAAAATTAAGTACCTTTCCTACATAGTAAATTCCACTTTTCCGGTGTTAAAATGCAAAAACACAACACGGTAGTTGAATGAAATCAAAACGTAAGTAATTCCAAGTTTTTTGTTTAAATGCTAGCTCTTCAACTTTGGACTCAATTTTCTCGAGATCAGCTCCATGTTGAATGCTGTCTAATTATTATCATTGCTAGCAAAAGTATTAAAGCTGTTCAGACTTTAGTGGCACGCTTTTCCAACACCTGCGTGTTGGAATGTTCCCTGCTTGTTTTTATTTTATTTTATTTTTTTAACAAAATAAATCCTCGAGAGTGGTAACATATGTTTTCCGACTACTTTCGTCGAGTTACGGCCCTTTAGGGCAAAAATTTTATCCATTTCATCGTATCTTTGACCGTTTGTAATTTGACTTTTGCACATAGATAAAATTCATAGTCTGCCGTTTCTCGGTATTCTTCCATCACGGCAGCGGGTGGAGTGAAACAAACCCTGAATGAGCGATGCCACCCGAAATCATCGTCTCAATGGGTGCCGCGTTGCAAAGTAGTGCGTTTCTACCTGACTCGCCAAGTTTCAAATTATCCTGAACAGAGTATAGTTTTTTTTTTTTTTTTCCGTGCAATCAGTTACACAAAAGCACTTGACTGTAAACCTGAAACACCCTATCCATCAATTTTTGATGAAGGTCCTGCAACCATTCTTAACGCGCGTTTTGAAGATCTTTTTCCTCTCAAACCGCGGCAGTACTGTACACATAATTGCACGCCACAGCACTCTCCATTCCCCAATCGGCATCTGTAGTCTTCGCATTTAAACGCAACTGCTGATCCGAAGATGGTCACCGCCGTGAGCACAGCAAATAAAAGATTGGTGATTTTCATGATGTAAGCTGAAACAAACCAAACCCAGTTGCGTTAGTTTAAGGGGAGATTGTAAGCCCTATGTAGACCATGCAAATCGACTCTACTTTAGGTACACATAAATAGTGAACTGTTGCTCCTAGAGAGTTCTGGTTTTTTTTAAAATGTTCCCTCAAGTATGTTTAACAAAACTAACTAATTTTTTTTTTTTTTATCTTGCATTGTTTTATTTTTTATTTCCTTTTTAAAAAATTCTTTGAAAAATTGATATTTTCAGTGAGTTGGAAGGAAATAGAACAAAAAAGGTAAAGTTTAGTGCACTTAAAGTTAGTTAACTTTGTTGCTCTTTTCATGCTGAACATTTTAAAAAAAAAATGAGCTCTCTAAGTGAAATAGAACCAAAGTTACGTGTACCTAAAGTAGAAAAAACACAAGTTTTCAGGAGAACAATAATCAGAACTTCCGAAACCGACACGAGAAAAATCGTAAACATTCGAGAACTGGGGTTATGACTTTTGTTTACATCATGCCCCATGCCTCCTTCACGATAGTTCCGAATCCCGCCGCAAGAGCTTCTTGTCGTTGGCGATAGAGCGCAGCACCTGTCCATGTCAACTCTTGCGCCAGCGTTGCCAGATATACTTGAAAATTTGTTAAAAACATTCGCAAGTAAAAAATAAAACTAGGGAAACAACTGACCTAAAAATTTGACTCAAAATTACCTTTCTGCATGTTTTATTGAATATTTACGCTTTATATCACCTAAATAACCTTTTATGATACATGAAAATGATCGTGAGGATATGCTGAACAAAAAAATTAAAAAAAAAAAAAAATTGGAAAAAAAAAATTTTCAACCTACAATCTCCCCTTAAGGTGATGAAAAGAATATGCCTCTCTAATCAGAGCTGCCGTTTTGCGTATATTTGACGGTTTTAGTCCGATGTCAACGGATAGCCAACAATCACAACAATGCACTCATCGGTCGCAATCGGTTGTGACAAAACTCGCGTAGCATCCCAAACTATCTCACTCACTCTCCCGTGACCCCCATGTATACCCATCTCTTTTTAGTTTCGAAATTCGTATTCAGAGCCTTGTTTTACGACGCATTATGGAGCTGTTGCAAACTTTTGCTACAGGCTTATTAATAGTTGAATATGGGAAAATAAGCTGTAAAAATAACGATTAGCACACTAAAAAATCACGAAATCCACTCCTAAACTCACAAAATGCTTTTAAATGCGAGACCGTGATGGCGGCCGTGGCCGCGGTTTTCTTATGGCAATTGTATGCTTCTTCTTCTTCTTGTGTGGTGTTGCGAGAACACCTCGTGTAGATGGCGCTAATTGAAGATAGGGAGCCCCGATGAAAACCGCGGCCCCGGCCGCCATTACGGTCTCGCGTTTAAAAGCATTTTGTGAGTTTAGGAGTGGATTTCGTGATTTTTGTAGCGCGCTAATCGTTATTTTTACTGGGTATTACCCCATTATCAACTATTAATAAGCCTGTAGCAAAAGTTTGCAACAGCTCCATTATCAAAATCGCATTGAAATGCCTCGAGGTGCACTGGCGGATACAGGAGAGGGGGTTAAGGGGGAGATTGCCCCCCAGCCCCCCGTTCAGCCTAAAAAAAGGGTGGAAGGGTAAAAGAGGGAAAAAGAGGTATCCGAGGTGCAAACATCTCAAGTTGGCCCCCCCCCCCCCCCCCCCCCCGGTTAACGAGGGCTGGATCCGCCAATGCCTCGAGGAATTCATTTCTGCCAAAAAAAACTTCACCAGAGATGTCTCCTATGTAAAATTTTTGAAACTAGAATGAGATGGCAGTGCATGGGGTGGGGGTTACGTGGGAACGCGTATATCGCCGGATGTCGTGACGACATTGTCGTCATCACCAAACCAAGTCATCGCTTAGACCGTCTATTAATAACATTTTTCAATTCACCGATGATCTCGCTAGATGACCAAAAAGATTACACAGTTCAGTTCAGTGTATGACTGTACCGCACGAAAATACTCTCATCTGTAATCTGTTCTCGATCGGTGGAAACGCCGTTGATTAATTAAAATATCCTCGAGTTTTTAAAAGTCATCGACAAGAGTAAGCCGCTTGAGAAAAGATTACAGATGCGAGTATTTTTGTGCATTAAATTCATGCACTGAACTGCATTGTGTAATCTTTCCTCAACCGGTGGAATCATCGGTGAATTAAAAAATATAATTACTTATAGGCAGCTCAGCTCTTGATATCTCTGAAAAATACAAAGTAGAGAACCTGATTTGTTTATTGTGGAAAAAAACAAAAAAAAGTATGGAAATAAAAGTAACCGCTCAGCAGTGGCGACTCGTGCCTTTTAGCAACCATGTTTTTTTGCCATTTGAACCCTTGCAGAAGTATCGATTTCTCAAAGATTCGGTGAATCTTTTCAGGATCGATTATTTTAACCTAGGTTTAAAATGTAGAGAATATATTGATGGCACATAGCACAAGCTGTCTCTGCTGCACAGTATACGCACACAATCAGGTTACCTCTTAAATTCGTACAGGCTGAATTTTTACCCAAAAGAATCAAACTTTTTCATGGATTTGAAAGGGTGGTTCTCTTTTTTTCTAAAAAAAATTCCTCTTTTTTTCTAGAAAATGTCCTCCTTTTTTCTAAAAAATGTCCGCTCTTTTCTTCTAAGAAGTGTCCTCTTTTTTTCTTAAAAAAAAAAAAAAAAATCCTCTTTTTTTCTAAAAGCAATTCCTCTTTTTTTCTAGGAGGTGTCTGTGTCCCCTTTTTCTCTAAAAAGTGTCCTCTTTTTTCTAAAAAAATTCATTTTTTTTCTAAAAAAATTCATTTTTTTTCTAAAAAAATGTCTCTTTTTTTCTAAAAAGTGTCTGTGTCCCCTTTTTCTCTAAAAAGTGTCCTCTTTTTTCTAAAAAAAATCATTTTTTTTTCTAAAAAAATTCATTTTTTTTCTAAAAAAATTCATTTTTTTTCTAAAAAAATTCATTTTTTTTCTATAAAAATGTCTTTTTTTTCTAAAAAGTGTCCTCTTTTTTTCTAAAAAAAATTCCTATTATTTTCTAAAAAATTCCTATTTTTTTGTAAAAAGTCAAATATGTCCTCTTTTTTGGTTGAGGGCATGTGGCTTTTTAATAATATAGTATATTTGTATAAACATGAAAAATTTGAACTCTAACGAATCGAAAGAATTGATACCTAAAGAAGGTGACGGAGGTAGCGATCTGTGACAGGAAGGAGTCAGAACGATTGAAACCAAAACCATCAACTGAATGCAAAAAAATCGCTACTCGGACTGCTCGCGATGCGATTCTCTCGTTCAACTCAAAGAGACCTTGGGTATGACATTTCGGTTAGGCGGCAGATATATTTGATGCGCGACTATGAAAATTTGCCTGTTCAAACATATTCCAACCTCCAACCAACTGTGTTATCGCCGATGTGCGATTTTTCTCCTATGTAAGTATTGACTTTCGGCAGTCAATAACTGCAAAAAATATTCTTCACCGCATAATATTTTTTTTTTTTTTTAAATCAATATTTTCATCAAATTTTTCCAGTTTTTCGTATTTTACTCAATGGAAACTTTTCAAATTGTATGCTAAATTTGGCAACTTTGAAAACAGGTGACGATCAAGCTTTTCCCTTCCACGGAAAAATTTCAGAGTAAACATGCACAGATTTACAAAAAACAAATATTGAACTTTAAAAAAAAAAAAAAAAAAAAAAAATGATTTATGCGGTGACGACTTGTTATTTGTGTTGATTTACTGTCGAAAGTCAATATCTTTACGAAGTGACAGGTAAACAAACAAGAAAGTTTTTAACCTTCGCTTGCGGGCCCCTTCGCGTTGCTCTAATCAGCGATTCTAATAAGGGCCTGTCTGTTCTAGTAAGGGCGGTGTCATTTTCAATCCATGGCCCCTACCTTGTGATACATCGTTGAAAAGGACAATAAAAACTGAGCATTTTGGCGTGGATCGAAAGTCAGCCGCTCAAGATATCGAAGGTATAAAAGTTTGATTTAGACTCATTTTCAAAAAAATCGTTTCTCCTATTTGAAAAGTCAACGTTTAAAAAACCACTAGTCTAAAATGACCTAAAAGCCAAGTTCTTTCCAGAAAAAAATACAGCTATGTGACACTAATTTGGTCGAAATTTTGTTTTAGAGTCCCCAACGATTTTAACGTTTTTACCCCCCCCCCCCCCGGGCACGGGGGTCTATCTTAAAATTTCCGAAGGACGGCCCCTGATCGAGTGATACGAGGGGCTTTCAACTTATAAGTTTCCCTATTTTTTATCTCTGGTTCTGTTGGCGCTAGAAAAATTTCATTTATACGGTTAAATTTGCCAAATCCTCAGCTTTCAAACGGTATTTTTGTTTTTGAAGTTCAAGCAATTTTTGTAGGAGATAAAGCTATATTTCTACACCCGTGTCAAAAAAGTCCCCGCCAACTTTTGAGTTGGGAAGTAAAAACTAACTTTGACACTTGGAATGAAGAACGCAAAACTTTAAAATAAAAGATACATTTTATTTTTGAAGTATTCCATTTTTACGACTTTTCCACATAATTTCCTTCCAGATTGATAATTTTTCGCAGCGATGAACCAGCTTTTCAATACCTTGGGCGAAAAACTCTCGGTCTAAGGACTTGAAAAAATCCATCACGGTATCCTTCAGGTGCGGTCATCTGACTGGAACTTGACGCCTCCAAGATTCTTCTTGATATGTGATTATAATGCATCTCATGATCATCTTAGATAAGATTTCACGACATAAATTGAGCGCAGCAACAGGTATGGAGCGATAACGGCTCATTTTCGTTGCTAATCAGACGAATGCTGTTGTTCAAAACAGGCGAATACTTTTTGCTGAAAAAGTTGGCGGGGGACTTTTTCGACACGGGGGTAGAAATATAGCTTTTTTTCCTACAAAAATTGCTTGAATTTCAAAAACAAAAATACCGTTGAAAAGCTGAGAATTTGGCGGATTTAACCGTATAACTGAAATCTATCTAGCACCAACAAGGCCAGAGATAAAAAATAGGGAAACTTATAAGTTGAACGCCCTTCGTACATCGATTAAAAAAACATATAAAACTGAGCATTTTAGTGAAACTGCAGAACGATATCGGTTATCACATTCGAGAAACCGACCTTTGTTAATCTAACTTCGACATTCGATATCTCGAATGTGATAAATAATCGATATCGACCTCCGGTTTGCACCAAAATGCTCAATTTTGTATGCCTTTCGGTTGCAAACGGCCCCGTCGAGCATATTTTCGCCAAGATCTCTTTTTGCAAGTCCATATGTGTGAGTGAGTGTGTCTGTTAGAGAGAGAGAGAGAGTGAGAGAGAGAGTGAGAGAGAGAGAGAGGGAGAGAGCGAGAGAGAAAGAGAGAGGGAGAGAGAGATAGAGAGAGAGAGAGACAGAGAGAGAGAGAGAGAGAGAGAGAGAGAGAGAGAGAGAGAGAGAGAGAGAGAGAGAGAGAGAGAGAGAGAGAGAGAGAGAGAGAGGAATTCCTGTATCCGACAGTGCCTCCTCCACCCTCGTTGCATTCTCTTGCAAAGTGAATTACCTCCCGGTGCGATTTCGGTCGTGAATGAGCGATCATTAGTCAGGGAATCTTCTTCCGCGGACGGAACAGAACAGCGCGGGAAGGAATCGCACGCACGAAAGCAAGCACACGAAGAAAGAAATCAAAGACCAAAAGCACCAAGGTTGAGTTGTAGACGCACCAGGTGGTCAGTGCACAGACTAAATTTGAATGAAACTCATACGGTCTACGGAGGAGAGGAGGAAGTGCGGGGAAAGGGAATGGTCAAAATTTAGAAACGCGACAGGCTGTATATATCTTCATTTGCGCTTATTACTTCTGGTTAATGGGTACCTTTTATATAATCTACATCCATTTCAGTGAAAATATGTTCGGTTCTCCATTAGCAAAGCATCGATTCATCGGCCGTTGTAAATCTTCCGACGCCCAAGCGCCGGAAGACTTTATTGTATGAGACTTTACGTGCGGAATCAGGAGGTCAACGAACTGGAATCTAGAAGGGTCCAATTTTTGAGGCATTTATTTGCGAATCCATAATCCACATTTCCTCGGTTTGTCGTTCTATATAAGTTGTACTATCAACGAATGAAAGATTGTCACGAAACTTTCAAGAGCTAAGTTTCGCCTTGAAAGTTCCGGTTCGGCCACTCCTTATACATATATTCCTTCGGACGGGAGAGCCGTTGCAGATCAGTCCCACCCTCTGACCATCTCTAACCGAAATCTTTTTTCGCGGTACTCTTTTTTTTACACGCTTTATTGAAATTAAATGTTTTGACAAAGATATTTACACTAAAAAAACTGGTCAGCCCCACAATCGGGGCTATCGACTGCAGCGATTCGGGGCTATCGACCGCAGCGACCTGATCCTGATCCTGATTCCTTAACCCCAAAATAATAGCGGGACTCAACTCACCCAGAATAGATAAAGTGCCTCATCGGATAGCAAGGATCGTAAAGACCAGAGCAGCCGTTTTGCGTAAAATAAATGGCATGTTTCAATTCACCGATGATTGCACCGGTTGAGAAAATATTACACATTACTCAGTTCAGTGTATGACTGTAATGCACGAAAATACTCGCATCTGTAATCTTTTCTCAAATGGTGCAATTAAAATACCCGCAAACTCCACCGGTTGTGAAAAGATCACAGATGCGACTATTTTCGTGCATCATATAGTCAAACACTGAGCTGAGGTGTGTAATCTTTTCTCAACCGGTGGAATCATCGGTTATAATTGAAAAATATCATTAATTATACGCAAAACTACAGCTCTGGTAATGTCAAGCCAGAAAGAGTAAAAACTGAAAGAGAAGTACATCAAGGGAAAAAGAGATGAATGCAACACACACACACACACACACACACACACACACACAAAACATAACCGTGGCCGCAGGAATTACTTTTTCTCCCTCTTTTCTCAACCAACTAAAAGTGTTGAAAAAGGACAGAGCATAGAGGCTGACGTCACGTGACAGACCCTCTCTGCATCCCTTTCTAACTCAAACGTTCAAAGGGGACACAAGAGTGAGAAAGGCACAATCTTTTGGACTACTATGTGCACGCACACACACACACATACACGTATACTCACACAACTAAAGCCAGACAGTGTGAAGATAATTATTCAATATAACTACTCCTACTCGTAACCTGCGCCTGCGCAGAGCGCTGATGCTCTCGGCGGGCTCATCCCAAAAATAAGAAATACTTTAAGAAAAAATTGTTCCGCCCACTAATTTCAGCGGTTTGCTCGCCGAAACCAAAGGGGGGATGGAGGAGGGGGGGGGGTAGGGAGGATAACGCATCGCATTCATCTCACAGACTGGGTATAATGTATAATATACCAGACTAATGATGCACCGATGATGAACTGGCTATAGTGGCTGGTCAGGGTCTGCACTGTTTTTTTTTCTTCTTCTTCTTCTTCTTCTCCGCTTTTTGAATGAACAAAATAAAATAAAAATATTAAAAATAAAGATACTGAAACTGCACGCGTAGAAGCGGTTTGTTTTTTTAGACGCGAGTAAGTGTTTTGATGCTCACTCATTGTCAGTGGCTGCTTCTCCGCGTGGCGAAATCCGCTCAATATTTTGACTGAGCTTCGAGCAACGCATTATTAGTGCGTCGCACTATGGCCTATGACATCGAAAAAAAAGTGGCAAAAATCGATGAAAGAAAAAAATCATAAAAAATCATCGTTTATGACTTTTTACGCTGAATTTAACCCTTTACGACGCGATTTTATTTTTTTTTCCGTACGAAAACATGATATTTCAATTGATTTTGACTCAAAATGAAAGGGAAAAACAGTAAAAAAATTCCTAGCATTAATTAATTCCTAGTATTACTCTGCAAAGTACTAAATTTAACATGATCCAGTATAGGGAAAAATCAAGGTCAAACGGTTTGTTTTCTAATGCTCAGATGGCGCCCAACGTGGGGCCTTGCTTTTTCAGACTTCGGTGAAAAATCGAAACTTTTCCTCGACATGTAACGGAGGGATGACGACATGGAAAAAAATGATATTTTAACTTTAAGAGTTCAAAATGGAGGAAATATATGGTGTGCCTCAGGGGTACCACGGCGCAGTTAAGGGTTAAAACTTTCCCGTGACAGTTCCAGGTTTAAGGAACTTGTCAATAGTGTTCTCTGCGATTAACATTGGTCTAGAAAATTTATAAATGATAAAGTTGTTAGAAATTCACTTTTAGATCCACTTTTCGAAGATCTCAGACCATAGTGCGACGAGACAGGAGAGTTAAGTCGACAGTAGAAGTCAGGAGCCGCGAGTTTTTTAAGCGCAGCGCAAACAATATTCAGCAGCGCCATGATGCCACGGCCAATCGCGCGCCTGATCAGTGATCACTGAGCTTAATACTATGTCCATTATTTATCGCCTCGCGAAATGGACGTTTACAGGGTGTCTGTGAAATAAAGCTGTCTTGCATGATTTGTAGCGCGTACTGAAATAGATGTCCTTTGCTTAGAGCTGCCGCTTTGTGTTTTTCTAGTTGCATTTTTTTAATGCACTGTGTTTTGAACTTTAATTATATTGAATGAGAGAGAACGATGAAAGACATCATGAATACATGAGAGAAATAAAAAACTTTAATACATCAAAATTTACATAGTAAACAGTTTAAAATATGGAATTTGAGAGTATTGATGAACGGTTTAACCCTTGTGAGCCTAAGGAGGGGTACATTTGTACCCCAGGCCAGTTTTTTTGACGCCATTTTGTCAAAACTGCTCAAAATTTTTTGGGACTTCATGACATTTTAAGTTAGGATACTTAGAACACGTCTACCGAATTTCATTAATTTTTATGAATTTTTGTCGATATTATAGAAATTTAAAGTGTTGGGGTACAAATATACCCCCCCCCCCCCCTTCGTCCTGCCAGTTTTATGTTTGGAACCATCTATTACAGTGAATTTTACGGAAATTTTATGTAGATTAAGAATATTAAGTCAGATCATTGAAAAAAAATTGGAAATTTATCAAAAATGGAAAAATAATATGGTACCTCATTTCATTTTTTCAATTTTTTTATTTTGACATTTTTTTTAAAAGTAGGTGTAAATTTGGCAACATAGCAAAAATTTACTCAAATTTCACATAAATTACTCTCTTAGGGTACTAAGTACATAATCCATCCATTAAAGTTTCAAAATTATTGATACTGACTGTGTTGCATGAAAATATCCTTGGGGTACAAAAATACCCCCCCCCCTTAGTCCTTTGTGTTACCGAAATACCTTAGGCTCACAAGGGTTAAGACTGATTTGAGTCTTATCTTTGATTGTAAAACTGATGAGGTGATGATTGTGAATGATTTGAATATGGAGTTTGGAGGTGATGATTTCCCTGGTAAAAGTATTCCATGAATTTCTATGTCCAAAATTCCTTGGACATTATTTCCATGGGAAATTATAATTTTTCCATAAAATTACATAGAAAATCTTATGGAATTCTATGAATGGCCCCCGGAATTCCATGAAATTTTATGGAAAAATAATAATCGCCAACGGAATGTTGATCATGGAAATTCACGGAATACTTTTTCCAGGGTTTGCACAAGATACTGCTGGGTCAAAATTCCGAAACGGGCCAAATTGTGTCCCAACAAGATAACATTCTTAAAAAAGATCAAATAAGTTCGATGTTTCGATTTTTAAGTCGAAGGAACTTAGTTTTATGAGGAGCAATAGTAATAATTGTTTTTAAAGTTATTTAAATACTAATTCTAATTGTTTTATGGTTCAAAATGTCCGTCGGTTACGCGTCCCCCACACGAGTTTTTGGTATTTAACCTAAGTTTTTGACCATATTTTGAGACTGCAATGCATTTTGAAGATAACGGAAATGCTCAAAAAACTCCGTAGAACACGTGTAAACTATCGTTTTTTACGAAATTATTTTTCTTCATGCCATAAATTGTGAAAAATGGTTGTCCCCCGGTTCCAAAATGTCCGTCGGTTACGCACGGATTTCACTGTTTTATAACATCTTAAAAGCTTATTTAAAAGTGAAACTGGGTAACTTACGATTTTCTCAACCACGCTCCAACGTTCTAAACAAGAATTATCAACATTTGTGCAAATGGATTTTATTTGGAAACGATTTTCACCAACAAATCCGATCTCGTGATTTGCCTATGGTCCTAGTCAGCGGCACTTAAATATACGAAAAAGATATCTAATACAGTAAAGTTCCGCCCTGTAATTTTTAATTCAATTCAACTACCGTCATTTGCTTTAAAAACCAACATCAGATATTATTGTAACAAGTAATATTGTTTTTATTAAGTACTTTTGAAAATGTCGGTTACGTAACCGACAGCGTAACCGACAATCGACAAGTTATTTTCCATTAGTTCATCATGCGTTTCCGGCTGTTTCAGTGGCACATGAGAAATATCGAAAATTCAGCGGAACCCTTCGGTAAAAAGTCTTTTCTAGTAGTACTGAAGGTAAAAAATTACTCATTGGGTTTAAATTTTGACTTGAAATTTTCACGGAGCATGCATGCTCAATTGGCCCGATTTGAAATTATGCCCCTGCTCAGCTATATAGCTGGGTTGACTGTTTTGAAGTGAGATAAAAGTAACCTCTCTTCTTTCTGAAAAATTGTTTTACTTTGACTCACACTCACACCAGTGGCGTACGCAGGATTTTTCTTTGGAGGGGCACGCACTGATGAGCGTTTGACTGAAAATTGTTCCCCCCTTCCCCTCCACCCCCAAAAATCGGAAGTTAATTTACAAAAACAATCAACTTTGGAGGGTGCACAGTGAACCTCCTAAAAATCGATTGTTTTCATGGGTTTAAATGGAGGAGAATCAATGTATTGCATCTCACGCGACGCTACTCGCCCTAAGTGAGCGTACAAAACAACAATTTTGGAAGACATCTGTGGATCCAAGAATTATTCTTTCTCTCACCCACCCATTTGAACACGTATGTTAGAAAATAACAGAGGGTGGCTCATGAGCCTTTCGCTCATTTCCCTGTCTTTCTCTAACACAAGCGTTCAAATGTGGGGAAAGAGAGATAAAAATAATTGATCCTCCAAAGTTGAGAGATCCCGCTCGTTTGGGTTATTGTAGCCTTTCAGACACTCCTGGTAACACTTTCGCAAATTGATGGCGATATAAACTATGTTCTTGCCGAACTAAAACAAAAGCAAAGCTCTTTCAAAAATCGACTTTGTTACCGTGCTTTCGGACGATAACCGCGAATAATCAGAACTCGAGCCAACATTGTTAACTTTTACGATCCAGTAAAAATAAATATTTTTGAAATGCAAGTATTTATTTGTCATTTTACATTATTATTGCATGATCACGCTGCGGTTACTATAAAGTGAGCGTTTTACTGGTTTAACGGCCTGGCGTCTCGTCTGACGTGCAAAACAGGTACTAGCCGAATCATATAAATAATATCTAAAGCACTGTAAGTGTCCGTCCGTTTTTCGGCTGGGTGCAAAGAAAAGTGTCATGTGGTTAATACCTTTTTTGCCGAAATTTATCGGTTTTTTTTTTTTTTTTTTTTTTTTTAATACATAAATGAAACGATGATGGGTGAAAATGAGTCGCAAATTCATTTCTCACGCCATGGTGTTTGTACGAGACTACCGCACAGTGGAGGTAATTAATAAGAGGGGTCGGACATTGAATATGACTAAAATTGCAAATTTGAATGTTTTAACAGTCATAAAACGAATTATAATAGGTGGTTCTTGAAGGAAATTTTACGATAAAACCAATGAAACCACTTTCAAACTTCTACTTTGCGTACACTGAAAAAAGTCCTAAATTTAACTATTTTATACTTAAAAGTATGGACACCACTTAACAACTGTTAGTTTGACTATTTAAATTAGTTAAATTAACGCCATGCCGTGATAATTCCACTATTTTTTCAACTATTTTGTATAATTAAACTAATAGTTTTTAAGCGGTGTCCATACTTTTAACTAATTCAGAGATTTTTTTTCAAGGTATTACCAAGTATCAACAAAGATAAACACATTTAAAGTTGCCACAACATGTCCAGCTTCTCCCACTGTGTGCTGGTCGTGCTTGCTCCTCGAAGTTGTCCAAACCCAAATTGAAATGTGCACATATATTTAACTTTATTATGTGCATGGCATGAGACGCCATCTAGTGCTCGATCGCTGTCAAAAACGTTCATACTCTTTAAATTTAGAGAGAGTTCAGTATTTTAGAGGTTAGTTTGACCGTACGTATGTGATACAAGACGTGGCCGAACCAATTTTTCTGAGGAACCCTAAATGTTTCGTACAAAATGCTACCAGAGTGAGCAACTCGTTACTCAACACGCAACCGACCATCCCTGCGGTCTATTTTCTTTAACCAAAATTCGTAAGCACTCATTGGGAATTTGTAGCCCCGCTTCCCACTTGGAAATGTTCTCTCACCATATGGATTCGGTCTTTCTTTCATTTGGGTCACTGAAAAAAATAATAATAATAATGGTATTTACCATTCGGATATCTGAAAATGTTATGAGATTGGTTACCAGGTTTCTCTATCACTAGATATACAACCTTCATTGTCCTCTTGGTTTGAAAGCTTAATTCTCTTTTCTCGCCAGTTTCTTCTCGAGAACACACTGAGAGTTCCAAAAGTTTTTCTCGAGTAAACTTTTTCAATCGTGCGCTCTATTGTATTTATTCCACAAATTTATAGAAACAAATTAAAAAAAAAAAAACAAAAACAGAAACAAAAACTAAAACAAAACAAAACAAAACAAAAAACAAATCATAAAACAAAAAACAAACAAAAAAACCAAAAGACAAAAAACAAAACAATAAATAAACAAAACTGGATCACACATTAAAAATACCAACGCAATCCAAGCATACAGCCCAGAGATGTTGCTTTGTAAAAACTAGATAACACTTTTTGTATCACTGATGATTCCACCGATTAACCAAAAGATTACACAGCTCATATCCATTAACGACTGTAATGCATGAAAATACTTGCATTGGTAATCTTTTCTCAATCAGTGGAATCACCGATAAAAATATTAAAATATCAGCGAGTTCCTTTAAAGTCAGTGACGACTCCACCAGCTGAGAAAAGATTACAGAAGCGAATATTTTCGTGCAATACAGTCATACAATGAACTGAACAGTGTAATATTTTAGTCGACTGGTGGAATCAACTATCGGAGAAATTGAAAATGCCACTATAAATATACACGAAACGGCAGCTCTGATACTCAGATATGGGTGCAAAGGTAGAAATATACATAAGAGGCGGATTCGTCAATACCTTCATTTCAGCCGATTATTATTATTATTATTTAAGGCTGTCTGAGGATAAAGTACCCTTGAAACTTCAGGTGTGCTCATTCGTTAAAATCAACATAAAAATGTTATTGAGACTCGTATATTTAGGAGCAAACCTCATGTTAAGAGGGAGGTCATTCTAAACCTCACCTCACTTCCTTTCTGCCACGTGGCTCACATACCGCGCACCGCTCATCATTCGCGGCTTGCGCCGGTCGCCTCACAGTGGATCAAAATATGGAGTTTACCGGAAATAATGTTAGGAATAAAATTCAAGATCATCAACAATAAACACACCGAGGTAACTTGATAATATGTGAATTCATTTATTTAACCCTTTTAATACAACGCCCGAGTATACTTGTTTTCTGCGATAAGATCTACTTCACACAATTTATAAGTTTTTAATTCACAATAATTGCGACTCCAAACTGTCAATATTTGAGAAATTACGTTTTTAAGCGCCTTCAGACGAAAGTGTATGCAAAATCAGCATCTTGGAGAAAACGTATTTAACAATCCATTTAATGGGACTGTCGCAAACTTTTACAACAGGATATTAAAGGCCTGATACAATTGTAAAAACCTTCAAAAGAAACGGAGGTAATCACAAAAAACTTATGAAATTCACCCCTAAATTTAAAAGAGGTTTTTAAATGCACGACCAAGATTCCCATCTTAAGTTTGCCACTCTTTTTATGCTTGGAAGAAGGATTCAAAGAGTAATTAATTAGTCTCTCGATGAGTGATTGGCCGCCAATCAATGGTACTGTGACACCTAGTGACACCACGGCTGGTGCCAGAAGAAAGTCGTCACTTATTGAGCATTTCTTGTTGGAGTGACGGTATTATTAGATGGAAATCTTCCATTATTAACACCCAACACCGCCATTACGATCAATCGTTTAAAAGCATGTTATGAAATTAGGAGTGAATATCGAAAGTTTTCAGTGCTACCAATTACTGGCAGTTTTGGAGGTTTTGACATTTGAATCAACTCTTAAATAGTCTGTAACAAAAAAGTGCAACAGGCCGATTCGAGCAAGCAAACAATGTAATTTATCTTCATAACCTGATATATATCAAAAGGCCAAGACCTCAAAATGCGAGTTAAGTAACATGGTATTTGCATGGAAATATCATCAGTAAAATTATTTCAAAGCAAAGGGCATAGCAGGATAAACATATAGGATTTTGGGCCCTGGCGCCTTTTTTAACGAAACTTTGGGGACTTGTTAAGGACCATGAGATACTAATTTATGCAAACTGTCAACCCTTAATTTTGATTGGTTCTCGCGCTAGACGGTTTTTTCGGAATTTTGAAAAAAAATTAATCTCTCGAGAGTGGCCGCATTGTTTGAGTCCAAATTTTAGGTCGTTATGTAAGTAACCAAAATACATCTAACACCATTCATTAGATTTTTCTAGGCCATTATCAGGGGTCAGAAGGTCCAATTTTCGGTATTTTTTTTTTTTTTTTTTTTTTTTTTTAACCAAGTTGCGATTTTGATACAACAACCAGAATTGTACTGTATTAGACGCCTCTAATGTGCATCTATAACATATATATTTTTCCCAAAACTGTACGCCACTTACGCCATAGTCAAATCTATGAAAAACTGGTTCAAGGAGGGTCGAAAATTGCATGATTCCGAAAACCTTCGAACCCTCGAACTTATCCTGCTTGGCCTTATAAGAACATTTCATGTCCGAAAAATACTATGTATTTTGGTTCATTGTGCGCTGCTACCAAGAACATTGAATAAAATAACTCGGCGATCAGCTCATGCTCTTGGCACGTCGATTATTATTATTTTTGAACCCCCGTTGATTAAAACCTCGACATAAACCATTAACCATTAACCATTAACCATTAAGATAACAGCGCAATTCGTGTATCGAGCATGCGCGGAGGAGAGGAGCCCTAACTCGCCCAGGCTCAACACTGACCTCGTTCCTCGTTAAATCTCAC
Source organism: Trialeurodes vaporariorum (assembly GCA_011764245.1). Classification (NCBI taxonomy): domain Eukaryota; kingdom Metazoa; phylum Arthropoda; class Insecta; order Hemiptera; family Aleyrodidae; genus Trialeurodes; species Trialeurodes vaporariorum. The sequence continues at coordinate 17,558,013 of VMOF01000035.1, forward strand.
AACTTTGGATATGCTTGGTTCCCGCACGGTATAATCAAATTGAGTCGATTATATGTTATACATAATACATGCTCGCAGCTGATGAAAAAAAAAAATGTTATGTTATGATTCGAACCGTCAAAATCTTCTAGGGTATAATGTCCAATGGGGTTAACTTTTAAAAGTAGAGGGCTGAGTCAACTGCCCCTGCTCATTCATCAAGCGTAGCGAAACTTTGTCCAGATTTCAATTCGATATAGATATCGCTACTTGTAGCTTTTCGGAAAAGTCGTGTTTTTGGCGTTTTAAACTGAAACCATAGATAAAACGCAAAATGCAATAACGTCAGCACCTGCACAATTTTTTTATGGATTTTTTGAGCCCAAAATGAGCAAAATTGGTTTAGAATTAAAGCCGTAAATTATGAAATTCGTTTCGCCATAAGCTTAGTGAGTGCGAGTAATAATAAGTCTATCTGCCTCACTCACATTCATTGAGGCCGTGGGAATTTTCGTACTATTCCATAATTTCGGACTTTTTTTGAGTGTTTCAGTTTGAAACTTTCAGGGTATCTTCTCTTCTTTTTTAATCTTTGAAATTTTTTTAGTTTTTGCTGCTAAGATTTGAAGTAACTATAGAGACCGAATGAAAATACGAATCAATGATGCAAAAACTGATTATCTTTGGTAAAATTTGGTTTAACGGTCTCGTGGAGGCTTTATGGATAAAATATCTCTGTCAAGAGTTGCTAAAATTACATTTATTGTTATTAAAACTCGCTGCATGAAATGGTGTCCAAAGAGACTTGAACAGGGGGTTAGAAAAGTGTCGCATTATAGTAAAGGAAAAGTAAAGAAAGTTAGACATACATATTTGGAGTTTCCATCGTGTTATTTCTAATTCTCTATGAGAGAAAAACTAAATGCTTGTTTTTTGGTGGCATATTTCTCCTTTCTTGTTGTTGTTATTTTATATCTATGAGGATTGAGGAAGTAATTTTTCTTGATTAAAACATTTGACGCGGTAAATATTGGTCGCATCATGAAAGTACATTTAACGTCCCTAGTAGCAGAACCCCTTGAAAAATGATGAAAAAAAAATTAAAAAAATAGTTTATTAAACGAAATCATTAAAAAAACCATGAAAAAAAACTCATTTTTTAAGAGTGGAAAAAAGCCCCTTCAAAAAAACCATTTTTAAAAAATTATTTTCATTAAATTTTAAGAGTATTTCAATTCTTTTTCAATGTGTGAAATTTCTCTTCTTTTTTCTCTAAAAAATCATTTAAAAAAAAATAAAAAATTATATTAAAATCTTAAAAAAACGCGCACCTGAAAATTCCACGTTCTATAACCTTAACCTTAACAAAACATTGAAAATAGAGTTTTTTTTAATATTTTTTTAATTAAAAAAACATGTTTTTTAGTTTTCGATTTTCAAGGAAAATTATATTGATAACAAATATTATTTTCAAATTATTTGCATTTCTTTTTAATGCAAATGAAATGAAATAATTAAGATGTCAACTTTCCAACTGCTCCATATTTTTCACTTAAAAAAACATTTAAAAAAAATGTTTTTTGAATGCTTCTTTCATTGAAAAATTTATAATTCAAGATCTTTGATTTGTAAGAAAAAATATTGAATTTTCCTTAAAAAAACATTTAAAAAAAATTTTTTTTGAATGCTTTTTTCATTGAAAAATCTATAATTCAAGATCTTTGATTTTTAATAAAAAATATTGAAAAAAACCATCATTTGAATATTTTTTGAATGAAAAATAAGAGAAAAAAAAACAACGAAGAAAAATACCATTTGATCCATATTTTTACCTCTTAATAAACACTAAAAAAATTATTCTCTGAACACTTTTTTCATTAAAAAATCTATGGCTCAAGGTTTTTGATTTGTGAGACAAATATTTTGAAATAAACTAATATGTCACAATTTTTTTTTAATGATAAGTGAAGGGAACAATTAGCATGGAAAAGTTCAATTCAGTCCACTTTTCACCAGAACAGAAAAACAGAAAAATCACCTGACTAGATAGAAAATATGCAGAATTTTTACTCTCATCCATCTGATGACCGGAAAAATGGGGGGGGGGGTTCCAACTACCAGTGCCTCTCTAATAACCTGATTGTGAACCCTATTAGCTGTATGGAGAGTGTTCCTACGTGACGAGCATACCACCCTCAATACTTAAAAATCAGATAGATTCTTACAACAGAAATCCTTATCCATCAAATGATAAAATGATACTTTTTTGAGCAGAGAATCAGTATGCCCCAAGCCCACAGTAAAAAAAAACAAAAACATTCCAACTCATTCCTCAGGAATAAAAATGAAGGCAAAAATCTGAACATAGGCAATATGATTTTCAAAATTTTGGAATAATAACAAAACCGAATGCATTTTACGATGGGAAAAGTCACAGTTGGTGCTTAAGTAAAGGAAACCTCAAATTGGAGCAATATTTCTAGTCCGTGTTAAAACCTGCGGAAACTTGAGTATTCACATTTTTCAAACAGAGCTTTTAAAGCTTAAGTGTGCATTGAATGACCTAAGATTTGAGGTTTGGCAAGAGTTTTACACAGAAAAATGCAATGTAGTCAATTAGCGAGCTTGGTCGCTTTCATTTATGAGAATAAAATATGAGAGAAGAAAGCACATCAGCTCTTTAGCAGCTGTAATAAAAGACTGCGCAAGATATACTGTTATCCAAGCTTGATTCATTGTGCCTGTCTAACATAGATATATATTAGGAGTGACAAATAACTTCCAGAAGATACCTAAATTACCGAGAGCTACGGTATCACTACTCTAGCTTGACTGACAAGCATGCATGCCATGTTAATTTATAGTTCTATTTAATGAAACTACTCACCGCATCCAGAGGTCAAGGAGCCACACAATGATTGGTTCGTCAACAGTGATTTGGACATCAAACTAAGTTTACCGATCAGAACCTGGAGTTTGACACCGAACTGTTACAAAACTTTTTTAAGCCCGCACAGAACATTATAATCACTATAAGCATGCATTTTTTACACAAATGAGTGAAGAGCTATCAAAAAGCTTTTCACTTTCAACGCACTCCTTCGAAGGGTAGATTTTTTAATTAATTTTTCACAACCGTGAGGATTCTACTGCGCACGCACAAGCGAGATTAAGCACAAAATTTTAGGTACACTCCACAGATCTGCAACCTGCTTTTCATCACTATTTTTTCCTAAGCCGAAATCACACGGTCTCAGCGTAGAGAAAATCATAACATTTCAGGTAGACTCCGCAGATGAGCCCGGCAATCTTGATCAAACTGCTTGATTAAGACCAGCTCGCCTCTCTTTAAACTTCCTCTGAGGTGTTCACTTTCTATCGGTAGCATCCCATTTCAAATCACAAGGTATTTATACACATGTGTTGGTAAATATTTCAAAGGCATTTGTAAAGGCAAAAATAGATGTGTTGTGAACAATCTTTTCCAGTAATCTCTGACCTGATGAAAAAAAAAAAAAACCAATAAAACTACAAACAAGTTCCTGAATGGACCAAAACAACTGTGTGGATTTCAAATCCTATTCCTTAGAATCAGCACTAAAGGCTAATTCCAGATTCCAATGGTAGTTGGAGCAGACACAATTTCAGTACCTGGTTTAGCCAAGTAAGTAGGTGTGCCTCAGTGGCGGCTCAGTTTGGCAACAATGTCTCCACTCCATTAGAATCTATGTTTAACAATCGATTGCTGGTGAAGGGCTGATTCACTTCTGAGCCGATTGTTTTACACACAATCAAATGGAGGGATAGTATTATTGCCAAACTGCACTAGCCGCCACTTGCTTCCAAGAGGCATCAACACTCATCGGTGAGCGGATGGTTAGCAATGAGATTTGACGCTTTGCTCACCAACCACTCACCGATGTGTTTTGGTGCATTTTGGAAGCATGCACTGCTATATGTCAGAACCTCATACTCAAAATGCCTCTGCTCTAGAGAAACAGGTTACTAACAACTAAGAAACTTTTCCGTCGCAGCACCTAAAACAGTAATGGAGCTGCTAAGAACCATCACACAAAGTCTTTTCATGCAATTTTTCTCCTCTCAGAGGCAGATACAATGCAATGCTTCAGTAATGAGAGATTAGATGGGTGATACTTGGCAACAAAGCTTGATGGCTAGATAGCGACAGCAAGTAGGCGCGAAACATTTGTTAGCCTTGAGTGTACATCAGAGCATTTTCAATTTTACCAAAAGTAATATTACGGTTAAGCGAAGTATCGGATGATTCATTCTTTCCTACAGGTTAAACAAAATGTGCACATTAGCATTCAAAGCGCTCACTTCTCATTGCTTTTGGACAGCTCCGTAAAATCATCAACCATCTATATATTAACAAAAGGCGCTCTCTAACAAAATCTGGAGTCGAAATTTATTCTATCCAAGTTTCATCCTGATTTCATGTGACAAACTGTCATTGCAAAGAAATTGAGGTTGAAAGGAATCAAAGTCAATCCATTAACAGTTCAAGGATAAGTGGAGACGGAATCTAGATAACTAAAAATATTACCTGCTTAACCAGTGAAAATCTACGAAAACAGCAAGCCATTGATTGTGATTTTCAGTAAAAACTGTTTGGCAAGTAAACCTACTTTTTCGTCTACGCTTTGCTAAAAGCTTCCTTCCATGCAATAGTTGAGTACTTACACTATTTAAATATAACCACAAAAGAGTCATGTTAGAATGATAACATAACCAACAATAATGATGTGGTGAGAGAAGGGAGTAACCAGGAAGTAACCGCCAAGTAAAGAGCTAGCCGCCATCTTGTTGTAACGCCACCACAGTAAAAGTGAAACAAGCCATAAGAGGCTGTAGAAAGCCACGAAGTGTGACGTCAACACGGTACGACCAAGGTCCCGCCCACTCGGCGTTTCTTGTTAGATCCTGCTTGTAACGGCCTAACGGGCAACGGCACTGATCAGTGATCAGTGAGCAATTTGCCTCGTGCAGCTTTCTCTCCTACTTTGTTGGTGAATTAAAGTACTTGACTCTCTAAAAGTTGTAATAAATGTAACCAATCTCAAGATATTCTCACACCTTGATCATCCATTCGTTACTCTCAGAATTCTAATCCGTAAGTAAGTACATTTCCTATCTACATCGTAGGTCTGTTTTCTCTGATCATGTTCTCACATTGTTTGCTCCCAGCCAGTGGTCAGAGATTCGATTTTGAAGCTGTGAAAGACAGTACTTATTGTTTGCTATTTTCATTCTCGTGTTTGTGGCTAGTTCATGAAAAACTTTAACTGCTTGGGGTCGATTGAAGAACCATTTCGCTGTGCCTATCATTATTTATTTATCTCTGCGACTTGTGTTGTGTTCAAGGCTAACCTTACCTGACAAAATTGGCTTCATTGTTACTTTTGCTTTACAATTACATCCCAGTTGAAACCAAAGGTACCTGTTTCCAATGAATTTTAGTTTGACTTAGCAACCTAGGCAGTGCCTTAATCCCGATGTGTAGTGCCAATGTAAACCTTTAAATTGAGTCAATGATTGAGACCCATTAGCGAAGTGTTGCTACCTGGCAACATAACATTATGCCCATTTAAACCCATCAGGAAGGTCGAATTCAATGGTCATCGCCGACCCCAAGATAGTTCGATATTTTTCGTGGGTTTCAATGATCTAAATGCAATGTTGCCATATTGTACGATTCAATAATCATAATTAATCTTGCAAGTGATATCTCATGACAGCCTCCTTCTTACAACGAACAGCTGTATTAGAGCTGGACAGACTGAGGCTCTTGCAGTATTTTCTTGTAAATGTACAATCTTCAAGGTGTTGATGAAAACGTTCTTTAAGTTCAGTATTGACTTCATGGTTCAAAATCACCTCTCCAAGTGAAAGTTTGATTGAATAGCCAAAATATTCTAGTGAGTAGCAAATGATGTTTTGCTCAGTTAGAGCTCCTGTATTTTTAGAGTCAGGTTCTAACAAGTACCTGTGCCTGCTTCTGAAATGCATCATAACGTATATGTAGGTGAGCGGTTGGTTTACGCAAAGTTTTGACGGTGCTGACCCACTGCACATACATGTGCGTTAATGCGTTTTGGAAGCACACTCTGCTATTCGTCAGATCTAAATACTCATTTTACATGAGCTCCAACAATTAATGAGCAGAAAGAAAGTCCATTGAAATCAACGGTCTTCTTGAGTTATTTGGAATGTAACGGAGGGTTACTCGTTTTAAACTTGGTTCACCAATTCAGGTTATTTTTTAACGGAAGCACAAGTGACTGGTACATTTGTGTTCTGTGGCTAGCCAGCATGGTTTCAGCAATCCCTCTAAACGGAACGGAACGAGTCGACCACCCTCACTAGTCAGTCCATCGGTCACAGTTATATTAGATCCACAGGGAGTAACACGTTCCATGCTGTTCCATAACTTTTCACTTAAAATAAAATCAGCCTTTTAATCCATTCAAGTAAATGGCACAATCTAACTGCGCTACTGAGTGCGTCCAGGCATGCTGGTTAATTGTGGTTGCCCATTGGCGGATCCAGCAATCTGACATTAGTGTATTCTCCCCATTTGTTTGCATGAGAAATAATCGATTTGTCATGGGGCTGTAGCCCCTCCAAGAATCGATTGTTAATCATACGTTCAAATGAGAGGAATGCGCTGTGGCCAGATTGCTGGATCCGCCTATGTGGTTGCCTCAAAATGAATTGTTCATTTTATTCCCATTTTACTTCTGACAAAGTCATGATACTTTCTCAGTGCTTTTGAAGTCATATTTTAAGGCAGCAGTTTGAGAGCAAGTATTTTATTATTGGAATACTAAGCCAACCTTTCTAAACCAGAAGTCACTCATTTCATCTTATGCCATTATATTTCATGATTAAAACAAAGAAGACTAAATCTCCACCGAGAAACTTTGTTTCATAGCTAATAGTTATTCAAGCAGAGGCCTCGCATGCAATATGGCAACATTGCATTCGGTCCACTTAAACGCATGAAAAAGGTTAAACTTTTGGAGGCGCCTAGGAAGTGCACTCCCTTGAATTGATTTTTTGCGTGGATGTAAATGAGGAAATTCTAACACTGCCATACTGCATGTGACGCTACTGCTGTCAAGTATCATCCATCAGCTACTAAGAACTGTCATTAGTTCAGCAAGGTTCAACTTAATGAAAATGCTACTTTGGGTAAAAGAAAGAGGCTCTTGTAAACTCAATGCACTCCAGGTTGCATTTTCTGACTTGGCCTGAGCGGCTACCTCCACATATGATGCTACCAATGATACCTGATGTAGGTATCCGTGCCCTACGGTTGCTTGGAGCGAAGCATTGCTCACCTTTTCCTCCCTGCACAAGCATTTGGTAGGTACCTTGTAGCTGCCTGTAAGAAAGAATGAAGTTAGAATAGGTAAAATACTTTGTGTGGTGATCCTCTCCCATTCACCTCAGCATGGACAGTATGAAAGCCTCACAGTTTTTAGGTCAATGAAGGAACTGATTTGTAGTTCTTTTTTGGTTTTTTATTTCAGCTGGTCAGAGATTATTGGAAAATTTTGTCCATGACACATCTACTTCTGCAGAATCCCTTTGAAATTTTTACTCATGTGTACATACCTGGTGATTTGAAAAGGGAGGCTTCAGAAAGAAATTGAATCGTCGCTTCAGAAAGAAATTGAATCATCGCTTCAGAAAGAAATTGAATCATTGCTTCAGAGGACGTTTGAAGAGAAGAGCTGGTTTGAATCAAGAATTCAATTTGATCGTCATCTTTGGATCACACATCTGCAAAGTGTAGGTACGGATGCGCTTTTTTCCTTCGCTTGGACAGTGCGGTTTTTGCATCTGTGATAATTAGTGATGAAAAGAGAAATGCTGATCTATTGAGGGTACTCAATAGTGTACAATGTGTGTTTAATCTTACTTATGCTTACACAAAATAATTTCATGTGGTTGCAAATAATTAATTTGAAAATCTTGTCGTTCGGATCAGTGCGTTTCAGATAATAAGCCGCGGAATAGTTTCTCATTCATTACTATTTCTATTGAGTTTGAAGTTATAATGCTAACAATAATAATGTTTAACTGTGCTGTGCGGGTCTGAAAAAGGAATGTGAAGTAAGTAATTTGGTGTTGTGCTCTGACCTGCAAAGTCAGTTTGCTGGATACATTTGTGTCAACAAACCAATTATCGGATAACTGCTTGAACTCCTGATGCGGTGAGTGCTTTCATTTTGATACTCTATAGAATTTACTTTGTATGCATGCTAGCTAATATGAGACTATTTGTGAATCCAGAAATGTCAACATTTTTGCAATCTTCCCACACTTTTCATCTGCCTCCCCACGTTCTGAGTTTTACTTTGTTTTCTGATTGTCTTGCTTAAATATTGACATTTTCAAGTTTTCAAAGAGTTTTTATGATGTATTGACCATTGGCGGATCCAGCAATCTGACAACAGAGTATTCTCCCCATTTGATTGCATGAGAAATAATTGATTTGTCATGGGGCTGTAGCTCCTCCAAGAATCAATTGTTAATCATATATTCAAGTGAGAGGAATGCGCAGTTGCCAGATTGCTGGATCCGCCTTTGAATTGTATTCATTTATTCGATCGGAATAATTTGACCTCCATTACTCTTCATTCAAATTTTTGTAGGGTTCAAACGTTTATTCATCTACATTTTAAGACTTTTCCAATGAAAATGTCATTACTTAATTTAAAAGGGGAAAGTAACAGTTTCCACAAAAAATTTAATGTTTTTCAGTGTTAAAAAAAGATAAAAAAATCAAGTATTTTGCAAGGGGTTTTTTTTTTGTGCTTCCAAATTTTGATTTTTTTTTTCACTAAAATTTCATTTATTTGAAAGGGGAAAGTGACAGTTTCAAGGGTTTTTTAATATTTTTTTCAGTGAAAAAAAAAACAATCCAAAAATCATGTATTTTTCAAGGGATTTTGTAAGATTATTCATCAAAATTTTGAAGTTCTTTTCAATGAAATTTTCATTCATTTGAAAGGGAAAAGTGACAGTTTCAAGAGTTTTTCAATGTTTATTTCCGTTTAAATTGAAAGAAAAATCAAGGTTTTTTCAAGAGTTTTTTTAAAATTATTTCTCTTAATTTTCAAGTTTTTTTCAATGAAAATTTCATTCAATTGAAAGGGAAAAGTGACAGTTTCAAGAGTTTTTTAATGTTTTTTTATATTTATTTTCAATCTTTTTTCTTTCAAAAATTTTTTTTTTTCAAATGAAATTTCAAGTTTCAATGCTACTAGGGGTATAAACAGAGCATTGCACATTAAAACAATCTTCGACAACTGATTTTAATTGACTTTGTTGGAATCACATCATTAGAAACGTGTAAAAGCTTTGTATAGCTCACAATTAACTCACTCTGAGAGTTTTTTTTTTTTTTTTTTTTTTTTTTTTTAAATCCAATGCGTATTTCGTTTTGTGTTAAAGAAACTGCACAGTGAAATATTGACAAAGGAGGAATTCCTTTAACCCAAGGAAAATGTCTGCTGCTACAAGTGAAAGATTCCTTGTTTTGACGGTGATTCTCCTTCATGCAATCAGAACTTTACCTTGCGCAAGGGAAACTGTCATAAGTAAACAATTTTCCTTGTTTTTAAAGAAATGATTTCTCTCAGTGCATATACTTTTAACCAATCTCAGTTTTTGTTGCTTTCTCCATAATGAATCATCTTTCTCAGCATAGAAATAAACTGCAATTAAATGGGACTTCCCATTTGAAACCCGCTCATTTCACTACCATCTTTGAATTTTACTAAGCGTATTCATCCAGTTTCAGAGTCAATTTTGAGACTTTATGATGCTTTTAATATGATTTTCACGCAATTTTACATAAAACTCGTCCCTCCATAACACTGTTTCATCAGTTAACGACAGAACCATTAACGAATCACCCAACCTTAAGCACAGTTCATTCAACCGAGGGTTTGCATTTCGCATTTTACAACATAAACTCGTATATGTAAAACTAAGCGTAAAAATCGTCTAATAGTTGTGTAATTAATTCGTAGGGGTGCGACCCCAAACACCACCACCGGTATTAAGCGGAAATTTGTCATGCTTCCGAGTTCTGTCCGGCGAGCTCAAAAAGCTGCCGGGGGGTTGGTGGGGGTGGCAGAAATGAGATGGGGGGAACTGACGGCGATATCGATGTATGAATTGGTGACCGCGCGCGCTCGCGCCTTGTGCAAACGGACAATACACAGAAAGTACCGAGACCGAGGGCGTAACATAAAAACGAGAACGAAAAAGCAGTCCTGTATCAAATTTTAATTCCTTCGGGCACGGACCAGCTCCCAAATTACGTTTCAAACCCCCCTCCCCCTCCCCCACCACCTCCTGCATCCCTCCCCCGTGCCCAAGTTCTTGCAGCCACCTGGCCACGGGTGAAATAACTGGTATTAAGGGGTGAACGTATAGTGTAGACCGTAGGCTCCATCGCCAGTTTGATTCATTCTACACTATTATAGTTCGGTGTCCCTGGACACGGTGAGTTGTGCGCATGTGTGTGTGTGTGTTTAAGGGAGGGGGGGGGGGGGGGGGTACCACCCCTCGATACTCATGCCACGCGCCGATGAATACTCGAGCCTTTTGCTCTGCTTGACGCAGCGGCCACGGGCGGCGCGGCTCAAGGCCCGGGCCGCGCCGCGCCTCGCGGCAGCGTAGAAACGCGCTATGATTTAAAAGGCGTCAACTTGATTTCTATTTTCTAGGGGGTGGTTACTACTTACTTACTTGCGTCCTTTTGTTACGCGCATAGCGTTATAGTGCGCTACGCGTGAGCATTTAATACAAAAGTACGAATCATACAATATATATAGGTATATCAGCGTTCTTGTAAATACGAGTCTACGCGCTGTTATCGAATAATAAATAACGAGGTTTTGCTTACTCTCACTCTCTCTCTCACTCTCGATCTCGCTCATTCCGATGTACAAAAGATTATGGTGGTTTTAAAATCGTACTCGATGCGGTACCCACAGCGCACAGTGGAGTTACTATACCACACTGAAAGAAAAAAAAAAGATTACCGCAGAAGCAGGACAATATGACAGCAAAAAAAATGTTTCGTGTTACTTACAAGAATTCTGGTATTCGTTCTGTGTTCTGGAAAATTTGAAGTAAGTCTAAAACACCAAAGTAACATCTGGAAATAGTACGACAAATTTCTTTGTTGGCTCATCTTTGTGCTTTTGGTCACGGTATTAGAATTTAGGAATCAGTTTTTTTTTTTTTTTTTTTTTTTTTTTCAGTGAAAAAATACGCGTCTCTAATTGCCCGTTTTGTGATCACCATATTTTTCCTACACTAAACGAAAACGAAAGAAAACATTCTTTAACTTTAGATTTAAGAAACAGATGTACTGGAAAATGCAAGAAAACACGCAAGAAAAAGAATGACGAGGATGGTTTCGGCTGAAATCGCAGCCATATTCAATTCAAAAATGTTAAAAGATATTAAAAAAAAAAAAAAAAAAAAAAAAAAAAAATCCCGTGTTTACAGAGTGAAGAAGGAGTAAAATGGCTTTGTCCATATTTTGAACTTGTTTCTCTTTTCTTCATTTTTAAACATTTTGGTGTTAAAATCGGCTGCGATTTGAGCCAAAACGTCCACACCAAAATGTTTTTCTTGCGTGTTTTCCATAACATTTTTCCGTACACCTGTTAATTGTAGAGTCGTCACTGGCTCGTTTTCTATTTTGTTTCTTTAAATTTCAAGTCATTTTGAATTTCGTGACTTTTCAGTGTACTTGTTGTCATTCTCACTGGTTTTAATGCAAAAATTGTCTAATCAATCTCATATCGCAAAACTATAGCACGAGCCGCATTGAACCATTATTTCTGTCGGTGTCTGAAGGAAACACCTACAGCTTTCAACGTTCGGAAAAACACTTCATTTGGATGCTCTGTGCGGTGGATATGCGGTGCTATAGTATGTGCATAGCGCGAGAAAAGAGCAGATGTTATGTTCCGCCGCCAATTTGCATAATGGTTCAAATACTAAATACTTGGAGTCGAACCGAATGTGTATACACTCCATACGTATGCGCGCGCTCTCTGTGAAGGAATTGATGCCTTGTTCTAATGTCCTCTCTAATGTCCAAGGTCAGTACCAGTCAGTCTTTTTATATTATTTTTCTTCCCTCTCTGACTTCACTTTCAACTTCAAATCATACTCGAAATATCCACCCCATTGACATCAAATAGTGGAGCGAGCGCGGATCGCATATATATGTATATATATATTTACTGATTCCGATACTTTTTATTCCATGCAGATCCATTTGCCGCCCGCTAACAAAGCACCCCTTTTGTTCTCTGTGTGTGTATTTTTTTTTTTTTTGCTCCCCCACCCCAATTACTGCCCCTCTACTTTTTTTTTTTTTTTTTTTTTTTTGAACGCCGTGTTCGTTTCCTTGCACCCCCATTGGCATTGCTAAGCGTGTTTAGACACTAGATTTGATTTTCAATTTCAGGCTTCTGATAAATTGTGCGTTCACGGCGGCGGCCCCGCGTCCCAGCGGCCGGCGCGGTGTGCAGTCTTGTCTGGTTATGAATCGATTAGAATGATCGATCAATTAGATCCGGTGAACAGGGTGTCTATGAATTTGAAAGCTCGCTGAGCATATAGGTACCTGGTATAGGTGAACATTTAATAAGTATAAATACCACATACTGCGAGAGCGAGAGCACTAGCGTATCCAGGAAATTGTCTTTCTCTCATATTTATTCCCCCTCTCTCTCTTTCCCCTCTCTCTCTTTCCCCTCTCTCTCCCCCTCTCTCTCCCCCCTTTCTCTCTCCCCCCTCTCTCTCCCACCTCTTTCTACTCTTCTCTCTCCCCTTTTCTCTTGTACCCTATCTCTCTCCCTCTCTTCCTGTCTCCCTTTTTCTCTCTCACTCTCTCTCTCTCTCTTTCTTCCCCCTCTCTCTCTCGCTTTCTCTCTCTTTCTTCCTCCCTCTCTCTCTCGCTCTCTCTCTCTCTCTTTCTCTCTTTCTTATAACCTCTCTCTCTCTATCTGAAATTTTGAACGCAAGCGTTAGAAAAGGATAGAAGAAGGGATGAAAGCTACGTGACAGCCCCCAAGCATTCCTTTTTCAGCAGTCACGTTCAAATGGGCTGAGAGAAAGAAAAACTATTTCCTAAATAGTTCCTACGCGTAAGAATTATTTATGACAATACCGAGGCATGCTATCTGACAGCGTAGCATTTTTCCTAGCAGCTTTTGAACCCAATAGTCATTGCCGACCCCTCGATAGTCATAGATATTTTTCGTTGGGGTCAATGAACAAATTGCAAAAATGCCAGATAGCACTCTTCGCCACTGTCTTATGGAAGGAGGAGAGAGGTTTCCCTTGGTATATACAATATGCTCATGGTTCCTAGATTGTTCAAAAATAAACGCTGAAAAAATAGAATGGTAAAAGAAAAAACGATAAAAGTTTCGATTAAATAGATACTTACTACGCGTTGATTAAATATTGCGGACTTCTCTGTATTATTTATAATATACGTTTATTACTCACAATCAAACTTTAAATCACATTTTTTATCTATGGATAGTATGGAAGTCAAGCAGTGGTGCAGTGTGCGCAGGATTTTTCTTTGGAGGGGCTCGCACTGATAAGCGTTAGACTGAAAAGTATTCCCCCCTTCCCCTCCACCCCCAAAAAGCGGAGGTCTGGGGGGATTTAGCCCTATTATCTCCCCCCTCCCCGATGTACGAGACTGGAGCTAAGGGTAAGATTGACACTTATACTTTTTCCTGAGTACTTTTATATTTTACACTGTGTTAGACTGCGCGATGGGAAAACAACTATATGGGCTACACTGAAAAAAGTAAAAAAGTGAACAATACTTTGATTTTGTGCTTGTAAAATCAAAATGTCCTAAAATCAGACTTTTACTGCACCAAAGCCGAGCAACCAGCCTAACGAATGCAATCGCGCCATGCCGGTATTCCTCGGCTCATAGGTAGCAGACAAAAGGTTCGCGAAATCTGCACTCAGGTCAAAAAACCTGGACAATCGCTTCTACAAAGCTATTCAGTATATTCATATCAACGCGAGGGGGATAGAATCGCGGATCGAAAAATATCGAAAAACATGTCGAATTGTTATTTCGATTCAACCCGTTCTCCCGTCGAACAAAACCAAAAAGGACCCCGAATCAAAAAATAGAAGAAAACAATCCGCCCGACCTTAACATTTGCTCTCGGGCACCGGCCACCCGTCAAGAGACACATTAAAACTTATAAACCTTCACTATCCAAACAGCGCCGTCACACAATGGTCAGATATCGAAATGAAAGTGGCAAAAAATCAACCAAACAAAATCATCAAAAAATATCGTTTTTGATGACCTTTAAAGCTCGATCTAAAACTCTTAAGTAACGCTTGAATATTTAAATTTCTTATTAATAGTGTGCCTTGTGAATTAAATCACTCTTGAAAGTTTACAAATTAGTAATTATTGATGTGAAATTTACTTTCTGATTTTTTTACCATTTTTTTAACGATCTCAGATCGTTGTGCGTCGGATGTATTTTCGCCAACATCTCTTTTTGCTAAGAGTCCGTATGTGTGAGTGTGTCTGTGTCAGTAAGGGAGAGTTTGTGTGTGTGTGTGTGTGTGTGTGTGTGTGTGAGAGAGAGAGAGAGAGAAGAGAGAGAGAGAGAGAGAGAGAGAGAGAGAGAGAGAGAGAGAGAGAAAGAGTGAGAGACTTCGGAAAGGTGGACGCGCAAAATTCGATAGGACGCATCGAGGCACGCTTCTGCGTGCATTCAGCTGCTCTCAGGCGTATCACAGGAGAAGAAGGAGGGAGTTTCGTACCGAAAGGGTTACCTCTGAAGCTAGCAAGAGAATTAGAAGTCCTTTTCAACGGCCCCTCCCCCTCCCCCCTACTCCTCCTCCGCCACCTCCTCTTTCTGCCACTACTGTAAAAATGAGGTAGAGTTGTGAACCCTTTCATGCCCATTCACAGGCAAGAAAGCAATATTTCGTTCTGTGACATTGTGACACATTGAAATCACAGTGAATGCGGCTCCCCCATTCAAGGGAAATTCTCTTCGTGTCCTCCCTCTCTGCGTCAGTTTATGTCTCACAGTGGGCAGATCTGCTCGATTTTGGCGGCTAAAAATCAAATAGATAGTTCATGTCCTTTCAAAGTCTGTTGCAAACTTTTGGTGTAGCAGTAGAGAGGATTAATTCTAAAGTGTACAATCAACAGGAAAAATTTGTCGGGTCAAGCATTTGAAAGTTTCAAAATTGACTCATTATTGCAGCACTAAATAAATTTTTTTAAGGTGATTCTATGGCGCGTGACCAAAGGGATCGATTAGTCGATGGATTAACCCTCGTGAGCCTAAGGTATTTCGGTAACACAAAGGACTAAGGGGGGGGGGGTATTTTTGTACCCCAAGGATATTTTCATGCAGCACAGTCCGTATCAATAATTTTGAAACTTTAATGGATGGATTGTGTACTTAGTACCCTAAGAGAGTAATTTATGTGAAATTTGAGTAAACTTTTGCTATGTTGCCAAATTTACACCTACTTTTAAAAAAAATGTCAAAAATAAAAAAATGGAAAAAATGAAATGAGGTACCATATTATTTTTCCATTTTTGATAAATTTCCAATTTTTCTTCAATGATCTGACTTAATATTCTTAATCTACATTAAATTTCCGTAAAATTCACTGTAATAGATGGTTCCAAACTTAAAACTGGCAGGACGAAGGGGGGGTATATTTGTACCCCGACACTTTAAATTTCTATAATATCGACAAAAATTCATAAAAATTAATGACATTTGGTAGACGTGTTCTAAGTATCCTAACTTAAAATATCATGAAGTCCCAAAAAATTTTGAGCAGTTTTGACAAAATGGCGTCAAAAAAACTGGCCTGGGGTACAAATGTACCCCCCCTTAGGCTCACAAGGGTTAATGCGATCGATTGATGTAGTGCGATATGATAGATCGAACAGCGATTGTGCGAAATCCCATAGTTACGTCCTTATTTTGCAGATTCGAGCATCCAAACTTAACATATATCTTTGTTAGATCTACCTAGTGGTGCTGACGATCCTCGTTTTACAAAAAACTCCATAAAATCCGGTAAATGACCATTAATAGATCGACTAATCGATCCCTTTGGTCACGTGCCATGGAATCACCTTAAAAAAAATTCTAAGATGCGACGGTGGTAAAGCGCACTGATAAAAAAAAATATGTTGCGCTGTCTTAGCAAAAACGGACTTGCTTTAATGCTCGCAAAACGCAAATTTTGCTGAGTTGACCACCTGCACTGCAGAATTAGGAAACAAATGTGCGAACACAAATCTAATTTTCTAGTTGCGCAAATCAAAGTGTTTGCTAATTTAGCAACATTAACTTTTGCAACTTTAGCGAAAAATATTGACACGTTAGCCAAAAGTCTGTTGAATCGAATTATAGATTTTTTTTTCGGTTTTCGCAAATGAAATAGTCGGTTCAGCAAAAACTTTGCGACTTTTGCAAATTGAATTGCTGGTATAGCAAAAATGTTTGCAACTCTCGCAAAATTCACATTGCTTTTTCAGCAACTATAAATATTGCGATTTTAACGGCTCGTTTGCAGGCCGGGTTTTTAGCAAAACTTAATTTCTAAAATAGCAATGCAGGTGGGTATTTCAGCAATGCTTTTTTTTCTTGTGTGAGTAACAAATGGTTATTCTCATTTTATGATTTGCTTGTCAGTCTCAAAGATTACTTATAAATACAGATATATGGCATAAGCCCGAATTTTGTTAAGTTGACTCCGGCAGTGATACAACCTGGCGTGCAGAGGGGATTATAATGATTAAAGACAAAATATTACATTTTCCATGTTTGTCTATTACAAAACTATTTCATGTTCTATGTTCCTCTGTTCACTGTTCCTTTGTTTGTTCAAGTTCTGTGAACAAACACAGGAACCACAGGAAACGTAATCTTTTTGAACCAGAATTCTGTAATCTTTATGATCCCCTCTGTATGCCCGGTTGTATCACGGCCGGCGTTTTATCCATTTTTCACTTAACACGGGCGAGATAGCTCGTGCCATATCTGTATGTAAATATTTGGTCACTCTATTGCATATCATATTTTACTTTTCTTCAAGGGACTTTAAAAGCCACCAGATGAACACTTTTTGCCCTCTGTGGGATGCTGAGAAGACTAGAAGTCTGGACCTGCCTCCGCCTGAGCTACGTTGAGGACAATATTTCAATTGCACGCTTATACCCATAATGCGTTGCGGCTCGATGAGGATGAATGGGAAAGGGTTTAAGGATTCGGATGCGAGACGAAAAAGGACGAAGGGATCTAAGGACAAGGTGTGGTGTGGGAGGCAAAGGAAAGGAAGGGATTGGGGACTTGGAGCGTGCCCCGTGCCACTTGAGAAGGTGTTTTTCTATAACCTGTTGGTTGTGTTTGTTTCAATGGTTTCAGGTTTTGCCTTGGCGTGGCGTGGCGTGGCTTTCGCCCTGTTTTCACAGATGTGTTTGTTCCGAGTTTCTTGATGCCCGGTGCGCCTGATGCCTGATGCCTGATGTCCCAGTCTGATAAATAAATCATTACATCGATGTTTTTCGTAAACAATTCGATCGAAGATTTCTTGGCAAACGGCATTCATCTGTTCCTTAAGATCGTCAATCGTTGTTTGCGATCGGAGATAATGTAAAATAAAGGCGAAGCTTCAAATTTTACCCTTGGTGGCTTATGAGTTTCGATTTATTGATAACTTATCTTTATAAACCTTCGTGAACTGATTGATCCATTTCAAATAGCTCACTTTTTTCTTTATTTCTTATTTTGTTTATATTTCATTTTTATTTGCTGACAAATCATAAAAAATAAAACATTTAATCGAAAAGCATTGACAATTACGCTTTAGCAAATGAGAGAAGCTTCGCTGCTAAAAATGTTCTATGACCAATTTTACATGGAAATTGATGCAATTTCCATGGAAACCAAGTATTTTTCCATTGAAACGCCATCAACTCCCATGGAAAACACACAGATTTTCATGAAAATATTCGTGGTTTCCACGGAAAAATGTTCCGTTTCCATAAAAATTTGAGTAATTTCCATGGCAATCTATTTCCACGTAAAATTGGTCATGGAACATTCTTACCAGGGCTATTCTCTAAGAACAAGAAAATTAGATTTAAAATAAACAATAATTTACAAGGAAATAAGTACTAAATTATATGTTGGCACATATTGAACCTCCAAAAAATTCCAAATGATCGATACAGTTCCATTGACTCAAATGGAAAAAAAGTAAAAATCGATTGATAATATTGATGTTTTTCATAAATAAAAAGGATTTCTTGGCAAAGGGCTTTTATTTGTTTCTTCAGATCGTTAATTCTTGTTTGCGATTGAAGATAATTAAAGATAAAGGTGAGGGTTCAAATTTTACCCTAGGCCTAGGCTTATCAGTTTCGATTTATTGAACACCTATCTTTATAAACATACGTGAAATTAAACATGAACGGTTTCAACGTTTTCCGATTTTAAAAATCAATCATTTTCTGTATTATTTTATTTTGTTTTATTTCATTTTAACTCACTGAAAAAACAAAGTTTAAGTCGAGCCGAAGCAGCCTTTTAAAAAAGCTTCGCAGAGGAAAAGCTCTAACTCTACCGGAGAAAGTTGCGGTTGTACCAAAGCACCATCTCGGTAGAGTAACAGCATTTCTCCTTGCTTTTTCTCACCAAAGTAGTGCTTTGGTACAACTGCAACTTGCTCGAGTAGAGCTAGAACTTTTGCTTTGCGGCGGTACTTTTAGGGACTGCTTCACCAGCTTTAATTAATCTTTGTTTTTCAGCGTTTGAAGATAGAATAAAATACAAAATAAAATATGTATTTAGACCAAAAATGATGACACTCTCCCTTTTCCAAATGCGAAAACTTATTTACTAAGGAAAAGTAAAATAAATTTCAAATAAATAATCATGTACTGGAAAATAAATTCTGGATCATAAGTTCGCACATTGGATTTTCAAAACCCTCCAAATTATCGATATATTTCCCTTGACTTACATGGAAGAAAAGTGAAAATGAATTTATAACGAGTCAACGCCAAATAATTATATTTACGTTGTTGATGGTTATCAATCGATCATTTAAATGAATCAATTCAAATTGAGGAAAGGAGTAAAAATCAATATTATAACAATCTGTGTGATTCTCTGAAAAAATCGAAACCAGCTGAATGTTTTCCCATGCAAGTAAAATTCACTGAAATTATGATGTAAATCACCGCTTAGTATTCTCATTTTAAATTAAACTTAGACTCTAGAAGTGGGCAGTTCTTTCCTTAAAAATTCCTGGGAAAAATCTAAACCGACGAAGTAAGAAGAAGTAAAACAAAAACAAAAAACAAAAAACAAAATAAAAAATGGAAAAGGAATCGAGAAGTGGATGACCACTGAAGTAGGTAAGAGGTGAGGCTGTTTTATGAGTCTGAATTAACATTTGTCACCGGTGGATAGGATAAATTTCTCACGCTTCTCACACAATCAAAAAACCGTGAAAGAATTTATAATTTCTATCACTGCTTTCGAACATGGAAGCTTGCGAAGAAGAAAAATTCACGCCAAGAAAAAAACACAAACAAACAAAAAACAACACCTATAGGTAGAGTTGGAACAAATAAAATAAATCTCGAAGCTCAATAGTATTGTTTCTAGTTTACACGATCGGCTACCAACAGACTCCTGAAATTATAGCCCAACTCCTCGGTCTACAGGACAGAAGAAGGAGTTAAATCATTCCAGATGGAGTATCTATTCCTAATGCATCTTAATTCCCACGACAAGTTGCGAGGTCGCGCTAGGAACACAAGCAGGTCCAGGAAATTGTTATTCTCTCTCTCTCTCTCTCTCTCTCTCTCTCTCTCTCTCTCTCTCTCTCTCTCTCTCTCTCTCTCTCTCTCTCTCTCTCTCTCTCTCTCTCTCTCTCTCTCTCTCTCTGGGCATTTAAATTCATGGAATAGAAAAGGATGGAAAAGGGGGCGAGCATCACGTGATCGCTCCTGATCTGTCATTTTCTAACGCACACACTTTAATGGGAAAAAAGAGATAAGGACGAAGTCCGAGATCCACCACTGGCTAGCAAAAAGTGTGTCTCATGTGATTGTTTGTTTGTGTGTGTGCGTGCGACATAGTCTCGGACTTCGAGAATCGAGACCCAGAGGAATTGGAATTGAACCATCAAAGGAATGCTGCGTTTTCGGACCGCTTTTTGTGTCGATCTCACGATTTGATAAACAAATTATTCGGGCGAGAGATTTATGGGATCCCAGTTCCTTGATTTGGTTCCGATTTGCGTTCGGTTAAAAATTCCTCGGCGTTTAATTCTCAGAGACAACTGTTGTTCAATGAGCAGTATATGGTCTCACGATCTTTATTGTTAAATAATCTTTTCGCCAAAAAGTCACTCTCCCGAGCGATGTTTGAAAATAAATCAACAGATCTTTGCTCTTTGCATAAATAACCCAGGAAGAAAATTTGAGAAAATTTACAATTCTTTCTACCCCATCGCGCTTTTTATAGGTAGTTGCTCTTATTGAGTTTCGCCTATTTTTGAAAAATAATGGCATCTGTTGCATTTGTCGCAAAGTTTTACTTCAGCTATTGAGAGGGTGTAATCTGGTATTGAATCACTTTAAATTTAATATCCTGAGTTTGAAATATCAAATAGTTCCTAAAAAATTGACCCACAAACTCCATAAATGCGTTACATCTATTTACATTCTATTTCATCAAATTAAAACAAAAAATTCTCGAGACTTTGACCACGAGATTTTGAAGTGCTCTTCAATGCAAAACCAAAGCTCTCAAATCGTCATTCTCATTCAACTTCATAGTGCAAAATGATAAATAAGGTTAGAAACAATCCCAAAGATTATATTATGTGAGCTCCGTCTCCGCTTCTGAAACGATCCCTCCTCTCTCCATTTATGTACCACCCTGTATCAAATCAAAACAAAACTTTCTCAAAGACTTCGACCACGTGATTTTGAAGTTCTCTTCAATGTAAAACCAAAGCTCTCAAATCGTCATTCTCATTCAACTTCATAGTGCAAAATGATAAAAAAGGTTGGAAAAATCCCAAAGATTATAAGATGTGAGCTCCACCTCCGCTTCTGCAACGAGCCCTCTTCTTTCCATTTATGTAACACCCTGTAGCGACATTTTAAATACCCGCGCCCGCGCCGCTTAAGCAAGTAAGAGGTCCGAGCGAATGCAGCTGTCAGCTGCCTCCTCCTCCTTCGTGACGTCACAGCTCACGGCCAGTCCAAATGTATAAAAAAGTAAACTTGAAAAAAAAGGAAGAAGAAGAAAAAAAAGGAGGAGCAGCTGGATCGATTATTATTTTTTAATTGACTCTTGCGCGGCAAATAACTTTGTGTAGCCCTCCGTTTATTTACCATGGTATATAGTAAACGCATCGAACTTGTGCATACACAAGCGTCACGTGCCAATAGATTTTATGTGTGCTTATTGATACGGGCTCACTGATGAGATGTACAGAGCTGCAGCAGAGGAAAAGTACTTAATTCCTAAACATACCTGCACTTACTTGAGTCAGTTGCATAGGTGACCTATTTCATGGTGAATAACCTAGTGGTTCGTACGGAATGGATCATTTGAAGAATCTAGACCTTTTTAAGAAATTGATGGGAAAAATTTAATGGACTAACCGCGAAGTCGCTACAAAAATTGTTTAAGGGGAAATTGTTGGTCTTTCCCAATGAGCTATAACTTTAGAGTGGCACATCAAGGAACATTGCGCTGATTCATTGTTGTCACCCAGGGCGCCACCATCTTGCCGTAAAAAATCGATCTTGAGGTTAAATTTTGTAGGTCGTTTCCGGTCGTTCCATGAACAAACTCGGGCATCGCCGGAAACGACTTACAAAATTTAACCTCAAACCTTGGAATCTGCCGTCCAAATGTATTTTGTTTACAAACGAAGGGGTCCAATGGTATTAAACAGATAAAAGAATTTTCACTATTTTGAAAAAAAATAAATAAAAATAATCATAGAAACTAAGAAGAAAAATCTTCCGCCTTAACTTTTTCCGCCATCGAAAAATTAAGTTGCTGTTAAGGTGATTCCAGTCGAAACTTTTCTAGATTTAAATCCGATGGGTGGCACCGCTTGATGCTTTAGGAAAAGTCGTGTTTTTGGCATTTTAAATTGAAAACAAAGAGAAAACGCAAATTCCAAGAACGTCAGCACCTGCAACATTTTTATATGGATTTTTTGAGCTCAAAACGAGCAAAATTGGTTTAGAATCAAAGCCGAAATATAAAATTCATTTCGCCATAACCGTAGTGAGTGAGAGTGAGTGCGAATGATAGTATGTACATCTGCCTCACTCGCACTCATTGAGGCTTCTGGGAATTTTTGTACTTCATTATATTCGGCTTTATTTTCGAGCATTTCGAAATTTTCAGGGTATTTACTTGAGGTATGCTCGCAGATGCTGACGTTTCTCAAATCAGTGTGCTTTTAACGCAAAATCGTCAATTTTATCCAACATTAACTGTTGAATTTTTGAGCAGCTTGACTTGGTATCCACAGTTCAAACTAATCGACCCTGGAATCAACTTAAGGCTTTTTGAGAGACACAGCGATTCAACTCAACAAAAACGCGGGTTTGTCAAATTTACTGCTCAGGGAACACTCGAAACTCACTCGCCTCCACCGAAATTAAAGAGTGTATTTGTAAATGATTCTCTTTTTTTGTAGTTCATTCAAAGAAGATCAAATCAGATCATTTAAAATTTTTTAAATTCGCCAAGAACTTATGTTTCTCAGAGAGATTTTTATTTTTTTTATTTTGAAGTGTAGGAAAATCCAAGAATTCATTTGAGAAAATTGGGGGGGGATAATCAAAGGATTCGTTTGAAAAATCTCCCGCCATAACTTTTCCCTCCATCGAAAAAAAACCAATTAGCTGTTAAGGCATTTTCGAAGAAACCCCGCGA
>VMOF01000035.1:17581575-17604626 GCA_011764245.1 Trialeurodes vaporariorum
GAGCTGAGCGGAGGGGGGGGGGGGGTAAGACCAGAGTAAGGCAGGGCCCAGGTGCATCTCTTATCCACCAGGTGACTACTTGTTTCGGCGTTTCGCCGATTCCTTTCAAACATTTGACCCAAATAACACACCTCAAGCCTTTACACTCTCGATTTCTGAGTCTAATTTTTAACGAGGGGGGCCGCAAGCTTGATGCGTGACGCGTGAAGTGTGACGTCACATTCATAACAACAAATTAAGAGGCAGATGTTTTGCACTGATTGTTGTTGCTGTGGGTTACTGAGGGCCCGATTTTGCATCTCCGAAAGGGTGAAGGAATGGGTTCAAAGATTGACGAGCTCTTTGATAATAATATGATTCATAGCTCATACATCGCGCAGTGGTGGATCTAGAAAAGTCCTTTATTTTGTTTGAAGCATATTCCGGGGCGCCGCGCCGCGCCGCGCCGGTCCGACAGGGGACAGCGGGGCAGTTGCCCCCTACTCCGCCTGGAATGTGGCTCTTACAAACCTTTGCTACTAGCAAATGAATAATAAAATTTAATTAAAAAACCAGCAGAAATCACGGAAATCACACTAAATAAGTCTCAAATTCAGTAATAAATACACAAGGGGAAGGCAAAGGTGGGCCCGCTCCAAATGGAACGGATACAGGGGTCACACGGCCCCCTGGAGGGCAAGGAATTTGGTAACCCCCCTAAAATATGTCCCCCTCAAAATAATGGAACCCGTGTTTCAGCGTTTTTTTTGAAATTCGAACCCAAACTCGAAATATTTTGGAGCTGCTCCTTTTTTTTTACTCTCTGTATACTTATGTGAAGTATAGTATGCTTTCTGGCTGACTCCAAAATCTGCTATACATGTCAGTGGCGTAGCGTGCAATTCGGCAACGTTGCAGTTCGTCCATTTGAACCTATTAAAAAGATCGAAGTATTGGGTGTTCGGTGAACACTTTCGCATTCGACCTTTTACATGGGTTTAAATGGACGCAGTACAACGTAGCCGAATGGAACGCTACGCCACTGATACATGTGGTTAAATGCACCATACTTTTTCCGTGAATGTACAAAAATCGAGGGGTCTTACCGCGTCTCGAATTTGAGAGCCCCCCACATGGGAAAACTCAGCCGGCGCTCCTGAAGTTGCTTCGCTTCTATAATGAGAATGTCGGGTGAATATCCTGTAAAGACTTGGGAAATATTCTACTGAAATGTGCCTGTTAAGAAGATGGAATTCATTGTTCCTCTCTGAGTGTTGTTACACATTCTTGCTTCCTTGCTTGACACTCCTGTCCCGAATTCTAACCTACGTCATTGTTCGGTTTACTGCTCTGGCGAATTCTCATCAATCAGCAGCAGAGACTATACCGACTTGCTCTGAAGCAACTTTCCATTGTTGCCACATTAACCCTTTTAATGGCAGCCCCGAGTTACTTTATTTCGTAGCTTCATCTCTCATTGACAGGAAAAGCTACCTCAAATCGTTAATACTTGCAAAGTATAAGGTTTCATCGAGCGCCTTAAATTAACGGGATTGGCAAAATAAACACTGCTGAGTACGATTATTTGACTACCCGCTGAATTTGGGTGAGCTACATCTTTGATGTTTTCTGGTCACCTGAACCTCGTGTTAAAAGGATAACGTCAGGTCGAAAAGCGATTCAATGAATATTTTCCATGCAACGTGTCTTCCTCTCTAAAGTTGGAAAGTTGGCGCTCTAGATACAATGAGTCAATGAGTGATTTTATTGGTCCAAAACTGTAGAACTTAGCTGTTGCTATGATAACCATCGGTAAAGTGCTTGTTTTTTAAGGTCATTCAATGAGTACATATAGCCTTTAAATAACGCGCACTTTAACTATGGTAATCATAGCAAGCGCCAAGTTGTAACCAATATCATCACTCATAGACATAGTCTTAATGCTCGCTTTATCGATGAAAAAGATCGGCCCACTGATTCCGGGGAACGAATAAATCAAGTATTCTCTAGAGCCAAGAGCGGTTAACCTTTCCCATGGGTCCATGCAGTGGTGGACCGAAATCGAAATAATTAATTAAAAATATTCACATTATTCTCGTGTTATTCCAATAAGTAAATCGAAGTTTTGACATTACCAGCATATTCTTCAATCATAAGATGAATGACCGGTAAAGTTATTACTATCGATTACAGTTACTTCAATTTACCAATAGGAATAACACGAGAATAATGTGAATATAATTTGATTTAATTATTGGTGATGGTTATTCAAAAACTGATTTTTGCCCAACTCTTGCCCATAGAAATCGGTAATAACCAGTGTTCTCCACTGAAAAAAATCAATTGTTATAAAGCAACAATTCAAAATTTGCTGATTGAACAATAATTGAAAGTTGGTAAATCAACCAGGGTTTTCTGTTAAGTTAACAATTTCTTTGTTGAGTTTACAAAAATAGTTGTTATCAATCAATCAAATCAACCACATAATGGTGTTTTTTTTAACAAAATAGACATTGTCAATTTAGCAATTTTAAATAGTTAAAAAAATACAGAACTTAACCCAATTAGTTGATCTAACAATTCAGCTTGTTATATCAGCAAAATAAATTGCTGATTTTACTTACTGATTTGTTATTCCAGCATGAAAATTGTTATTTTTACTATTTGATTTGCTGGTTGGGCAAAGTTAGTTGTTAAGCTAAAAAAATGAATTGCTGATTTAGCATTTGAGTTATTAATTTAACAAAATTATAGGTTAATTTAGCAAATCATTTTGTTCTGCACTTTTTTAACTATTTATCTTTTTCAGTGAAGAGAATAATAAGAATAATTTGATTTAATTATTGATGATGGTTATTAT
This sequence comes from Trialeurodes vaporariorum, assembly GCA_011764245.1. Lineage (NCBI taxonomy): Eukaryota > Metazoa > Arthropoda > Insecta > Hemiptera > Aleyrodidae > Trialeurodes > Trialeurodes vaporariorum. The sequence continues at coordinate 17,584,415 of VMOF01000035.1, forward strand.
TCAAAAACTGATTTTTGTCCAACACTTGCCCATAGAAATCGGTAATAACCAGTGTTCTTGGCATCAATGGACCAATTCCAACGAAATTCTCCACGCACGGCGAGGAAAATAAATATCAATTATAAAAATAACGGGTGCGCTTGCGCATAGCGATGCAAGAAAAGAAGACGAAAGGGGGGGGGGGGAGAAAAGCTGCCGACTGAATTTAACTGTGAAATAAATAAAAGAAAGGAAACAAAAAAACAAAACAAAAAAAGTCGATCATTGTTGTGCAGGAATTCGGCGATCTCTTGCATGAGTGCGAACGCGGACACCTAATTGCAGAGCGCGGATGAACATTTTTCCTTTGACTTTTGCTCAGTCCAACACGGGTCTGATGGATAGATCGGGGTTGCTTTACTTGACATCTGACAAAATAATGCACACGAGTTAACCAGTGTTGCCACATATTGCATTTAAATGCGTATTCATGCATTTATATTTTTTAAAAGAGGTTCAAATGAATGGGGCTCTTGCAAACTTTTGCTATAAGCAAATAAATAGTCCAATCTGCTGTAAAAAACGTAATCTGTGTAAATCACGAAAATTACACAAAGAAAGCCTAAAATTCAGTAATAAACTCACATAACTGCTATAACGGCAAGACGGTAATGGCGGTTCGACGCAGGTATCATGGGAGATTCTTGTCTATTATGTCACTTTCTCTACGGAAACACGGAGATAAGTCTCAATTTAGATAGAAATCTCCCATGATATACCTGCGTCTCCCCGCCAATAAACCCGATTCTGAGAGTGAATTTCGTGATTTTTTAGTGAACTCATCGTAATTTTTACAGGTTTTTATGGAAGAATCAGCTCTTCAATTACCTATAGCAAAAGTTTGCAAGAGCCCCATTACCGGAAGAATCCCTGGAACCGGAACCGGAACTGGTCTACAATAAGGTCTGAAATCGTCAACAAGTGGCCAAAAATCAGAAAGTAAATTACGTATAAATTTCTCTGTTTTAAACTGATAAGACCTGTTTTAATCTTAGAAAACGCTTTAAATGAATGATTTAAGCTAGAAATGCTACTGACATTTTTAAAATCAAGATCAAAAAGTCGAAAACGAACTATTTTGACAACTTTTTTTCACTGATTTTTTTGGCCACTTTTTTTTTATCCCAGACCATAGAGAGGTGTACTAAGGTCTGAGATCGTCCACAAGTGGCCAGAAATCAGGAAATGAATTTCTCATAATTGTATCATTCATAAAATTTAAGGCTAATTTGTCATTCTTTTCCTTCCCGACTAAAAATAACACACGAAAAAATGGAGAGAATTCCATCAGTTAAAAAAATTAGTATGAAAGCGAAGTTTTTTGAGTTGTAAAACCATGCTCAATCTCCAGACATTAGAACGCGTGTTAAAGGGGTGAAGGGAACGTGGTGAGTTACATAAATTCGGATGCTAAAAATTGCCGGCAGTGAGATAAGTTGGCTTTTCCGTATGAATATAGAGGTCTTGCTTTCTTTCATTCAGGCCTCTTTGATATTTTGCTTTGATTCAAACGGAAGAAAAGGAATGGAGTAACGGTGGAATAGATGAACTCAGAGGAACACAGAAGAACATAAAATAACATGGAATAATACATAGGAACCACAGAGGATTCTGGATCTCACAGGAATAATGAAGAACACAGAGGAGCACAGATGAACGGATCACTTCGTAGCACAGAGGGACCCAGAGGGACACAGAGAAACGCAGAGGAACACAGAGAGACACATAGAAGAACAAAAGAACTTAGGGGAGCTCAGAGGAACGCAAGGTGGCTTAAAGGAACACAGCCGGACACAGCTGGACTCAGAGGAATAGAGCGGGACATAGAGGAACAATGAGGAATATAGAAGAACTTAGGAGAACACCGAGGAACACAGAGGGACAGAAAGATACTCAGAGGAACACAAGGGTACAAAGAGAAACACAAAGGGACACTTAGGAACAAGAGGAACATAGAAGAACTTAGGGGAATACGCAGGGTAACGTAACACAGAGGAACATATAGAGGAACACAAGGGGACATAGGAAATATATGAACACAAAGGGGCATACAGAGGAATCCAGAGGAACACAGAGGAACTTAGGGGAATACAGGAGAGAGCAGAGGAACACAAGGGGATATAGAAGAACGCAAAGGGACACACGGAACAAAGAGGAACTCAGATGAACTTAGGGGAACATAGGGGATGATAGAGAAATACAGAAGAATACAGAGGAACGTAGAAAAACACAGAGGGACACAGAGGAACACAGAGGAACACAGAGGAACACAGAGGAACACAGATGAGTACAGAAAAACTTAGGAGAACAAAGAGGGACAGGTAGCTAAATGAGTGGAGGAGGTAAGAGAGGAATACAGGAACTGAGAGACTGAAGAATAGTCTAACAGGAGAATAGAAGAGCAGAGTAAGAAAGAAACAGCGGAGCAAAGGAACAGAAGACCACAATACGGCTTGGAGCTCCCCGTAAATTTGGCAACATAATATTCGAGATGCGAGATCTCATTGCGCGAGTGAGTTGAGTTGATGCGACTCACCGATCGTCAACAGTCAACCCGCACTACAACACTCATCACTCACCTTCATGCTTTTTAATTGTATCGGGCGAGATAGAAACACTGTTTCTGTGAAAAAAAAAAATAAATAAAATAAAATAAACATAAAGTAACACAACAAAGAAACAAAGCGTCTCTCTTGTCAAGTTCATCGGTTCGGTTTAAAAATTAAAACCCAATTATCGGTGTTTTACCCAATAAAATAAACTCCGCGAACCGAATAAGCAGCAAAAATATTTCGTGGTTTCTTATTTTATCGCCGAAAGAAACACTGAATTTGAATTGTTTTCTGGTGAAATGGACTAAGGCCGTTACAGCAAGAGCCTTCTAATATATTACCTAACTTTTCGTGTAGAGCTCAAGTTAAAACGTAAATGAGCTTATTTAACAAGAAAAGAAATATGCATTCAATTTCTTCAGATTGAGATATCTTCAAAATTTGGGACATAATTGAGACGCTCGCCAGAATAAAGAAGGGTAAAACATCAGGTGTGCTCATTCGAGAAAATTTTGCGGGAACCTTAATGCTGGTTTCTCAAAAAGATATCCGATGTTTCATGAACTTTCGTTCTAGAGATCGCGCGACTCTGTCACAGAATCTTGCCCGCTTGACCGCTCACTCTTGATTTGTTTATTCTTTTAGACTGCGAATTAGGTTTCTTAGGTTTTCAAAAACTTAAGGAGCGGTTTCATTTTGATGTCGTCAAAAGTTGGACTTAATTGTGTTCAAAACGGACAGAATAATGCCCGTTTAAATGGTGATTGATGGTGATCATTTGAGAATTAAATTGGACGGATTAGAATATTTTCTCAAAGATGTGTGTTTGAATGAAATAACAAGAATTTCAGTGAATTTAAGGTTATAGGTTCGAGTTTTCAAACTTTTTCGAAACATTTCGAATCTTGAGGCGAACCACCTCGATATTACCTCGAGCGCACGTTGCTCTTGTTGGAGTACAACCTATTGGTACCGAACGGGTTAATACTTATTGTCAGATTGATTCCTGAGAAAATGAATCGGTGCGTATGAATTGGATATGCCACATGATAGTTGTAAAATATTGTTTTTTTATTTCTTGATCATTATAACGTGCGTAAGACTACGTATTGAGACAGACCATAGTTTATTTCAGATTTGCTGTTGCTTGTCAATTTTCAATTTAAAGGTTTTGTTTTGATTTGTACTATTCACTGCAGGAAAAATAATAATAATAAAAAAAAAAAAAAAAAAAAAAAATCAAATAATCCGACTCTAAACTTTTGAAATCAATCTCAAAGAAATTTTTGGCCGTACAACCATTACTTGCAGTTATAAATAACCATTTTCAATGGGAGAAAAAAAAATCAAAAATATCAGCATGACCGAAAATGATACTTTAGATTAGTCCCAGAGAGTGATCATTCCTCCTTTCTTCGGTAAACGACGTAGGTCAAATAAGAGTATCTTGGCATTTAAAAGGTTAAGGGTTCTTTCAAAACACACAACACACGTAACACACACACAGTGTGTATCCACTCACATAAAGTATCTTTCACATTTTTTGAAAGCCCATAGAAAACTATAGAATCATAGGCATCGATGTTGCCCGGAATTTATCTTTCTCTCTCTTTCCCCATTTAAACACATGTGATAGGAAAGAACAGAAACAGGGGCTGAAGTCACGTGACAGCCCCAATATCCATATTTTTCTAACACATGCGTTCAAATAGGCAAAGAGAGAGAAACATGTAATCCTGGCTTCGGCTATGATCATGGTTTGAGAACATCGATGAGACGATGAGAGACACCATTTGAATTCAAAAGAATTCGCTTTGCAAACATGTAAATAAGCACTAACCAGCTAAAGGACCAAAAAAACAGAACAAACGCCAAGGAAAGTGTTAGACAAATTGGGATTGCGCAACTACATCATCAGCGCGAGTGTACATAACCGCGGCCAAGAATCTCTCTCTCTCTCTCTCTCTCTCTCTCTCTCTCTCTCTCTCTCTCTCTCTCTCTCTCTCTCTCTCTCTCTCGCCCAAACGGATACATGTGTAAGAAAAAGGTGTGCTAGTATCACGTGACAACCCCTCACTCCTTCCTGCCCTAACGCATGCATTCAAATGGGTATAAAAGAAAGAGATAGACAAATTCTTGACTATACGGCTATGCGAGTGTATATAAGTAAGTCTTCACATTCCAGTTCTTCCCATTTTTTTGGATGGCGGTGATCCATTGATGGATCATTGATTAGTCCTTGAGACTTTCAGTGTCGATTCTGTAAATCCAAAAAATTCGCCAAACTTAAAAAAAAAAAAAAAAAAAAAAACACATACTTGTTGACACAAACCTTATGTATTATTTCAAAGTCAACAAATAGAGACCAAGCACATAAGAGTAAAAAGCCATTCACAAGGGCTGACTTTTAAAGGGTTCGTAACTCCTTCCCTTTTTTCATAAGGAGGGGGGGAGTGCCATTTTGACATAGATGAGCCACATATGCGCGTTAATTGCAAAAAAAAAAAAAAAAAAAAAATTATTTAAAAAGCGGAAAAATGTAAGTTTTGGGGCATAGGCAAATACATGAATAGAGTGGCGGGCCCAGAAAATTTTCCGGGAAGGGGGGCACGCCCAAATTTGAATTGTTACAGTAAGACATTTTGGGCTATATTTTCAGTTGAAAAAAGGCAACATTTGAGGCTTCTGGTTGGCACGTGCCCCCGGGTTCCCCTTCATTCAATGGACCACCTCTGCATGAATAGGTACTGTGCTATACAGGAAATCTTGGTAGCAATGACAATGAGTACGTGCAAACAAATTTTGATCAAAATTCTCAATAACTTTTTAAACATCCTGTGCATTGTAATCAGTATTCCATTTCACATGACCCTTTCCATCCCTTATCCATACTATTTGCAATCTACAGTTATACAGCATTCGCGTGCACCCTCTCGAAATATTCCATTTTGCGCCCACCGTACCGTATCAGTTTACATCACCTGCAATATTGTTTGCAAAGCGCGGGTGGAGGGCTCGGTTCTGATGGGCTGCCGCTGCCAGGCCAGGGAAGGCCAAGGACCAAGGGCCAGGGTCTCAAGTCCCGAATTCTGAAAACGGGGCCAGACCAGACTCTAAAAGGGTTTAACGCTAGAGCAGACGGAGACGTATTCAAAGGGTTTATTCAAGATACAATGCTTGGAGAACGAGAGAGAGAGAGAAAAAGAGAGATAAAGAGAGAGCGAAAGAGAAAGAGTGAGAGAGAGAGAGAGAGAGAGAGAAAGAGAGAGAGAGAGAAAGAGAGAGAAAAAATTGGAGAGAGAGTGTTGGGAGAGAGGGTAGAGAGAGTGAGGGAGAGATAGCTACGATAACAATGGTTATATTCTCTTCTCTCTCCGCCACTCTCAAATAATATGAATTTTGAATCGCAAGCCCCTGAAAAAGTATTGCGCTTAGGCTCTCGGTATGGATTGAAATAAATAATTTTCTAGACGTAGAATGGGCGGGTAAATGGTTTTTATATAATGGCGTCATTCGGTGAAAAATTCATTTTTAGTGATCCTACTGGTAACTTGACTTGCTCGTTTCAGAAGTGTAAGCGAGGAGCTCACCTCGAAAACCTTTGACGATTTTTCAATTTTCAATCCTTTGAATCAAAACAAAGCTTGTCAGGCTTCTTTGAATTTTCAATTTTAAAGTGTTCTTCAATGGAAAGCAATACAGTCAGAAAATATTTAAAACTTTTGTGAAGCAAAATATGCTATAATGATGATTAATTTTCAGTCTTTAAACAAAAGCAAAAAAAAATTAATTTAATAAATTAGGTAAACTATATAATGAGACAGATTGATTAAACTGACGAAAAATTAACAATACAATTTAAAACTGAAAATTGAGAACTTCCATAGGCAAGAACGGTTTGGAGGTTACCTTTGAAAAATAAAAGTAAATAAATAAAAGTATAACAAGAGATAGTTTAGGAAAGTGAGGGAGAGAGAGTTTTTGACACACAAAATACTTTATTTTTCCCTCCTAAATGTTGCCAAATGTTTTGGTTGATTTCGTATTTTATTTATTTTTATTTTTTTTTCACCAAAATTTATTTACTCTTTAATGTTATAATGTTATAATAATTTAGTTATAATGTAATTATAATTATAATATGGGGCTCATGCAAACTTTTGGTACGGGTGATTGAGGAGTTGATTCTTGCGAAAAACCTGTAAAAATGACGATGAGCAAACTAAAAAATCACAAAATCACTCTTAGAATCGATCATTGGCGGATACAGGCATTTGTCTTTCTCTGTCTCCTTCCATTTGAACTTATGTGTTAGAAAAGGACAGAAGAGGGGGCTATCACGTGACTTTGGCCCCCTCTTCTGTCCTTTTCTAACGCACGTTTTCAAATGGGAGGAGAGAGAGCAAGACAATTCCCTGTATCCGCCCATGGAATCGATCGTAATAGCGGAGTCACGCAGTTATCATGGGAGATTTCTATCAAAGAGACATATCTCTATGTTTCCATAGAGAGAGTGACAAATTAGAAAGGGATTTCCCGTGATACTCACGTAGCTCAGCTACTACGATCTTGCCGTTCTTGCTGTTTTCTAAGTTTATTACTGAATTTCAGAAGGTTTTAGAGTGAATTTTGTGATTTTCGCTGGCTTTAATGAAAGATTTGCTATATTCATTTGCTTACAGCGAAAGAGCCCATTATAATTAAATATGAAAACATTCCAGTCCGACAAAATCGCTGTTTCAATCCATAGGGTACGACATGAAGGCGTTCTTTGCTACTTTGGGTCTTTATAGAAATCCTCCCTTCCCCCTCCATCTAAAGCCTCTGATCCTATATCTTTCTTTTTATTTCTCACTCTCTCGCAATCTACCCCTCTCACTCTCTTTCTTTCTCTCTCTCTCCCTCTCACTCTCTCCATGTACCTCTCTCACTCACTTTCTACCTTCCTCTCTCTTTCTCACTCTCTCTCTACCTGCCTCTCTCACTCTCTTTCTCTCTCACTCTATCGACATCTACCTCTCTCAATCCCTTTCTCTCTCTCTCTCTCTCTCTCTCTCTCTCTCTCTCTCTCTCTCTCTCTCTCTCTCTCTCTCTCTCTTTTTCCAATCTTTGAACTCACGCTATATATTCTCTCACACTTTTACCCTTTTACTTCCTTCACCCTTTCTTACCGCTTGGTTTCTTTTCCTTCTTCCTTTTGGTGATTTTGAATCGATTTCGACCAGAATATGATTAGATACATCCAAAATCGAATACCTGCCTCCTCTCCACTGTAGAATCTTCACCCTTCCTTCTCAATCGATGATATTTTTTTTTAATCTGTAAAACCATGGAAATGATTAGAGGTCCCACCCTTTCCCTTCCTTATTCCTGGTGAGTGAACGCTGTAAATTCGATCTCTTGACAGTTTACGGAACAAATAATTTCGCGTCGCCCACTTTTTTTCTCTCCCTGAAAAGAGTATAGCGCCCATTCTTGCAGGTATCAAAACTTGCACCCCTCAATTTCCTTCCGAATATACCAGAAGCAGGGACTTGATCATATTGAATGCACATGCGGAAATGTGTGGGTAGGGCTGTTTTTTTTTCTCTTCCTCTTCCTCTTTCTCAGATTTCTCATTTCTTAAGTTATATTTCTTTTTTTTCTCGTTATTCCTCCCTCATCTAATTTTCTTATTATTACTGAATGTAAGCCGTACAGTGTGTAGTTTGTGTACCTTGAAGTTTCCTGACTTAATTAGTGAAAAGTGAATGAACTTAGAGCCAGATAAAAATAGTTAATCAAAATAGATGAATAGACACAAAGAAAAAAAAATTGTTGCGCCAACCAAAACCTTTTGTTGGAAAATGACCTAGTAAAAAAAATTTACGTACCAAATGTTTTGTGCGCAATACTAAAGCTTATAGTATAGGTATTAAATACCTACTGCTGTCTCATTTTTTGTCTCCTTCTGAAGATTTGGTAATGTTCACAAAAGGTGCGGTCCGCACAGCTAAAAACCTTTAGCTGAGTCAGTTTCCTGCGAAAGGTTTGGTTCACGGAAGAATAAGACTGGTTGAATGGTAAATCTGCAAAGCTGATTTTGGTGTCTGCTAGAAAGTATGGAAAATTTCACCAGTATATGGTAAATGCAACGCTTCTTTAACTGTGGTGAATTAAGTTAGCCTGTTGGTATATATTTTATCTTAATCTTGTGAAAACCATACTTTCTGGCGGACTCCGAATTTAGCTATGTAGATGGTAAATTCTACTTTCAACCAGTCTTTTCTTTCCGTGTTGGCATTGCCAAAGCGCTAAATAAAATACTAACAAGAAAAATTGGCCGGAAAAAAAATATTCTGAAAAATAATGAAACAGCAGAAAGTTTATAGTTGAACAACCCAAAGCTCTTGCTGGCGAAAGGTTTGTTAAACTCAACTAAACATCTGTTGATGAGGGGTCATTCTTATTTAAAAAAGATTTGTTTGGCGAAACCACTAGCAGATCTAGGAAATTGTGTAATCTCTCTCTCTCTCTCTCTCTCTCTCTCTCTCTCTCTCTCTCTCTCTCTCTCTCTCTCTCTCTCTCTCTCTCTCTCTCTCTCTCTCTCTCTCTCTCTCTCTCTCTCTCTCTCTCTCTCTCTCTCTCTCTCTCTCTCTCTCTCTCTCTCTCTCTCTCTCTCTCTCTCTCTCTCTATCTTTCTCTCTTCCCATTTAAGTGCATGTGTTAGAAAAGGAAAGAAGATGGGGCGAAAATCACGTGACTGCCTCTGATCTGTCCTTTTCCAACAAACGCGTTTTAAGGGGTGTCTCCACCTGCGAATTTAAAAGCGCGAATAAATTGATTGAGCCAATGAGCTAAGTCGATAGGTCGAGTCCGATGTATCGACAACAAAGGAGCTCATTGGCTCAATCAGTTTATTCGCGCTTTTAAATTCGCAGGTGGAGACATCCCTTTAATGGAAGAAGAGAGAGAAGGACAGATTCTTGGATCCACCAAGGGACGGAACAAAAGCGATTATTTCTGCGTGTAAAAATGCAGTCTGAACTCTTCAATGAAGACAGAGATAGCCCTAGGAGACGGCATTGCGTAAATTGTGAAAATAAATCAGAGGAGATCAGAGCGAATATCATTGTCAGGGGGAAGGTCGAAGTAGAATTATGGGAGAATTCTTTTTCTTTGAAAAGTGGACACAGTCAAACATGCACCAACTTGTTCGGTTATTGTGTAGTGAACTAGTAACGGTTATATTTGTATCAAAGTCTATCTTATATACAGAAAAATATACATATGATACCTCTTACTGCAGTAGATGTATGGCATGGTTTTCACATTTACGTATCCGTTAAACATAAACGCAAAGTCTGAGTGTCAATTTAGAATACAAGTCCTAAGGCAAAATGGGGCTATTGCAAACTTTTGCTGTAAGAAAATGAATGGTCAAGTCTGCGAAGATAATACCAGCAAAAATCTCGAAAATCACAGTAATAAAGTCTAAAAAAGACAGGAATCTCCCGCAGTCCCGTATGATACCTGCGTAGCTCCGCCATTAACCCTAATATGTCCAACTTTATTAGAACATGTTGGGTGTTTTTTGGTGTTTTTTGGTGTTTTTCTCGTTCTTAGAGTTAAAAAAATTTAAAATCTAAAAATTGTGAAATTTTCTGGTCCAGCTAAATTATAGGTGCTGAAAGATCACAACATTGATTTTTGAGTATAATTGGCCTAAATTTACGGTAATTTGGTAAAAAAAAAAAAAAAAAAAAAAAAAAAAAAAAAACATTATAAGTGGGTCGTTAACGACCAATGGGCATATATGGGTTAAGCCCGATTCTAAGAGTGAATTTTGTGATTGTTAAGTAAACTCACCGGCATTTTGACAGGCTTTCATGGAAGAATCAATTCTTCAATCACCTGTAGCAATAGTTTGCAAGAGCTCCATTGAAAGCCTTGATTCAATGGAATTGTTAAACGTCAATTTGAGAGATATTGAGTGCAGTGGCGAAGCGTGCAATTTGGCAACGTTATAATGTGTCCATTTGTGCCCATGTAAAATATCGAATGTGAAGGTGTTCAACGATCAACCAACCGATCGTTCGATCTTTTCCATGGGTTTAAATGGACGAGCTGTAACGTTGCCAACCACTGATTGAGTGCAAGAGACGTCTCAAAAGTATAAACAAAAGGTCGAGGAGACTTGATCAAGACGATTGATAAAAGAGTTCAAGGTGATCTTTAAGGTGACTTATACTAATTCATGGATTGTGGTTCTGGTGCCATTAAAAAGAAAAAAATCCCGGAAGAAAGTTTGATACACTTTAAAATCAGATTAGCTGCAAATAAACACATCAACAAAACAAGATGGTAATTGTTAGAGTGAAAAGTATCATAAATCTGGTAAACCAATTTCACAAGGCTGATAAAATTTGTCATCTCATCAAGCTGTGTCCAATTTAACCTCGTTAAATGACGGGGATCATTTTCGGGGTTAACTTCAGGTATAAGTATTTTTCCATCGAATTTTCTCCAAATGGTATCCTATAGTGTATAGTTGTACCTACCATTTTAAACTCAAGGTGACTCATACAAAGACTGACGTAAACAACTTAATGCACCTTTTCAGAAAATTTCGGCACCTTTTTGCGCTAAAAAAGATTAAGTGAACTCATTTACACTAGAAGGACCCACTCGACTTATTTAGACGTTGCCATTTCCACTTGACTTTAATATTAATATAAAATTAGACCTATATAACAGCCATTCTCAATCAAGCGTGACGTCCGTTACTCCTTTTATTTCCCTGTGGCTTCTTTATTAGTTGAGTTTAATACTTCATGTTTTCAGGGATGCAACTTTCCATTGCTTTTAATCTAACCGCATATTTTTATTAATTTTTGAAGGTTGGTTTTCACCCACTTTTTTAACTTTAAAAGGTGTAACGGACGTCACGCTCAGCTGAGAATGGCTGATAAAGTGCAAAGCTTTCTCGAAACCTTACGTCTTTACGTTCTCTCTACGTTAAGTCTTGTTTCTGAAAATTAGGAGCAATTTTATCAATATTTTTAAGGGAATTAAAAAAGTCGAGAATAAATGGCAATGTCGGAATTCTACACCAAAAAAAGATAACCATCAGAAGCATGACAATATGCGTGAACCAATATAAGGGATCGTACGATTACCAGAATTCCAGTGCATGCTTACACCAAAGTTCTTAAATTTTTTTAGGGAATTCTACTTCTTTTATCATATTCTGGTACAAATACCAGAATTTTCTGGTCAAAGTAATAGACTTTCTATCGTTCACAAATCGTTATGCTTCTGGTAATATGGCTAGGGTCTTGGTATTATCACTGAAAAAAATAAATAGTTAAAAAAGTACAGAACAAAATGATTTGCTAAATTAACCTATTATTTTGTTAAATTAACAACTCAAATGCTAAATCAGCAATTCACTTTGTTAGCTTAACAACTCACTTTCCCCAAACCAGCAATCAAATAGTAAAAATAACAATTTTTATGCTGGAATAACAAATTAGTAAGTAAAATCAGCAATTTATTTTGCTGATATAACAAGCTGAATTGTTAAATCAACTAAGTGGGTTAAAGTCCTGTATTTTTTTACTATTTAAAATGGAGCTGTTGCAAACTTTTGCTACAGGCTTATTAATAGTTGATAATGGGGTAATACCCTGTAAAAATAACAATTAGCGCACTAAAAAATCACGAAATCCACTCCTAAACTCACAAAATGCTTTTAAACGCGAGACCTTAATGGCGGCCGAGGTCGGGGTTTTTCTTATGGCAATTGTATGCTTCTTCTTCTTCTTGTGTGGTGTTGCGAGAACACCTCGTGTAGATGGCGCTGATTGAAGATAGGGAACCCCAATGAAAATCGCGGCCCCGGCCGCCATTACGGTCTCGCGTTTAAACGTATTTTGTGAGTTTAGGAGAGGATTTCGTGATTTTTTAGTGCGTTAATCGTCATTTTTACTGGGTATTACCCCCATGCCAACTATTAATAAGCCTGTAGCAAAAGTTTGCAACAGCTCCATTGCTAAATTGGCAATGTCGATTTTGTTAAAATAACACCATTATGTGGTTGATTTGACAACTATTTTTCGTAAACTCAACAAATAAACTAGTTAACTTTACAGAAAACCCTGGTTCCCTAGTAAAAATTTTTTGTTACAAACCCAAAAAATTTTACTGGCACCAACAGAATTTTACTGACTGCCAGTAAAATTCTGTTGGTGCCAGTAGAATTTTCATGGTGGTCAACAAAATTTTGTTGGTGCCAATACTTCTTGTGACCGACCAGTAAAAATTTTGCTGGCAGTCAACAGAATTTTTGATGATCGGTCACAAAAAGTATTGGCACCAACAAAAGTTTGTTGTGGGCCAAAAAAGTTTTGTTTATGACCGTAAAAAGCTAACGGATGAAAGGAACTTTGTTGGTGGCCATTAATTTTTTAGTGCTGTCCGGTAAACTTTTTGTTATAACTCGCAATATCATGATGTGGAACATACAGTTGCTAAGTATGTCTCAACTTACAGTCTAGGTTTTGACTTTCTCAAGTTTCACAAAAATGGAACATGGCTATGTTGACGGTTTAAAACGTCCCGGATGTTTACAAGTTATTTACCCCCATTTAGAGCTCAAAACTGACTTTTCCATAAAGATAAAGAATTAGAAATATAGTATTTAGACAACACGAACTTGAAAAAAGTACAATACTAAATAAAAATTAATCCTATATTTTATTTTATTTTAATCAAGTGTGTATTGTAGAAACTGTGTACAGTATATTTATTCTGACACATATGATACACCTGTGGATATATTTCACCTATGTAGGGATCGTACTATAGCGGGGAAAAAGAAACCTGGCCAGGATATGCAATATATGCAACACACACCTAATACATGAGTTGAATAATATACTGTGCATTGCGTATTGCATACCTTGGCCGTATTTCTGTGTGTCCGCTTATAAAATTTAAATGAATAATGTCCATATAAGGAAATAAATGGGTTTTTTTTGAACTAAACATTGAGACACTTTACAATTGACACCGCCGCACTTACAATAAGTTAAAGAAGCTTTTATTTGGTATGCTGTATGATAAAAAAGACACTACCTAAACAACAAATACGGCACTTTAGTACTCCTTTTTAAATGTGTTTGGAAAACAGATAACATCCCTGGTAAAATGCTCCATGTGGATAACTTGATTTCCGTGACATTTTATGGATTCAAAGACCGATCAAATTTCAAGCTCCGCGACCGTTCAAAATTTGAAAAAAGGGAGACTCACTCTGTTGCACCCAGTAACAAATTGATTTTATCTCATCAAGTTTTTTAAATACCAAAAATCTGAATGCAGAATCAGATTCCTCGACCAAAAATACCTTCCATTACCAATTTTCATGCAAATCAGACTTAAGTAACCATATTCTCTTTTCACAAACTTATCTACCGGATTTTCGTCAGACATACACATCTGATCGGGGTGGTGTAACGGTTAGGTCATCGGACTTGGAGTCGGGAGGTCTCGGGTTCAAATCCCGGTAATGACCGTAAAATTTGGAAGCTTCAATCCGATCGGCTGACGTAGGTATACATCCGTACATGTCTGTGAGTGAAGTTTTACTTTTATTAATCCCCAATATTATCCTTAAAGCCCTTTTAACCAGATTAAACTTTTTGATGGTGATCAATAAAATTTTAATGGTGGACCAGCAGAATTCTGATGGTGGTCAACAAAAACACTGAGAAATGGAACGCTGACCGGTCAACAAATTTGTTGGTCGCCAACAAAAATTTTGATGGCAACCATCAAATTTGTTGACCGGTCAGTGTTCCATTTCTCAGTGTTTTTAATGACCGTCATCAAAAAATTTTCACTAGGGTTGATTTAGCTATTTTACATTTTTGTTACATCAGCAAATTTTGAATTGTTGCTTCATCAATTGATTTTTTTCAGTGATGACTATAGCTTTTTTCAGTGTAGTGGGTCTGTTAAATATAAATATGACCAATTTTCCTTAAAATCTGGCACCAGAGTCTAAGATAAATTGATGCTTCAAAATCATTCTATTGCTACCCCCTAACCCTCCTCCCCCACCTCTACCATTCTTCAACTATATATATAGCCGTTTTCGCCCGTTGGCGGTGTCGCGGAGTTCGGGGGGGGGGGGGTTCTCTCGGGATATGTGCAGTGCGCTCTTCAGTTGCGCAAGTCATTGCATTGTTGTTCGATGGAGCCCGTTCCAATTGTTAACTTCTTCTTTTTCTTTCCTCTTCTTATTCTTTTTTCTCCCTTCTAACATTTCCCTTCTTTCGCGTCTTCGTACATATATATTGTATTGACACTTTCCAACATTATTAATGTGCGCTTTTGGAGGAATACTGGAATAAGCCCCAGTTTAGATGAAGCGGATCAATTTTTTTTTTTCTCTTGATCTTTTTTTGTGCCGTTAGGGATCAGAGAATCACAGAATCACCAATCGAAATGCTCTCTTGATTTTCAGTACAGATTAAAATTCTTGCTCGCATACCGATGACAAATGTATTTGATCAGAAAAAAATAAAAATAAAAAAATGGAAAAAAGCGTTATGATTTTGAAATATGTGCTGCTCTTCCTCCCCCCTTTATAATTTATGGCTTGCGAAAGTGTCGAATTGTTAGGTGTGGATGGATGTCATTTCTCTGGAAATAATTGACTCATAGTTTTCAAATAAGAATTGAAATGATATTTTTTCTCCTCGGGAGTTGTGATATAAATTAAAAATGTATATATCATTCGGCAGCGTTTATATAGCACCTATAATGTAATTGTTGGCAGCAAGAAATAGAGTTAGGTCACCAAAAATTGGGTCGTAGAAAAGCGATAGTAAGTCAGATAAGGTTGAAGACAAGTGGTTCATGTGAAGACGCACCTTAACCCTAAAAGAGTAACACCCCTGTAAGTAGGTATCACGGAAAAAAATAATTGGTAAGATTTACAATCATGATGACTGATTTCTGCACCTGCCAAAAAGATGGTAAACTTTAACAGATATATATTGGGTTGAATAGAACAAGCTATTAGTTAAACATGCCTTAAGGTGAATTTACATTGTGTCTAGTTCATTCAACCCGATGTATGGTCAAAGTTTACCATATTTTTGGCAGGTGCAGAAATCAGTCATCATGATGGTAAATCTTACCAATTATTTTTTTTTTTCCCGTGAGATAAAATTTGACAGCAAGAAACAGAGTCAGGTCGCCAAAAATTGGGTCGTAAAAAAGCGTCAATAGGTCAGATAAAGTTGAAGCCACGTGACTCATATGAAGACAACTTAAACCTGAAAAAGTAACGCGCCTGTGAGTAAGTAGGTGAAAGTTGACAGCAAGAAACAGAGTCAGGTCGCCAAAAATTGGTTCGTAAAAAAGCACCAATGTCCAATAGGTCAGATAAAGTTGAAGACAAGTGGTTCATATGAATATACCTTAACCTTGGAAGAGTAACACGCCTGCGTGGAAGTACATTCGTCAAACTGATGCTGTTTCAATTGATTAATTATTGACAGGAAAAGCTACTCCCGGACTGTCGACATTCGCAAAATAATATATCGTCAAGAGCCTTCAATAAATGGTATAGGCAAAATAAACACAGGGAGGTAGGAATATTTAACTACTCATTCAATTTAATCTATTATAGTTAGCGTGTCAACTGTATCAAATTAAACCCTAAATTGGTGCTAAAAATTAATTTTAAAAAGTGAAAAAGTGTACAGGGTGGGTTAAAAGTATTTGAAAGGTAAATATCTCTGAAAAGATTAATAGGAAATAGGTGTGGTTGCGGTTATTCTTAATACGTATTTTTTGTTTTTTTTTTTTGTTGTTTTTTTTTTTTTTTTTAGAAATATTTAGAGGGGGGGGGTGAACATTGGGGACCCCAATCCAGAAAGTAGACATTTTGATTATAAAGGCTTCCGTTGCTGGACGATGAACTGCAAATTGTTTCTTCTTCTACACCCCCCCCCTCTACAGTAATGCCCCTAGTCACCCAAATGTAGCGGGGGGGGGGGCTGACTCAAACTTTTGAAATAGCAGCCCTATGACATGTTGAAAGTCACCCCTTGTGATTTCTGTACACTACATATTAAACAAAACCAACCACCTAAGTCATCACCGACACCAATTCCTTCTTTGGAGCTGAAATATTCCGAGTTGATTGATTTCAAAGAAAATGATCTGTTCTCTAATTTCTAGAGTTGCATTTCTATAAATATTTTTATTTCTATAAATTCATTTTTAGTCTCGTTCATAATCTGGAAACAAATACGCATGATCTCGCGAGCAATCTTTCCTTACCCGGATTAGAGGTTTTGTTGGCAAGGCCTATATTGGCTATGAGAGTCAAGTGGGGAGCTGTCAACCATTTCCGGATTTGCAGCATACATCTTACTTTAAAACCCAGCCCTACGTGAAACGGGCAATTCCACAGACGGAACCAGGAATTTTTCTTTCTCTCTCTCGTCTCATTTGAGAGCATGTGTTAGGAAAGAATAGAAAAAGGAGCCAATCACGTGACTTCAGCCCCCTATATCCGTCCTATTCCAACGTATGCGTTTAAACGGGCATCAAAGAGAGAGAAGGAAAAAATCGTGGATCCGGCCTTTGGTCAATCCTTGCAGTCGGAAGATCCGATCAGTCCCTTTGTCCAGTCTGAACATAATCCGTTTTAATGATGCTCCAAGGTAACTCGTTTCCAATTTTCCCAAATTTCGCCACTCCAGTTGCCCTCCTTGGGTCCCGTGTTTTGGAAAACAAGATTAGATGCACCGTCAAAGGATTAACGTACAAACTTTTCTATAAATCCTTAATTCCATTCACGCCTAATCTGTGGAATAAATAGCGAAAATCTTAGGCGGATTGTCGAAAGATACTGCACGAGGTTTTGGAGAAAAAAAAAGAAAAAAAAAAAAAAAACAACGGTGCAGTTTATAATGTGAGCTGACCTTACTGTCGAGGATTCCAATAACCTACTTCCTTCCCATCTTGATTATACATCTTACAGATTATAGCCTCAACTGAAAGGTTCGACTGACCAAAAGACAACGTTAAACCGTTTGAATAATAATTGTCGATATGATTCCGGCCAGTTTTATGAACTAAGTGTTGGAATGAAACACGTTCAAAATATATATATATATATATATATATATTTTTATTTCGTGGTACATAAATAAATAATTACTGTAATGGCTCTCAAATAACGCGATGCTGGATAAAATGGTGATAGAATTGCAAAGTCTCAGAATCCAGCTTTGAATTGCAATGCTTGAGTTTACGAATTTTAAATACGCATTTAAGACTTCAACGTTGAATTTTGAAGGCTCTCTGAGGGGGAGGGGTAGAATGCAATTTAGAGACTTTACTTAAGATCTCCTGGGGCTCGATTTGAACTTGTAAAGTCTTCCGGTTCCAATCAGCAATTCAGAATCATACATTGAACGCATTGAGATTTTGTGAGGTTAAGTTTTACTGGATTTTCAATCGACTGGAGGAGCACTGCAGATATTTGCAATTCAGAGACGGTTTGAAAACACACGAACTTCCTCTCAAATCAAATCGCATGGAGATAATTTCTATGTAATTCTACAGCTATGCCTTTAACTAAACTCAAGATTTAGTATACGAATTGCCATAATTTACACTTTGCCTCTCTGACAATCAATTTTTCTTACTTGACTAAATTCAACCGGAGTATTCCTCTAGCCAAGACAAGTCAATTAGATCTCTCTAGTAAAGTATCTGAATTCCGCACCTTTATTGTCTTTCAGCGGCGGCTCGTGCAATGTGGCAACAATGGATTTCCTCCATTTAAAACTGTGTAAAATAATCGATTACTTGTAAGTATCGATCTTTTTGCTTACGTTTAAATGGCAAAAGTGCACGGTTGCCAGATTGCACGAGCCACCACTGTTGTCTTTATCTTATTTTGGATAGGGGGGGGGAGTGGGGTTAGATTCATACTAATTCATTCTGCATATTGCTGAGTGTATAGCTAAAGTGCGCAAAGGCTCATCAATGCACGTGTCGTTGCCATTAATTTTTCTTCAACCTCATAACTAGTTATTCTTCTCTAACTAATCTAAAAATGAAAATCTTAAACGTCCTTTACAATAAGTTTCTATATTTACTCCCTCAGCTCAGCTGACCCTCTCAAATGTTGTTCATACAGAAAAAACCAAATACAACGCTTTGGTATAGCGCTGGCAGAACCTTTGGTGGAAAAAATAATGACCTATCAACAAAATATTTTTGTTGAGCTAGCCAAAGGTTATATATGTACGCCTAACGAGAGGGATGTAACTGGGTTAACCAAAGATATGGTTGGCTCAATTAAAGTATTTTCCTACATAAATCATTTTTCTACTAGAGGTTTCGTCGGCGCTTACAATGTGTTTTCTCCGCTTTTTCTGAGCAGGTTATGTCAAACTTATTTCTCACCTTGTATTAAGCACCTTGGTAGAGCTCGTTTCAGATCTTTGGCGGATTTTCGAATTTTATTCCTTCAAATCAATACCTGATTTGCCCCTGACTTTATTCTTTTGAGTTTAAAGTTTTCCTCATTGAAAAAGTCAATTTCACTCAATTTCATTTTTATTCATTTTCATCGAGTAATACCAGAAATAATGTTGACAAATTCCTAAGATTATCGGTCTAGGTCCGCCTACTTTTCTGAAACGAGCTCTAATTCAGTTTCTTGGCGGACTTATTGCTCACCCGGTGCGACGCAGCTTATAGTAATTTCACCCTTTCTCTGGCAACACCGATCGAAAGGTGCGATAATTGGCACGTGTCCGGAGATATCGGAATTATACTATTACACCCCCCCCCCCCCCCCGCCGCACCACACCCGACCCAACTCCCCTCATCCTCCCCCGCCCTCCATTCAAGAATCGGACTAAGAGCAAAGATGAGTCTGGTCTCACCATTTTCATTCCAGCAACTCATCCAATTAACCCACGAGTACACACACCGCATGCGTTTGTGAATGCACTCAAGCGGCGGAGCTGAATGAATGAGAGTGAGTGAGTGAACTAATGAGCGCATGCGTAAGTGTAAGAGAGAGAAAGAGAGAGAGAAAGAGAGAGAGAGAGAGAGAAAGAGAGAGAGAGAAGAGAGAGAGAGAGAGAGAGAGAGAGAGAGAGAAGAGAGAGAGAGAAGAGAGAGAAAAGAGAGATAGAGAGCGATGGGGAGAGAGAGGGAGTGAGAGGGAAAAGGGGGGGGGAGATGAGAGAGAGAGAAAGAGAGAGAGAGAGAGAGAGCGCGAGAGAGAGAGAGAGAGAGAGCGATGGGCGAGAGAGAGGGAGTGAGAGGGAGAGAGAGGGGGAGAGAGAGGAATCGAGCGGGAGAGAGAAGGAAAGAGAGGGAGAGAGGGAGAGAGAGAAAGAGAGAGAGAGAGAGAGAGAGAGTCAAATAATAACGAGGCTGTTAAGAGAGGAGTGCAGCGGCTGCAGAAAAGACCAGTTTTGAAATGTTTTGACAAATTTTCAATGGACACTTATTTTCCCTCTTGAACACGCGCGCAAATTACCTACCTGGGCAAAAAAAAAGAGCGCCATCCCGCATTGTCTTTGTCTTTG
>VMOF01000035.1:17605126-17627257 GCA_011764245.1 Trialeurodes vaporariorum
GATTTAAATGAGATAATCGGATAATTTCTGCTAGAAATGGCAACACTGCGGATGCAGTGCTGCCGTTATGCAGATATTGAAAGGCGTCGTGCTGCAAAATCCATCGGTGAGGCAAATATTTTATTTTATTTAAACAATTGGTACATAGAGCCACCTGCAATGGTAGCTATAATACAAGTCACAAAAATTAAATAATATTAAATTGATACATCCCAATATGAACAATAGAAACCGCAAACAAATTATACATCAACGAATTAAGAACAACTACAGAATATATTGGGTATGAAATCATCTAAGTTTTCAAAAGCCATGTTGTGTAAGAAAATCACTAAGTTTGAGATGAAGGAGCTGTAGTCAGAGTGTTGAAAGAGCATTTTTATGTTTAGAGGTAGCGCGTTGAACATTTGTACAGCTGAATATTTAAGACTGTTCTCCGAGACTTTATAGCTAGGCACAGAGTTAGGAATGAATCTGTGCCTACAATTGTATGTATGCGGTGGTAGCATATCATTTGGACTTATTAACTTGTTTGAGATTGCAAATTTTATACTCTCATAAATGTAAAGAGAGGTGACTGAGAGCAATTTTTCAGATATTAACAAGTCTTTACAGTCACTACCATAGGGTTTATTGTACATAATTCTCCGGATTTTTAGATGCTCTTTTGACACTACTTGTCTGGTGCAACTACTTCTACTCCAGAGTACAATACCATAACGGATGTGTGACATGACATTGGCATGGTAGAACAAAAGAGCCGATTCCAGAGATGCCACTTTTACCAAATTTCTAATCGCCCATTTACTTCTCTGGAGTTTGCTAACAAGATTCTCAATGTGAAACTTCCATGTTAAATTATGATCTATATAAACTCCCAGGAATTTAATTGATTCAAGGAGACTAGTTTGAATATTATTTTCCATTTCTATAAATATTACACCTGTCAGTTGAGAAGTAGAACAGGCTCATACAAAATACTCATATCAGTAATCTTTTTGCCTCGACTAGTTGAATCAACGACGGATTGGAGAATGTGCCATTAAATATACAAAAAATGGTAGCATTGAATTGCAATCTTACATGCACGGAAAAAAATAATTTCTCAATTAAAGTAAAAAAAATACCAGAAGCATGACATTCTGTGAACCTTTGTAACAGATAGTACAATTACCAGAATCCTAGTGTTTGTACCACAGTTCTTGAAAATTTGTAGAAAATTGCAGTTTTATGACCATAATCTGGAACTATTGTTTTCGTTGCATGATTCATAAATAAATAAAAATGTGTTATTTGTCATTGTGTATCTTGAAATGCCACACTTTATTTAACCCTGCACTGAAAAAAATAGATTTGTGAAATCAGTAAAATGAAGCAAAGGCTAATTTTACCAGCCATTTTTAGTAAAATTGACTACACATATAGCTAATTTTACGTTTTGGATTGTAAGTTTTGCTTAATTTTGGTTAATTTTACAATTTGGATCATTAACTTTACCAATCGGATTGTAAATTTAACAATTCAAAGCATTGTAATTTTTGCAAGTCGTATAGCTGTCACGACAAGGCAGCCATGTAATATGCAAAAGTCACAATGATTGGATTGTAAAATGTACTATTTAGATTGAAAAATTTGCAATCCAAATAGAGAAATTACTAAAACTTAAGCAAAATTTACAATTCAAACCGTAAAATTAGCCATACGTTTAGTAGGATTTACCGAAAATAACAAGTAAAATTAGCATGTGCTTTATTTTACTGATTTTACAAAACTTAATTGCTTTTTTAGTAATTTCATTTTTTTCGGTGTGTATGTGACCCTGTGTAGAGTGTACCTTAAGTTACAACTTAGTAACATAGAAGCTTACGAGATAAGTAAAAAAATACACGTACTGAAAAAAATGCTTAATTTAACTCTTTTAAAATTAAAAGTACGGATATCACTTAAAAACTGATAGTTTGACTGTTTAAAATAGTTAAATCTCTGTGCCGTGTTAGTTTAACTAATTTAAACAGTCAAACTAACATTGGTGTTCATACTTTTAACTAAAAAAGAGTTCAATTCAGCACTTTTTTTTTCAATACGGCTGAATGAACTATGATGACAAAAAAATTGTTTCAGAGCAAAAACTATATATATTCAGGTCGCAAATGGTTAGTCAAAAATTGAACGTGTCTCCAAGACGAAAAATTTCAATCCGAGCCATCAATTCTATAAACCGGCATCATAGCGTCCATATCAAAAACGTGTGCTAATTAATAAGAGCTTGAAAAATCATTTATTAAGGGTGGAAGAACAAGAAAAGCCGATTAAAAAAGGAAAAGAGGTATGAATAAAAAAAACTCCGAGGTTTCGTCGGGGGATGCATGCTAGGCAGGGAGGTCTCAGATGAGTTACAATCTCCGAAAAAGTGACATCCCGAACACACTTTAATTCTTCTTGTCTGATAACGAGCGCCTATTTAGTCATTCTCAGGCATCTTTATTAAAATCTTCAGCCTCCGGTCGGCAATGTTGAGAAATCTCCGTAGTTTTTACAGTTTACAGCCATCGGAGCCGTGTTCAGGAAATTGTCGTTCGTTTCCCTCCTTTGCCCACTCAAATAAAATTAAACGAGAACTGAAATAGGGACTGAAGTCACGTGATATCCTCTTACTTCATCCTATCCGTTTATCTACGTTTTGCATACCTCTTTAATTACAGCCGCAAATACGATTTAAAAGCAGAAGGAAATTACATCAAAATATCATAACTCCCAGTGACTCAGAAAAACGATTTTCAAATCAAACAGAGGAAACGATATCATCATGCAGGTATAGTAAGAAAGGTAATTTAATTATAATTTAATTAATTGATATAATGTAATTTTTTTAAAAATTAAAATGAATTAATTTCACTTATTTTTAAATTCAAGGTATTTAATGAATTTAGTTCATTTTATTCATTTAATGTAAGTTTTTAAAATAAATAAACTAAAGGTGTTGAGAGCTCGATTCTAGTAAATACATATACATGTATGTACATGCATGGAATATTATCCTTGCCTTGTGACACCGATGTGTTCTGTAATTTCAATGTCCAGGGGCGGGTCATATTTGACTCAAGATCATATATTTCATACTGAAGGCTCCAGTTTCAAAAAAAAATATTGAATTTTCTTACAAAAATACTCTTTATTACATTTTTTGGAACTTTGCAATGTAAAATTTCCAAGAAGTTTTAGTTAACTGGAGTAATTTACATCCCCCCTCTTTTTCATTAATGCAATGATGGAATTTCGGACAAACTTCAAAATGTTATTTGAAAAAAGAAAAGTTGTAGTTTTATTTTGCTTGGTTTTTCTGTTGATTTTTCTCCTGAAAGTATAATTTTTGCGGCGAATTTCTGTTGTGCGGCCCACATTTTTGGTTGCATTTTTCGAAAACACGCATTAGAAAATGGAGATTGGATATTTATACGACAGCGTATACCCTCTCTACGACCGTATAGTAATAGAACTTTACAACGGACCCATATTTTTTTTTTTACCCTCATTGCTCAGAAGAAAATGAAAGTTTGACAACGAGGTCTTGTAATAGACGCCATATGTAGCAGTTTTGGAAGCCGGAGTCGGAGTTTTATGAGCAATGGCATTCCTCGAAGAAATATGATGTGTATACTTTGAGTTATTCACGAGACTTCGGGGCTTTAAGGCACGCGGTCTTGAATTCTCCTCTCACTCTATCAAACTATCTAAGATTAAAACGCGATTAAAAATTAGAATTAATATGCGTTTATTAATGAGGGCTTCGGAACAAGGGATGAAGCAGTGGAATTGAGGGTGGATGGGGTTGCGCACGCACTCACACACTGACATACTGACACAGCTCGTCGAGGGTTTTATAAATATCTCAATTGCCGCTTTTCTCTTTGTTTTGTTTCGCTGATAGGCAAATGCGTTCCATTTATTTTCAGCTCCTTTTCCGTTCTTTGATCTCCGAATAAAACGAGGCTAGCAGGTCGTAAAGTATTTTTCTCTGCTTCTGAGTATCCTTTCGATCCCCCTCCCCGACATCTTTTCACCCGCCTCTCCATCAGTGCTGGGTAGCAGTGTTGCCTTGTTTGGCGGGAAATTCAAAAATTGTATTTTGAGTTAAATGAGAATATATTTGCAAAATGGCAGCCCACTGCAGGAGCGCTGTGTCTCTCGCCACTGATCTACATATACTAAGAAGAAATATAAATATTCATAAAAAAAATAAATAAATAAAAAAATAAAAAAAAATTAATAAAAAATAAAAAAAAAAAAATTCATATAAGAATGGTGTAATTTACCATTCGCATAGCTGATTTTGGCCCCTACCAGAGTTAAGATCAACTTGACCAGAGTTATGGATCATTTGACGAGGTATCAAGTGAAAGTGACCTGATTCCGGGTCAAATGTTCCATAACTCTGGTCAAGTTTATCTTAACTCTGGTAGGGGCCAAAATCAGTTATGCGAATGGTAAATTACACCATTTTTTTTTTTTTCACGTACACAACATAGTGGCTTTAGCCGATGGGAATCCAGGGGGTCTGGAACCCCACTCCTTTACCCTAAAAAGACATAATTTTTTGAGTTTTTAGAGAATTTTCAACAAATATTGAACTTTGGACCCTTCCCTCTTGACTTTAATCGGACCCCGGACCCCACCCCTCGAAAAAATTCTGGCTACTCTATTGATACATATGCTCCGCCATCGCCATTTGCGGATCAAGGCTTTTTTATTTACCTTGACCGTTTTAATGCGACGTCACAAAATTGAATCCAAATAATTAATGTAAAGTTTCAACACAACACTTCGTATATTTAGTTTCTTTAAAGAGAATAAGAGATCAATACATTTTCTAAAGTTTTTAACAGCAGTTGTTTGCAGTGGCAGCTCGTGCTATTTGGCAACAATGTCTTCCTTCCATTTGAATCTATGTTTAACAATCGATTGCTGGTGAAGCGCTGCTTCACTTTCGAATCGATTGTTTGACATACAATCAAATGGAAGGAATTAAATTGTTGCCAAATCGCACGAGCCGCCCCTGGTTGTTCGTATGATAAAGAATTACTAACTTAGCTTTAACGAAATATTGTACTTGTTATTCTGGGAGGAAAAATCAAAATATACGAAAATAAATTTTGGAACGTTGCAATGACAGTGCATGGTGGCTCGTGCGATGAGGTAATATTGGATTCACTCAATTTAAACCTCCGTAAAATAATCGATTTTTGGAGGATTGATTCACTGAATCCCTCAGCAATCGATACTTTCCCGTAGGTTCAAACGATAAAAAACTATGGTTGCCAAACAACATGAGCCGCCACTGCGCGATGGACATACGTCAATTTTCAGTGGCAAAGCATGCTATCTGCGTGGGTCAACGTACCATTCTATTCATTTAAACCTTTTGTACCTAATGTGCATTTCAATAGACATCTGAGTAACATTAAATCTTAAGAAAACATAAAAATACAATATGCGCATCGCAATTTAGATGAGGATACAGTGTTAATGTAAAATAAACCATGTCGGTCAAAAGCCCGTTTTTGAACAAAAAGAAAATCAGGTCCGAAAGGGTTAAACCCATATGAAATATCGAAATCAATAGTTTCCACCAATCATTAGATTACTCGATTTTTTTCATGGGTTTAAATGGAAAAAATGCAACGTTGCCGGATCACAAGCTTCGCCACTGCCTGTTCCTTTTAAACTAAATGGTACACTGAAAAAAACAAATTGTTAAAGAAACAATTCAAAATTTGCTGACTTAACAAAATTTGAAAGTTGCTAAATCAACCATGGTTTTTTGTTAAGTCAACAATTTATTTGTTGAGTTCACAAAAATAGTTGTTAAATCAACCACATAATGGGTTTCTTTTAACAAAATAGACATTGTCAGTCTAGCAATTTTAAATAGTAAAAAAAATACAGAACTTAACCCAATTAGTTGATCTAACAATACAGCTTGTTATATCAACAAAATTAATTGCTGCTTTTACTTACTAATTTGTTATTTCTGCATGAAAATTGTTAATTTTACTATTTGATTTGCTGGTTCGGCAAAGTGAGTTGTGAAGCTAACAAAATGAATTGCTAATTTAGCATTTGAGTTGTTAATTTGACAAAATTACAGGTTAATTTAGCAAATCCTTTTGTTCTGTATTTTTTTACTTTTTTTTTTTCAGTGTACATTCTTTAGTGAGGTCTTGCAGAGTTCACACGGTCAATCTGACACCACTGTACCAAGGTATAAAACATTGCTCCTCAGCTCCTCAGCTCCACCGTACCTCCGTCTAAACAGAATTCAGAAACCCTCGGCGCGGTTGTGAATATGTCTGCGCATGCGAGGGTGCACGTTTGTGTGTCTCTCTCTCTACTCCCATTTAAACGTATGAGTTAGAAAAGGACGGAGAGAAGGGGTTAAGTCACGTGATGCCCCCCTCTGCTATCCCTCTCTAACAAGTGTGTTCAAAGGGCCGGTGAGAGAGAAAGACGAATTTCTGGAGCCACTCATGTTTGTGGGTGCATTTTGGATGAGTATCTGTGTGTGAGTGGAATGTGCGGGGATGTATAGAGATGCGTTGTGAGTAGGATACTGCGCTCTGTGTGTGCTTCACCGCGCTGCACGGATACCGAAATACGCTCGTGGGCCCTTTTCAGTCGCTCATTATGGTGCATAAAAAGTATGCATAATTATTATTATGAGGTGAAGAACAAGCATAGACGGTTTTAAAAAAACATGGTTCGGGAAAAAAAAAAAAAAAAAAAAAAAAAAAAAAAAAAGAGGATATTTGCATCTGGAGCTATATTTTTTTTAGTTCATAATTTATAGGAGTTACACCACCAAAACTAATCTCGACCGAGCGATTTTAAGTTTCTCTTTCCCCCTTTTCTTCATTCTCTTTTGAGCGCCATGTACCTTTGAGATCATATTGAGCTGACCCTGGGGCGAGGTTAATTTGTTTTACGGTGAAAATGATCGTTGAGGTGTTAAAACTCGGGCAGAATCTAAAATCCAGCAGATAATCGATTATATTCATGTAAATTTATGGCATCGCATTCAGAAAGTTACAATTGGAGGGCAAGGATATGATGAGCACTAAAAAAAAAAAAAAAAAAAAAAAAAAAGATTATAATCCAAGAGTAAAATAATACTCGATAGTTTTGGAAATCTCATACTTTTCTATCCTAGCGTTTAAGTCTCTGGCAAGAGATGCCGCGGCGCCGCATGCCGTTTTGCGAATATTTGATGACATTTTTCAATTCACTGATGAATCCAACGGTTGAGAAAAGATTACACACTTCAGTTGGGTCAAACGCATCAGAAGCAAAAAAAAGCACCGGCATATTTCCCCCCCCCTGAAAATAATGAAATGATGCCTCTGACGAGAACGAACTTGACATAGGAATACGTCTTTTTTTTTTTTTTTTTTTTTTTTTTTTTTTCATTTTCATTTTCATTTTCATCTTTTAACTTGAAAAACAAACAAAACCCAAAAAAGAAAACCTCATAAAAACCAAATGTAATCTTGTAACCGTTTTGTAAGGGATGAATAAGGAGATTACGATTACGCAGAGTAGCTATAAAGTGCCTTCATTTCGTGATGATGCAAAACGGGATACTCCTCGCAGCCGAACACCCCTTCTGTTCAGAGAGATGCAGGAAATGTCAACGTGCTTCGTGTTACTTGACCACTGTTGGTTTATCAAGGGTTTTACATTTACCAGATGAACTTATACAATGAACCATATAAATATGAGTAGGAATTTTTGTGGTATCCTACGAGAGAATCATAGGTACCACGACTACAGAACAAGGGCGCAGCTATAGACCCCGCTGACCCCGCCGAGCGGGGGGGCGCAACGCATCGGGGGGCCCAAAAATTTTGAGAAGCGAAAGAGGAAGAGCGAAAAGGGAAAAAAAAGGAAAAAGAAAAAAGGAAAGGAACAGGAAAAAAAGGAAAGGAAAAGGAGAAAAGGAAAGAAAAGAGAACAGATTGAGAAAAATAGAAGATAAGAAAAGTAGTGAGAAATCAATGTAAAGGCTCTAAGTGCTCCTGCACTGAAAGAACTGTGCTCCGGTAGTACACCTAAAGCTACGGTAGAGCCGAAGCACGTGCTGATTCAGATAGTTTCGTGGAGCAAAGTTCGGTAGTAGATAATCACGTGCTTCGGGAATGTATACATTTAAAGAAGAGTGAAAAAGAGCGAGCCGCTACCCGGGATCGATCCGGGGAAGTATCGTTCCGGAGTCCAGTGCTGTACCACTGCGCTGCTCAGTGCTTGTAGAAGACGAGGACTGATTGCTACGTATATGGGGGAAGCGCTACGAGGCGCACACCCTTTACGACGCGCTGAGTTAAGTGAGCAAACTCTAAGAATATGCTCCTAAATTGTATCGTAGCGTTCTTTCAGAGATCGCCGATGACAAATTCTCAGAGTAAATTGATTTCAAGAGTGACCACGTTCTTCTCTGAGACTTAACAGAGAAAAGATGGCGACTAGTCCTGCTGATTGTATGTCATTGCACGTGTTGCCCGCCTACATCGTAATGCCAAAGCAAGAGGTTCGGGAATGCAAGAGCATGGGGCTCAGTACTACCGACGGAGAGCCCGCTAGTCACAGAACTTTGCTTTGGATATGCCTCCTCCAGCTTCCCGAAGCATGTATTCGGTAGAGCCAGAACTTTTTTTTCAGTGTGCCAAAATTCTCGTTCACAAAGCTCGGAGCTTTTTCAAACTCATGCATGATATAGTGATATATTATTTTCAGTGGCGTAGCCAAGGGGAGGGGGTTCAGGGGGTCTGGACCCCCTCCCCTTGACATCAAAATATGTCCTTAAAAAAGGTAATTTTTTGCAATTTCAGACGCAAAGTTGGCCAAATTAGTATCTTTGGAATCCCCCCTTGACAATTTTCGGACCTCCGACCCCCCTCCCCCCCTAGAAAAATTCCTGGCTACGCCACTGATTTTTTTGTTTCATCATTGTGATTAAAAAAGCATAATTTGTCGACATTATACTCTGTTCGGGATAAGACGTCCGATGGGAAGTCAGGTAAAAACGCACTACATTGCAACGCAGCAGTTTCTCGGTTGTTCAATCTACCCCGCTACGTCCATTCAGGAGGACCAGCCTTTTAGATCCGTATATTGAAAAATACAATACCGTGAACTGACCAATTTATGCAGTCCTTTGAACGCCCACTCGGAAATTAAACTTTTGCGGCATTCGCGAATTTTGAATAACTGACTTTAAATTTAAATTCTGCTTGACGTGCACAAAAAAATAATACCCAACGGCGGTTCAAGCAGTAATTTTTCAAAGAATTTGGCATTCCTGATTGAGTGATTCCAAGATGGTTTAATCTTTGAAAAATTACTCCTTGAACCGCCGTTGGGTATTATTTTTCTGTGCGTGTCAAGCAGAATTTAAATTTAAAGTCAGTTATTCAAAATTCGCGAATGCCGCAAAAGTTTAATTTCCGAGTGGGCGTTCAAAGGACTGTATAAATTGGTCAGTTCACGGTATTGTATTTTTCAATAAACGGATCTAAAAGGCTGGTCATCCTGAATGGACGTAGCGGGGTAGATTGAACAACCGAGAAACTGCTGCGTTGCAATGTAGTGCGTTTTTACCTGACTTCCCATCGGACGTCTTATCCCGAACAGAGTATAATGTCGACAAATTATACTTTTTTAATCACAATGATGAAACAAAAAAATCAGTGGCGTAGCCAGGAATTTTTCTAGGGGGGGAGGGGGGTCGGAGGTCCGAAAATTGTCAAGGGGGGGATTCCAAAGATACTAATTTGGCCAACTTTGCGTCTGAAATTGCAAAAAATTACCTTTTTTAAGGACATATTTTGATGTCAAGGGGAGGGGGTCCAGACCCCCTGAACCCCCTCCCCTTGGCTACGCCACTGAAAATAATATATCACTATATCATGCATGAGTTTGAAAAAGCTCCGAGCTTTGTGAACGAGAATTTTGGCACACTGAAAAAAAAGTTCTGGCTCTACCGAATACATGCTTCGGGAAGCTGGAGGAGGCATATCCAAAGCAAAGTTCTGTGACTAGCGGGCTCTCCGTCGGTAGTACTGAGCCCCATGCTCTTGCATTCCCGAACCTCTTGCTTTGGCATTACGATGTAGGCGGGCAACACGTGCAATGACATACAATCAGCAGGACTAGTCGCCATCTTTTCTCTGTTAAGTCTCAGAGAAGAACGGGGTCACTCTTGAAATCAATTTACTCTGAGAATTTGTCATCGGCGATCTCTGAAAGGACGCTACGATACAATTTAATAGCATATTCTTAGAGTTTGCTCACTTAACTCAGCGCGTCGTAAAGGGTGTGCGCCTCGTAGCGCTTCCCCCATATACGTAGCAATCAGTCCTCGTCTTCTGCAAGCACTGAGCAGCGCAGTGGTAACGCACTGGACTCCGGAACGATACTTCCCCGGATCGATCCCGGGTAGCGGCTCGCTCTTTTTCACTCTTCTTTATATGTATACATTTCCGAAGCACGTGATTATGTACTGACGAACTTTGCTCCGCGAAGCTATCTGTATTCCAAGTTTTAAGATTAACTTCTCACTTTAATTCTTTTGTTTTGGGTCGAATACTCTATTTTGATTGTTAAATAATCTTAATGGCTGTATATTGTAATGATAAGAGGTTCTTTCTAATGTAGAGTAAATGTAATTAGGTAGATTGTTCGTGCCACAAGTAATTAAAATTAATTGAACCTAACCCAAATCATCTCAATTATTTGTAGGACTATGTTTTTACTTACCTAATTGGTCTTACTTTTTCTCAATCGCACCTATATGGTCCCTTGAAACTGTCCAAAGGATTTATTATGATGATAGTGTGAAGGAAATATGTTAGCACTGTGGTAGTACATTGTGTATACAACGTTTCATCAAGATTCATCCAGCCTTTAGTAATTGGCACTGCGTCACAAGATTAATTTCTCTTTTTTATTCTATTTGTTTAGCTCGAACGCCCTAAATTAATTTTTTAAAAGGTCTTAAGGGTTATATAGGGCATAGCCTCCCAAACATGGGTCGTTTAGACCCGAGGCTACCTAAAACTCTGTGCTATTTTTTTCTGTTGACCCAGAAACTTGTGCTTTACAAATAGCTCTACAAATATTTTGAGAAACCCAATTTTCGCGTTATCAAAAAAAAAAAAAAAAATTGCGAGTCACAGGAAATGTTTTCAACACCAGGTCTTTTAGACCCGTCCCCTGTTTTTCCTGTTTAGGCCCTACAGCTCAAACTTTTTAAATAGCAACCCCTGTTTTGCGACACATCATCAAAAAGGGCGTATCGTTTTTCAATTTCGGGATATCGAGGGTAGAGGTCGATTTTCAAAAAAGCATTCCTTCATCTTCAAAGAAACATTATTCATATTTGAAAAGTCGGAATTAAAAAATCTGCTAGTCTACAGTACTCAAAAAATAGAGCTATTTTCATTAAAAAAAAGGGCTGTGACACAAATTTGGTTAAAATTTAGTTTAAGGCCCCCCTCCAAATTGTTTAACCTTTTCACCCCTCTGTGCCTCAAGGGGGTTATCACGAAAATTCCGGTAGATGACCCCTTTCAAATGATTTCTCGATCGAGAGGGCATAAAAACCTATCATTTTGGCGCAACTCAGAGGTTAATAGGGTTACCGACTATATACGGTAGGTTACTATGCGCTATCAAAGCAATTATACCCTGATTTACAATACAAAAACCAAAAAACATTAAAATATGACCATAAATGCAGTAAACACATGTATTTTAAATGTGGGTCTAAAAGAACCGGTATTGGCAGACTCGTAAAATAAAATTTCTGGCAGACTAAGGTTAAAATTAAATCAGCTCTAAGATGGATTGTATTTAAGGCAAGTATAGGTGAGTGGAAAGATTTGAAGAATGGAAATAAATTAGACGAATAACTTCTCTCAACTTAAAAACGTTGATTTATAACGTTTATGTAAGAAATTATGTAGACATGTTGAAATAAAACAATTTTTCGAACCTTCACGTAACAGTTAAAATGATTTAACCACTATACAAGGTTTAACTTTTTAATGACTTTTTATGTTACGAGAGCCATATTGACATAAGGAAAAAGTGCTTCTAAGACAGAAAGAATAGGTGCAGATATTTTAGCAAGGCATGTAATTTAGCCAATATTTCCTTAACCTTCCTTTAACCTCTGGAAAAGTAAATATTACACTTGAAAAATATTGTCAACATATTCTCAGAATTCGTTACTTTACCTCTCGGTCTTGCGTCAACGCTGGCAATCAATTTATAACTGCGACGTATCTTGAAGCATGAGTTCTGTGTCATCATAAGTCAGGAAAGGATAGACGTAGTCAGTGTAAAATGATCCGCGAGCGTTGCGTGGTTTATTCAAGAGTTTCACTGGTAATTAGTAATCCCTTGAACAAATAGAGCTACAGCTAAAGGGCACCGCTCTCAAGTCTTATTATTTTATCATAACCACTAGCCCTAGGATAGTGGTAGTAAAGTTACTGTATTCATAAAGAATACATTATAGATTCGTTTGTTAAGAATGACCTCAAAACTATAGTGCGAATAGACACTCAAAAGCAAAAATATGGGGTGGACCATGATATGGTGAAAAAGTGTGTACCGAAGTAGCAGCCTCGGTTACCTTTTAAATTTTAAAAGTGCCTGATTCTCGCTTTGAATTGAACATGCTTGCGCGTAAACAATTAGAAACAGGTTTTGTTCTTCTAATTTATTTGATCGTTCAGTGCTTTGACGCAGCCAGCTCAAGACACATTGAGAGTGAACTCGCATTTGTCCTTGAGATTTGTCATCAAACCCTCAGAATCTCTGATTCGCCATTTTTCCATATTTTTGATCGGAACTCCAAATTTCCGTTGGTCTCTTTGATCTCATCTCTTCACAAAAGTATGATTCCAACCGTGTCAATACGCCACGCCAGCAATTTGGACAGAGTTGTGACTCAGGATCGAGCGAAAAATGTATTGTTTTTCCTGGACGACTGTCGTGAAATATTGAGCTTAATTTGGGATTTTGCTGAACATGAACGAACTGGTGCTATAGACTCACCCATAAAGAATGGATCTATGGGTCTCACATCTCGTTTGACCGAGCCTTTGCCACATCCTTGCATTCAACTCGAATCGGAATGGCGATCACGGCTGTTTCTAACTCAAACTCATCGTCCCAATAATCGAGATGTCAATTTAACATTGACCCACTGCGAGTTGGAATTGAAGACAAAACTACCCGAAGAATTATTTGGCGGAACTCATCGCTTAGCTCAAAATCGCATTTTTAACAGCGAAAGTAATTTGATTTTTTTTATTCGGCAAAATAGAGAGGAGTCGATAACTTTGAACTCGAACATTTCGGAAAAAGCACGTCTGTTAAGTCGTGCAAAGACCAATGTTCCACGTGATTTCCCAGAATGCAATTTACTTTTAATTTTCAAATTCATTTGGCGGACTTTTCAAGGTTATCGAACCATGATTTGTCAGAATGAAAATTGTTGTTTTAGGTACGACCCTTTTTTTGAGAAAATAATCAGGTATCCAGGTGAGAATAAGAGGTTTTTTGATTTTTCATGGTCAACATTTAACGGTAAATCTGTTTTTATAGCTAATAAGAATAGTATTGCCGTGGAGGATAGTCTTGCAGCTTTCCCCTTGGAAACATTTAATGTCGGAGGGTTTGTCATGATGCGCGCCGCTATTACTGATTTCGTATCATCCCGCACAGGTGTTTATTACACCGAACTTGACATCAAAAGAGAAAACAAATCAGAAGATTGCTCTTCTGGATTATTGAAAGACACAGATTTATTCTATGTCGAAAATGGAGCAAGGGTTGATGATCCCTCTTCTTATGATTTTTCACCTGGATTGGAAACAAGCGCCCTCTGTTTTATTGCTCCTCGAAAAGGGTTCATTCCGCAATATTTAGTCATCTTCGTCAGTTTTTCCACTGAAATATGGACTGCTATTTGGTTCACGAGTTGTGTCTGTCTTGTCCTATTGTATTTTATCAGATATTTTGCCGTACATTTTTTGCAATTCTTACTGACAGAAAACGAACGGATGTGTCACGAGAGACTGTCGCCTCTCTGGAGCTTTTTTTGTTATTTTTTGAGCATTGGCCACGGGCGATTACTCCTCGATAGATTGTACAGCGGAAAATTTTTGTTTATCACCCTCGTTTTCCCGTTCATGATCATTGGAGTCCTGCTTCAAAGCCAAATGGTCACATTGATAACTCAGCGGGTGCGATACGCTGACATTGAAACCATCGAGGAGCTGGGAAAGTCCGACCTTCAAATACAATCGCCAAACTTGTGGGCAGATCGAGAGCTGCTCAGCAGCTCCGAGAGATACAAATCGGTGCTTGAAAAAGTGACGGATAGTCTCAAGAGTTTAGACACATTTTTGGTCTTCAATGCTCTCGCAATTAGAAATAGAAGCTCAATCAAGTCTAGTCTAATGGTTCAATTAGTTTACACTGGTGGCAATGATTCAAAGTATGCGGAATCTTCGAGACTGCAAGTAGAGTACATAAATCAGGCTATGAAAAACGACGTTTTCCTGACATTTCTTACCGTCCAGTTTTTTAAAAGTTTGAAGAGCAGAGCACTACTTTGCGACAGAGGAGAAGAATTTAAGTATATTGACGAGTGTATCATAAGCTATCCACTAGTGCTAGCATTCCCGAAATATTCTCTCTATACGAAGTATTTGAATTACTATTTTCTTCAAACATTTGAGAGTGGAATAATTCAAAGATCGTTCATAAAGCCCTTCTCATTGGACAAGACATTTGGTATTGATGATTCATTCAGAGATGACCCCAATCATCCGAGAGCTTACACTGCGCTAGATTTAAGTCAAGCATTTTTATGTTTGGCTTGTGGACTTGTGTTCAGTTGTTTTGTGTTATCGGGCGAACTGTTGAGCTGTTTTGAACTATCCGTAAAGAAAATTCTCAATGACATAAGGATATTTAAAAAAAAAATTCAACCCTTGAAAATTCTTAGAATTAAAATCGACCGCTACTCTAAGTGAGCGCTTCGTCGTAAAAGTTAACTTTGGATCGGGTGCCCAGATCGAAATAGGGGCTGCAAAAACCCGTGACTTTTTTGAAGAATTCCGTTGGGCTGTTACAATGACGGACCGTTAATATGATGAATCCTTGAAATTTTACACCTTTTGATAAGAAGTCAAAGAAGGTGGAATGACCTTTCAGAATGACTCCTTGACAAAGTAGTGTAATTTTAAAATAATGAATCATTAAATTCATTTTTTTCCCAACTTTGCTGAAAGAAACGCTTTCGACAGACATATTCATTCGTTTGGTTTCAATATGCTGCATTTACCATGACATCTATCTACTGTAGTTTGTATATTCAGTTTTTTATATTTTGCCGTAGGTTACATTATTCGTAATTTTATCACCTATTTAGAAATTTTCACTTGTTTTTGATTCATCTCTCTTTCCACCTTCCTCTTGGCTTTTTCCTAGTTTTGCCTCTGCTTGTTGTTTTGCTTGAGCTTTTTATTTGTTTAATATATATTGTTTGGCATATTTTTATTTACTGGTTTTCATTGTTTTTTATTACGTTTATTGTTTTTATCTTTCACTTGCGTGTAAATTCCCGCTTCGTAACTTGCAGTTGATGATGATCATAATGATCGGAAGACCTTTGACGTTTATGTTTATGTAAGTCCTGATTTAATTATTACAAGAGTGGCTACTATTATGACTTATTGCTTTTATTGTTTTTAAATTTCACTTGCGTATTTTTTTCCCACTTTACAACTTGCCTCTGATGATGATCATAATGATCTAAAGGCTTTTGGGCTTTGGCGTTTATGTTTTAGTAAGTCCTAATTTAATTATTCCAAGAGTGGCTATTACTATGACTGATCGTAGAATTATATCCATAACAGTGGTTTATGATCGTTCGTGACACAGATCAACACCGATATTTTCATAACTTGGTACTAATAATGATTATCGTTTTGTGTTTATTGAATAAACATATTTTCATAACTTGGTACTAATAATGATTATCGTTTTGTGTTTATTGAATAAACTTTATTCAATCGCATTGTTCCATCCATTAATGACTCAACCGATTGACCAAAAGATGTTACTGTTCCGTTCAATGTATGACTGTAATTCACGAAAATATTCAGATATTAGGAATTATTTCTCAACCGTTGGGAGTCTCGTTTTCTGGTTTCGAAAAATGTTCGGATATTCTGATGATGTAACAACGGCTTCACCGATCGAAAGCAGATCCCCCATTAAAATTCTCATAAAAAATCATCAAAAATATCTTATCATGAGATTTGGATCCTGATTTAATGTTGATCTCATGATGATTTCATGATGATCTCATACTGAGCTAGGGATTATTCCTACTGGTGATTATAAGATTAATATAAAAATAGAGATCTAATGCTGAGATTTTTTATGAATTTTGATGAGGATTTTTACCAGAGATCACAGATCCGAGTATATTCGTGCATTACTTTATTCGCTTAACTGAGCTGAGCAATATTCTGGGCCATCGCATTGGTGAAGCGCAACGATAAGTAAATCAAAAGAATGGCATTAAACATACACAAAATCGCAGCTATGATAATAATCTTGGGCATTTATGTATGGTTAAAAATAATGACAGAAAAATGAGATCGACGTTTTTGTTTTAGTGAAATGGACCACGAGCTATGCTTCAAAGAACTGAAAAATTAGATTTCAGATCCCAAGTAGTCGACCGCTGCCCGAGAAAGTGGCAAAAGGAGGGCGGGGTGTCACATCATAAACGATTGATAGAAATGGAAGAGAGAAGAAGAAGGAAAGATGATAGAGAGAGAGAGTTAGAGTGTTAGTTACATACATGTCCTTCCGAGATGACTAGATCTAAGACCGTCAAATCTTGTCACCTCGGCCGGGATTCGAACACGGGACTTCTGGGTTAGTGGCCAGTTGCGCTGACCACCAGACCACGGAGGCCGACATCGATTGAACATTTAAATAATCGATTTGGAGCATTCCGTCACGCTGATTTTTTAAACTCCTCAGGCAAGCTAACGGTCTTTGTTAAGGAATCGTCACGCTGCTTGAGCGGTAGGTAGATTGGAACGACGCTCGACGCACAGTGGCACGAGATCGTTAAAAAACGGCAAAACATCAGAAAGAAATATTTTTCATCAATTTTATGATTAAAAACTTTTAAGACCAATTGACGGTTTTAGTCCGAAGTCAAAGGTTTGTCAACAATCACAACAATGTACTCATCGGACACAATCGGTTGTGACTCAACGGTTTTGATATTAGTCTAGTCTTAAAGCCCCCCAAAATTATTTAAAAAAGTTACCCCTCAGGGGGTCAATCTCAAAAATTCCGAGCCACGACCCCTATCGAGTGATATATCGCTTGAAAGGGCACACAAAACTAAACATTTTGGCGCAAACCGCAGGTCGATATCGTTTTTGGTTTTCGATACATCGAATGACAAAGTTGGATTTTTACCCATTGACGAATTTTCGATAAATCGAAAACCAAAAACGATATCAACCTGCGGTTTGCGCAAAAATGCTCAGTTTTGTGTGCTCTTTCAAGCGATGTATCACTCGATAGGAGCCGTGGCTCGGAATTTTTGAGATAGCCCCCCTGAGGGGTCATCTTTTTAAATAATTTTGGGGGGGCTCTAAGACTAGACTAATATCAAAACCGTATTTTTTTTTTTTTTAAAAGGACTTGCTTTTTAGAGTATTTTTGACTCCTAGTTTTTAAATTCCGACTTTTCAAATGGGAGCTACGATTGTTTGAAAATTGGTCTGAATCGAACTTTGAACTACGATACATCGAAAATGAAAAACGATATCGATCTGTGGTTTGTGCCTAAAGTCTTAGAATTTTATGCACTTTTTAGTTATGTAATGATAAATGGGGGTCGCCATTTGAGATATAGGATTTTCGGAGGGACCACTCCCCCTAGCGCCCCCCTTTCGGGGACCCCAAAAATTTCAACAAGACTCAAAATTGCATCATGGCCTTATTCGATCACCTGCAAAATTTGGTTTCTTAAAAATCAGGCGTTCAAAAGTTACAGGGGTGTTCTCGGACTTTTTGAAGACCCTGTATTTTCTTGAGAAAACCAATAGATCTTGATACCAAAATTAAGATAGTAATACGGAGAACTAACAAACGGAATATCTTTGGTGTTCGAGTCATAATCCAAACGTAATTGCATTCGAAAAATCTGTAACCTCAAAACCTGGTCACAGACTCCCACCGTAGAAAAATCACACAAGCCTACGAAGGCACAGGATTGGTGGAATGGTGAAAAAAAAAACGCGCCTCACGAAATACTTCTCGAAACTGGAACAAAGCCGTGAAACGCTGAACATTAGAGGATGGCATAGTTCATTAAATAGCATGCGTCTCAGGATGTAAAACAATTATAATAATGCATGATACTCATGCACAAAAAAAAATCAAAAGCATGTTGGAGTGCACAAAATTTATATTTTCATTGAGTTGTACAATCCTTCCTTTGTGAGTAACGTATAGCATCAACACCACGGTACTTACCTATTTTGAAGGTTATGGCAATTTTCGACGTGCGATGCATCAGAACAGTTATTTTTTTTCTCTCGAAAATATTTCTCTCTGAATGACCACCAACCACTAATCTCTCCGTTCCACTTTTTCCATTAATACTGAAAGCAGATTAGTGCAAGCATATTGCACTTCACTGACTGAACACTCCAATTACTTTGAATAAGTAACGTTCATTTCAGCACGTCACTACTCGCTTTGCTGTCCATTTCACTCCTAAAATAAGTCTGTTCCATTACCCCCTCCCCTTTCAATGGGGGAAAAAAAAAACTTGCTTGTCTCAACTTCTTCTAAACGTCCATTAACTGAAAAAAGCAATGCGAATAAAGAATTAAAAATGCGCCGAACAACCGTGACCTACGAAACTACTTATGTTAGCCACTGGTTCATTGCTTGCATTGTGTGGTGTGCGAAGTGCGGATAAACCTCCTCCAATGTTGCCGTATTGGTTTTTTTTTATTATTTGCCACATGTTTGTATTACGTACAGGTGCTTCTGTGAAACAAGCCTTCTATAGTTTCAAACGGTCCTAATTTCGTTGAGGCGCACTATGGTCTGAAACTGAAAAAAAGTGGCAAAAAATCTGTTATGAAAAGTCATCAAAAATTATCGCAATCCATCTTTCAAAATCAATTTAAAACTTCTCAAAGACTTATTTTCTACGTTTGAATGACTTGTTATGAGTGTCCTTTGTGATTTAAATTAATCTTGAAATCTTAAAAATGATAAATTCATGACAAATTTAGGTTCTGATTTTTGGCCACTTTTTGACGATCTCAGACCGGAGTGCGGCAGTTCCACGTGGAGAACAAAGTTTTCAACACAATGACGAATGAATCAATCACACAATGAGTTCTTAAAATGACCAGAAATCTAATTTTATAATTTCCGAAAGAAAAGATTTTCTGACGAGAGTTATGATATTTTTAGACACAATTCTGGCATTTTTCATGAAAAAAAAATGTTGATATTTTTGACCATACTATAATCTGATCAAATCAATACAGCAAAGTTTCTAGAAATTTTCATTGGAATTATGACCATTTCGATGAGAGCTTCTTTCTTAGTGAAAGGTTCCTCCCGCATTTTAATAATTTTAACTAATAAATCAAGGGATGTGATTTCGTGGAGGAATAAATAAGTGTAATTCTTTATATACTACAAATAATTACACACGTTTTTGTTTCAATTTTTTTTTTCTATTTTGAATAATTATTACTTCTGAGACACTAACCTAATTAGTAATTACTTACAGCCTAATTACCTAATTGCAGCTTACTTAATTTTATTTCCTCATTATTTAAACTTTGGCTACCTAACCAAAGAGACTGTCTATGAGTAATACCATTGGTTCAAAAGTGTAAAACTTGGCTGTTGCTATGGTAACCGTTATTAAAGTGTGTTCAAAGTCATAACGCCTAACGGGCACGTTACTTATGATTACCATATCCACAGCCAAGTTTCACAATTTCGAACCGGCTGCATAGACTCCTTGACAATCTTAACGATCTGTTTATCGATGAAGTAGATGACCTCCCTCCATCCCGGAAACTTTTTAAAAGCTGAAATCTGGCAACAGCTGCCTTCATTCAGAACTCCAACGCTTATAAACACGGACCGAAAAATGACCGAAGTAACCGCAACCTTTGAGATCCAACAGACCGAAAGAAAAATATCGCGAGAAACGATTCAACATTGTTGCCGATTATGTTCCTATATAAATTACCAACTTTTTAAATCTATAAAAAGGGGAAAATTGGATGATGGGTCTGATTTTTACATTGTACTAAAAGCGTTATGGAGGATTGAGTCTGGTGTTAAAGCGCATTAAAATCTCATTGAGAGCATCAAAAATCCAAGAATCCACTCATAAACCCAGAAAATCCGTTTTCAGGAAAGCCTAAGATGGTGGTCGAATGAGCGAATCAATGTGGCTATTG
Organism: Trialeurodes vaporariorum; assembly: GCA_011764245.1. Taxonomy (NCBI): domain Eukaryota; kingdom Metazoa; phylum Arthropoda; class Insecta; order Hemiptera; family Aleyrodidae; genus Trialeurodes; species Trialeurodes vaporariorum. Next base: position 17,625,736 of record VMOF01000035.1, read on the forward strand.
CACACTTTTGCTATAAGCGATTTAATAGTCGATTATGGCGTAAAAACCTCAAAAAATAACGATGGCAGCACTAAAAACTTCTGAAATCCACTCCTAAACTCAATAAACGCTGTTATTTGCGCGAGCGTAATGGTGGCCCAAGGCACTAACAATGGGAGATTCCCATCTAACAATTCTGAAACTCCATCAAGAAGTGACCAATAAGAGACTACTTTCATTTGACACCGGTGTCACTAGGTGTTGCGGTACCATTCATCGGATGTGAATCATCACTCTGATGACTAATTACTCTGTGAATCATCCTTGTCAGCATAGAGAGAGTGACGAAATTAAGATAGGAATCTCCCATTGTTAGTGCCTTTGGCCACCATTACGCTCGCGCAAATAACTGCGTTTATTGAGTTTAGGAGTGGATTTTGGAAGTTTTTAGTGCCACCATCGTTATTTCTTAAGGTTTTTACGCCACGATTGACTATTAAATCGCGTATAGCAAATGTGTGCAATATCCCCATTATGCATGTATGCACTACCGTCCACCAGCACCAAAAGATGGCCGAAAACGGCAATTTATAAATTGTTGGTTAGAATTTAAACAAACGACTCACTTCCTCATATAGTATCATTTTGTGTGTCTTTTCCGGTAAATTTTACTTGCTTGTTATTGTTTATGATAATTATGGTGAATATTTCTCGTTTTGAGTCTATTTGCCCGAATTCTGCGAAAGAAAGGACAAGTCGAATGCCCTCGTCGGTGTCATCTTTGCCGCTCGTGGTGCATGCACACGGAAAAAAATTACGCTGAAAATAACCATACGGATACCTGATTTTGGCACCTGCTAGATGTTATGGTAATGTTAACCAGAAGTATACTATGTTTTGACTAGGTACTAGGTCATGTTACCTGATTGCATGTCGAATTTACTCAAAGTATCGGTAAATGTACCATACTTCTGGTCAATTTTACCATAACATCTAGCAGGTGCCAAAATCAGGTATCCGTATGGTTATTTTCAATAATCTTTTTTTTCCGTGCATGCAGAGTTGATTTGCCCATTCGACCGCCATTTTAACCTTTCCTTAAAATGCCTTTTCTCAATAATATTTTAATGCAATTGTACACCAGAATCATTCCTCTGTGGCAAAAGTATGCAACAGATCCATAATATCCGAAAAATGGCAACTCAGCGATTCAACCACTATTGTATACATCATAAATGCGTGCTACGAGTGGCTCATTATCGGAATCGATCACTTCGGAATCGTCTGTTTATCCTCTCCCCCCCCCCCTTTCACTCTTTTTCAATCACGGAAACTCGGCAACGTGATCGGCTCCGATTCGGATCGGTGATTGTTTTAGATTCGAAAATTGCAGTGTTCGTCTGATTGGTTTTCGGTGAGGGGTCGCGACTTGGAGTTTGTTCCAAATGCACCTAAACGAGTGTTATCTGACCAAAGGCGGATGGAAGTAATAAATGGCACGCAGTTTGCGTGAATTGGTGCGATGATTGTCTGACTGAATGAA
>VMOF01000035.1:17627757-17721318 GCA_011764245.1 Trialeurodes vaporariorum
AAATAAGGGATTGATTTATAGTATTAATTCGGCTTGAATAGGATTCTCGGTCCTTGGCAAAGAGGAAAAGTCTCTCCCATTTTCTGTTGTCAGTCAGAATATTTCAAATTCTCGAACTTGTCTCAGGCTGAAAGGAATGAGACCAAAAATGTCAAGTTGTGGGTCGTGGAGTCCTGGGAGAACAATACTCAACTATCGCGGGTGACAGACAAAGGCGGATCCGGCAATCTGGCAACTTTAAATTCATCCCATTTGAATTCGTATTAAAGAATCGATTAATAAAAGGGCAGTGGCCCCCTCAAAAATCGATTGTTTTTCATTCGTTCGAATGGGATGAATACATGGTTGCCAAACTACTAGTTTTTCAACTAAAAAAAACTATTTGAAGGTCATGACTTTTAACTTTAGAACGGGGCGCGTGGTAAATTTTGCTATTAGCGATTGAATAGTCAACTGTAAAGTAAAATCCAGCAAAAATTACGATTCGAGCACATTTAAAAATTACGAAATTTACTCACAGACTCAGAAAATGACATTAAAAGCTTCACACGTAATGGCGGAGCTACGTCTAAGGTCAGTGGCGTAGCGTGCAATTTGGCAACGTTGTAGTGTGTCCATTTAAACCCATATAAAAGGTCGAATGCGAAGATGTTCACCGAACACCCAATCGTTCGATCTTTTTCATGTGTTCAAATGGAAGAACTGTATGCCAAATTGCACGCTTCGCTGCTGTATAAGGTACCATGGAAGATTCACTGTTCACAATTCACTGAAAACTATGATAGCGTTTTTTAAATCAGCGTCTCATAAAATACATCATCTTGCAATGGTGGAGTAAAATTGAGCCGGTGAATTATGCTAAAGCACTAAAAGTCAGTAAAATTAGAAGCTGATGGACGGTGAATGTCTCGGACAAATAATGTCGTTTTGGATGCTTACTTGTAAAAATTAGCAAGAACCCCATATTTAAACACGGAAAAAAAAACTACGGTGAAAATAACCATACGGATACCTGATTTTGGCACCTGCTAGATGTTATGGTAATGTTACCCAGAAGTATACTATATTTTGACTAGGTACTAGGTGATGTTACCTGATTGTATGTCGAATTTACTCAAAGTATCGGTAAATGTACCATACTTCTAGTCAAGTTTACCATAACATCTAGCAGGTGCCAAAATCAGGTATCCGTATGGTTATTTTCACTAATCTTTTTTTTCCGTGAATGAACTATTTCCTTTTTTTTTCCTGTGCTGGTGTCATAAAAAGCAATTGAAAATATAGGCTACTTTATTTTTCACGTAATCCGGCTATAACTGCCTATACCTACTGAAAAATGTCTCAAAACCGTCTCGCGTCTCAATCCGACGAGACGGACCGCATTCTCCGCCGTACGTCAAAAATTGCGTTTTGGGAACTAAAGAGGGGGGGGGGGGGTAGGCGAGTGGGTTTGTCAGTAAAACCTCTCGTTATTTAGGAGCCTTTGTAATTCGAGATGCCGCCACTGCCTTCGCTCCGCTAGCCGACGAGACCAGAGACCGAGAGCGAGAGCGAGAGAGAGAGAGAGAGAGAGAGAGCTGCAAACTCCGCCCGCCCAACGCAACACTTTGATACGGGCTAGTAATAAAAAATAAACAATAGACCGCGTATGATTATTTTCAATTTCAGTAACCATGCGTTTGTACGGGGAAGAGGGTGGGGTAAGGTCAAATAGACCCGTTTTTTTTTTTTGGCAATCAGAGAGTGATAGTGAGTGAGAGAGAGTGAGAAAGGGGGAGATAGAGAGAGAGATATCTTTGCAGCAAAACTCTTTCATCTCTCTTGTTGCGTATCAACTCTTTCATCAAGCGAGTTGCCGCAAGCGAAAAGTGCTTTAGTCCTTCAGTCGAATCCCTTCTGTATTGAGTTTCACTAAATGCATATGATGGGTGCAGTTTACGGTACCGTACCACCCATGTCCCTAACCATTTTAATTTTTTTTTCTCAAGTTTGGCGGCCTGGGCTCAATTGAAACACGGGAGAGTGCTGATATCTTTTGATTTATTGATTTTTTCTTTTTCCGCTTCCGCTTGAGATGGGATGGGAAGGGATGGGATAGAGGATAGGTGGGATGGAGGATGAAAGGGCTAAAGGGATTGAAGATTGATCCGAGCTCTTTGGTTTATGATAACTTTTCTAGCATTTTGTAAAGATTGCCGTCAAAATGTCGTAATCGGCAGTTTTTCCCGTTCTACAGTTGTTAGCGGTCAACCAATAGGGGAGTCCCCTCGAATATGTCTGTTGTTCTACGATTAATCGCACTTTCCCCAGCAGCTAGAGAGAACGCTGCAATAAGACTCTTGCAAACTTATGCTGTGAGCAAATGAATAGTACAATCTGATGTAAAAACCAGCAAAAATCTCAAAAATCACACTAAGAAAGTCAAATATTCAAAAACTTGCTGTATAATGGCAAGTTCATAATGGCGGTTCAACGCAGGTATCATGGGAGATTCCTGTCAATTGTTTCACTTTCTCTACGAAAACGAAGAGACATGTCTTAATTTAGATGGTACCTACGTCTCTTCGCCATTAAGCCCGATTCTGAGAGTGAATTCCGTGATTTTTCAGAGTACTAGCTCCTCCTCATTATTAAAAGCTTTTATGCAAGAATCAACTCTTCAATCATCTGTAGCAAAAGTTTGTAAGAGCCTCATTGCATGAGAATCCGCCGTTGTGACTTCCCGGCAAAAAATTAATCGCCCAATTTGGTCCTAAAAACGCCCTGGACGTTTTTAGGACCAAACCGGGCGATTCATTTTTTGCCGGGTTGCTGTATGGCAGCCATTTTGGCGTTTAAACGTTTTTTACTGAGCGCTCGTGTTAACTTTTGCTGTAAGTGATTCAGTGGTTATAATAGTCAGCGTAACTATTTCTCAGAGTCACAAAATAACATTAAAGTTTAAGGCGTAAACGACCAAGCTGAGCAGATACCATGAGAAATCATTACATTCAATTTGAGGCTTACCTCTTTGTGTTTTTCTGTAGAGAGAGTGACAAATTAGACCGGAATCCTCCATGACACCTGCGTAGCTCCACCTTTTCAGAGCAAACTATGGCGAAGCTATTTGACCGTATTCCAAATGTAGACCGTTGCATGGTCTACATTCAAGTTCAATTTCAAAACTATTTAGATTCGCCTTTGTAACGCAAGCAAACCAACTGCATGATCGAGGTATTGAAAAGGTATTTTACACCACCTTCCCACCTACATTTTACATTTTGTTGCTCGTTTGTGAAATACGCGGTAGGTAGCTAGGCACAATCTGATGCCACAGCTTAAAATGCTCAGATTAAGAATAAAATTATCTTACATGTGTTCCCATTGTATTTATTATGTTCGCCGTCGTTAGTGGCGATACCTATGCCATAGCTGAAGTAACACCCGCGCACTTTCCTCGGGATAGACCGATACAGATTTTTCGATAAAAATCCTCGGTCCATACGACAGAAGCAAGACTAGATTTTTTGTCTAATTTTATGTGTTTCTATTGACATATTGGAAGCAAGGAGCATTGGAGGTTTCTTTTTTTGTTTTAAGAAATATACAACCATCTTAACTCTTTACAAATTGGTTTTAATCTACTTTCGATTGGACAGTGGGTCCCAATTATATCAATCTATTATCGAGACTAATCTAGGATTATAAATAAGGATTGATACTCATCGCGTACCAAGAACACCAATCCAAGTCAACCTTTAGACCAGACTGGACTTTGATATGCAGTCGGGTTGTTCCTAGCCTACCCTATCCTTCAAGATTCTTTTTCCGCATCCCTTGATTTGGAATGGTTGGAAAAAAACAACCCCCTCTGTCGGCTAGTATCTACTATCTGTGTAGTTCTATCGTCAGAAAAACGTGTATTTTAATCTTAATTACCGCATTCTCTTCGTGCATATATATTTCACAGAGGTATTTATTTTTACAGGTTTTTATTTTTTTTTTTTTGTAAGGGAGATATAGAAAGCAAGTATTCGAGATCCAACATACATAGGCTGATACTGGAATTTGTTCGTCTCTCTCTCTCTCTCTCTCTCTCTCTCTCTCTCTCTCTCTCTCTCTCTCCTCTCTCTCTCTCTCTCTCTCTCTCTCTCTCTCCCCATTTGAATAAATGTGTTAGAAAAGGACAGAGGAAGGGGGGCAGAGGGGGGGGAGGTAGGGGGGGTAGGGGGGGTATGTGTTTAAATAGGAGTAGAGAGAGAGATAGACAAAATCCTGTTTGCGGGCCCATCTTTTCACTTCTTTAACTTGTTGGTTTTTCTTTAAGACTGTTTCTTTTGTTCGTACTTTTTATTTTTAATGGCCAACATGACAGAAATTGATTTTTAATTTGTCTGGCGGTTCTCTATTTCGGAAAGGGATGATTTTTTTATTTATTTTTTTTTTTTTTATTTTATTTATTTTTTTTTTTTAAGGTAAAGGTGTTGAAAATATATATACCGGAGGCCTGATTTACAAAATTCGCCCGCGGTTTACCTGAATTCGATTGAGGTAGGCCCTTTTGATAGACATAACCCATAAAACATCAGGTGTGCTATTTTAAAGAAATTCAATGTGCGGTCACATTAGGTTTATTTCTAGAGAGCAAACTGAATGTTTTATGGACATTTATATTATTCCTGATACTGCCTCAATTCTCTCTCGTATTAATGTATTCACCGATTCAGTGAATAAAACTCGTTCAAGGATTTGGTCTTCCGTCAGTCGTTAGTTTATTTTGTTCAACTGGTATAGGAAATAAAGGGGCAGAGCGTCCAATAATAATTATCGCCACCGAATATAATCAAGTGAAGGTGAGATTCGGGGTCTTGATTCAGATTAATAGCCCAAAAATCGCTCGGGTTGCTGTAAGTTGCGGTAAAAACCCTCGCCGTCTTATATTCCAAGAAAATTCTGAGACAGGTATGAAGTGTTGATTTTTATAGTTTGAATTCTCCAGATTAAATCATTGACCCATGCTCGCCTGTTGTAGGTAGTCAACGACCCATTTGTTGTTGTTGTGGTTTTTGCTGTATTTTTAGACCAAATTTTTGTCAGTATTGGGCCACTTTGACTTTTTTTTTTTTTTTTTTAAAACATCGATCATCATACAGGATTTAACGAATTCCGCCTGTTCACATTTTCATTTTTCTTAGCTACGAGATGATGTTTCCGATTTTTTTTTTTTTTTAGAAAAACTCCATAAAATGTCAAATAGTTCCGGGCATATGAGCGCACGTAAAAAAAAAAAAAAAAAAAAAAAAAAAAAAAAAAAAAAAAAAAAAAAAAATATCCAGAGAAGGCAGAATGGGGCTATTGCACACTTTTGCTATAAGCGATTTAATAGTCGGTTATGGCGTAAAAACCTCAAAAAATAACGATGGCGGCATTAAAAACTTCCAAAATCCACCCCTAAACTCAATGAAAGCAGTTACCCTAACGGCACACTCAATCCAGGTTTAGTTTCAATCCAGCTACTCGAAGGATTGAAAAACCGACGATTGTCAATCTGATTTTAATCCGATTTCAAGACTGGTTTACAAGCGGCACGGGGATGAGCAGCTCCGATAGCCGGATTGGAATCGGATTGAACAAGGATAAACACGGACTCCTCAAACCTATGAGAACCCGTTTTCAATCAGTATCAAACCTAGATTGACAGTCGGATAATCACCAGGTGTACAAGCTTCGTGAAAGACGGATCGGAAACGAATGTAAATCCGATTCAAACTGCATACTGGACCCTGCCAAAAATTGGATCCGAACCGGTTTCAAGCCATTTCTCTGAACATGGTTCAAGATGGATTTTAGAAACTCATAAAAAAGGACTTCAAAACGGTTTCAAACTTGCTACAAGAAGCTTCATCAAACTAGTTTCAAGTGAGCTTTCAGCCGATTTCTTAATCGTCCAGTGGGTTTGGCTAGTTTAGTGCTTCGTCTTGAAACTCGATTGAAATCGAATTAATCGAAGGACTTGCAACCGATAGGAATCTGTTTCCAACAAGGATAAAACCCTAGCTAATCAATCGGATAGACGTCAGGTTCAAAAGCTCCATAAAAGACAAATCAGGGACGGGTTAAAAATCGACTCGTTCCGCATACTACATCCTAATAGAAATGGAATCCGATCCAACTTCATGCCAGCCTTGTGAACCGAATTGAAGTCGGATTCAACCCGTTGTAAAGACGGTTTGAGTTTGGGTCGGATCACGTTCGTAAATTTTTTTTTGCGGACATGTAAGCCATTTCAAGCCGTCTACAATTCGCATTCAATCCGGTTTAAATAACTGTTTTGAAACCGGATTTGAAAGTAGAGTTGTTGATCCGTTTAAACCCGTGTTTAACCCAATTGATAAAATAAGTTTGAATATGGTTTTAAATTAGTTTGAAGTGGGTTTATAACCCTCCATGAAATCAGTTTGAATCAAGGTGAAATCTAGCTATCCAATTTTTGGTGCGGACATGTAAGCCATTTCAAATCGTCTACAATTCGCATTCAATCTAGATTGAAAAACCCTGGTTTAAAACCCGGATAGGGAAGCGGAGTTAACTTAGTTCACGGCTTCCGCCGAGAGAGTGCTCCCCCATTTTTTTGCGAAACGTTACTCGCGTTTACTTGGCCCCGAGCTGCGAACGACCTCTCCACTGAAACTTGGTACTGTTGGGACATCTCCATCAGTACTTTTTGGAAGCGGATTTCCCTAGGCCCACGTAGAGTGCCTGAAAATTGGGTTAGTGAGTCTAACCTAAACATTAACTCAAGCTTGAGTCTATAACTTTCTATCAGTTTGAAGTTGGTCTAGTACAGTTCATTAAGAACTTGGCTGCCATCTGGATTCAATCTGGTTATTCAAGTTTAGATACGATCTTGTGAGTCATTCAAGTCGCTTAGCTGCACTTTGCATTCAATCCGGCTTGAGTAACCAGTTATAAAACCGGATGGGGACGAAGCCCACAAAGCTTAGTTCTTGATCCGAAATATACCCATGTTGAACCCAACTGATGAAACAAGGGTTTAAAACAGCTTTAAATCAGCTGAAAGTAGGGTGTAAATCCCCTTCAAAATCAGTTTGATTTCGGGTTAAATCCGGCTGTTCTATTTTTAGTGCGGACATGTAAGCCATTTCAAGCCGTCAATAATTCGCATTTAGTCTGGGTTTAATAATCTAGTTTGAATCCGGTTAGGAATTTGGGGTTTAAAACTGGCGTAACCCCGATTGAACCCCATTAATGATTCAAGTTGAAAAGCGTCTTTAAATCAGCTTGAAAAGGGTTCACATAATCAGCGGCTAAGATTGCTTAAATTTGAATCAAATCTAGTTAGTCAATTTTTTTTACGGACATGTAAGCCATTTCAAACTATCTATAATTAGCATTCAACCCTGCTTTGATAATCTCGTTTGAATCCGGTTCGGAATCGGTGGTTTAAAATTGGGAATAACCCTGATTGAATCCCATTTTTGAAACAAGTTGAAAAACGTTTTTGAACCAGTTTGAATAGGGGTCTATGATGCGTGGCGAAGATAGCTAGAATCCTAGTCAAATCTAGTTAGTCAATTTTTTTTGCGGACATGTAAGCCATTTCAAACTGTCTATAATCCGGCTTAAATCCAGCTTGTGTTAATCGGGTTTTAAACCGGATTGCAAAACTGGATTGAAATCGGTTGACTGGTTTGCCAAACCGAATTGAATCCGGTTTCAACCTCGAAATGTGCCGTTAGGGTATTTGCGCGAGCGTAATGGTGGCCGAAGGCACTAACAATGGGAGATTCCTATCTTAATTTCGTCACTCTTTCTATGCTGACAAGGATGATTCACAGAGTAATTAGTCATCAGAGTGATGATCCACATCCGATGAATGGTACCGCAACACCAAGTAACACCCGGGGTCAAATGAAGTAGTCTTTATTGGTCACTTCTTGATGGAGTTTCACAATTGTTAGATGGGAATCTCCCATTGTTAGTGCCTTCGGCCACCATTACGCTCGCGCAAATAACTGCGTTTATTGAGTTTAGGAGTGGATTTTGGAAGTTTTTAGTACCGCCATCGTTATTTTTTGAGGTTTTTACGCCATAATCGACTATTAAATCGCTCATAGAAAAAGTGTGCAATAGCCCCATTGTTGAATCCCATGGAATGGGAGGTCTCGGGGAACCTCTCTCCCCTTGAAAGAAGAAAAAATCAACTTGGTCTTCCGTATGGTACAATTTTAAATTATTGTAGGGTAGGTGTATCAAATAATAATAATTTTGACGACCAACATATTATGATTTATGAATAAAGTAACGACAGATGATACTGATAGTAAACAAAAAATTGGATAGGTCCTTCTATACTATTCCTTTAAAAAAAACGAGTTAATATTACAAAGTAAACTATGATAATAAAGTTTGTTAACTGTTATGTTACTCCTTTGATTCACATTTTATCTTCTTTTATTCCTTTCATTTTCCATCGTGACATTTTTAATGTTTTGAATTTCAAGGGGAGGGGGGAGACCCCTGCTCCCCGCTGCGGGCGCTCGTGGTTTCGGGCATAGTACAGTGTCAGTTCGTGCAATTTCGGCAATAAAGTTATCCCTCCAATTCATTCTGTGTAAAATAATCTATTCGAATGTGAAACAGCGCTTCACCAGCGTTCGATCGATTGTTTTACATTCTTACAAATGGAGAAAAACAGTGTTGCCAAATAGCACGAGCCAACATTGGCATAATATTTGGGTTGAAAAATGACGAGAGCATTACCGCAGATGCACTTTTAATGGAATTGTAGTGCGAACTCCAAAAGTGACGCAACGCGCAATCTGTAAAACGTTCATTTTGTTCCTCAAAACTCATGCAGAAGGTTTAATGTGAGAGTTTTCATCGTACAACCATAGTAATTCGATTTTTTTTTATTGGTTTGTTCTGGCACAATGCAATGTTGCCAATTTTCAAGCACAATTTTTCCGCTGCTCTAGAAGAGCATACATGCGTCTCATATATGCTTTGTGGAGCATTTTCCTCACTCTCACAATAGATTATTATTATTTGTCTCCCTCTTTTGAACCCATGCAAAAGTATCGAATTCTTCGGAGTTTACTTGGACCCAATGAGGATCGATTCTTTTCCATAGATTCATAGGAAAGAGACATTGAGAAATCTAATTTCACGTCGAGGCACCAATGGCAGTGAGCTATTATTGAGGGGCGCTATGTCGCGCCGCGATCGGTAGATCAAGTGAGCCTCAAACTTAGCAGAATAAAGTTTGATCGACAATCTTTCCTTATAGATTTATAGAAGCAATTGGCGCAGTACGCTCTTTCTTTTGCTATTTTTTATTTAATTTTTCTTCCATTTTTTACGCCATTTTTTTTTTATTTTGTCATTTTTTTGGCAAGGCAAATTAGCTTTCACGTGACCATCGACGCGACGCAATAAACACCTGCAGGGAATCTCTTGTGTTTATGACTACCGAATTTCGCACCTGTCAAACTCCGCAAAACTGTTCGACTTAATTTGAATTTACCTTTTTCCGTATTTATTAATCTTAGTAGATATTGAATTCCTCGACCGTGTTACCCGCCGTTTGGCTGAGGCAGATCAAACAAATCAATACGTTCGATGAAATCCGAAAATCTATCCCCGAAATCCGTTTGATTTGCACTTAATTTGTCTTTTCGGCCTTTTCACAGTGTGTTTATTTATCACCATAGGGCAATGCCCGAATTAAACCATCGAGGCGGAACTAACCAATTCCATCAACCCCAGTTCATTTATTTAGATTCTAATTCCAGTGGCAAAGCATTAAAATCCCCGTGGAGCCCTGAGATTTTGCGGCTGGATCAGCCGTCTGTCTCTTTTTCAAAGACACATTTTACCGACGCGGCATTGAATCGAAAAATCAAAGGATTACTTCTGGATTACTGCGCATCAAGCACGCGCACGTAGTTGAGAAGAGACACTCGCGGATTCAATATATTGTCCTTCTTTCTCTTTTCCCATTAGAACGCATGTGTTAGAGAAAGATAGAAGAGGGGGCAAAAATCACGTGACTGTCCCAGATCTATCCTTCTCAGAGGCGGCTCGTGAAATGAGATTTATCGATTCCACCCCATTTAAAACTATAGAAAAGTATCGATTTCTCGGGGGTTCAATTGCACCCCCTGACGATCGATACTTTTCTATAGTTTAAATGGAGTAGACATCGATTTATTGCATTTCACGAGCCGCCTCTGATCCTTCTCTAACTCACGCATTTGAATGCGGGAGAAGAGAGAGAATGATAAATTCTTTGATCCACCAGATAGAAGAGAGCTTGATGCCGGGCTGCTATGGGAAGGTCAAAATACTCAAGACCCCCATCAGGAGAAATTGAGATTTTTACAAAAAACAAACAAAAAAGGAATGGAAACTCATCCCAGCGTAGACCACTTCGAAAGGGTGGCCAGAAGAAATGCCCAAGGAAATGTCTAATACGAAATCAAATTCATTGTGAAAAACAGTCGACGGTCGAAAAACTTTCAAAGCATTTTAACCCTTTCCACTCGGATGTCGGATATATTCGACGAAATAATAATTGAGTTCCACTCTAATTTCGGATTCATCCGACAAAACTCAGTGCAATAAGAAAAAAAATTAAAAGAAAGAAAGAAAAAAAAAATCTCTGGGTACTTTATGACCAAGTTACAAAATGTTCAGCGTCATTTAAAGTCCAAATAATTTAATGCCCAACGTATAATTTTTGGTCCAAATGACACACTATGCCTTAAATTGTCTTATAATATTTTCAGCCCATATCGAAATAATAATTTCGTCCCAAACTCTAACTTCGGATTCATCCGACGAAAGTCAGCTCAGTAAAAAAAAGTAAAATAAAACAAAAAAGAAAGACAAAATTTAAAAAAAAATATTCATCGTGGTAAGGTAGATGTCCCAATTACCGCCCCCCTTAAGAAAAAATTGCCGTAAAATGCCTGTGAAAATGTTAATTGTTATCAAATCTATGATAGGTTTTCACTAGGGCCTCTCAAATACTATCTAGTTTTATGAAAAAAATATAAAGTTGGCGTAATCAATCAGGAAAAAAAATTATTAATAAAACTCGAAAAAATGACCCATGTCCCAATTACCGCCACACCAAAAGTGGCTTTGTCCCAATTATTGTCATATTAGGTACCCTAATTATAGCCATACATATTTGCGCTGGTTTTTCATTCAAATCATCATGTTTATTGTCAGGAAATAATGACATTATAATAATTTAAAAAGCAGAAAGTAAAGAGGACAGATTTTTAATAAGTAACTGCTGAGAGAAATCGGCAAAAACAGGTAATACGGGGGCAGGTGTCCTGTTTCAACTTCTATGATTTTTTAAGGGCACAACGCTGCTAAATATCAACTTCAAACTTTTTTCACCAGTTCAGCCAACCTATGAAAAACACTTATCCCATATACGCTTCAATTTGTCTGCTAAAGTAGGCTTATTTTAAAGAATAAATGAAAAGGGGGGCGGTAATTGGGACAGGGGCGGTAATTGGGACATCTACTTTAAATTCTGAGGTGTAAGAAGTAGGAAGGGTTATTTTCAATGTAATATTTTATGTCCAATGGAGCTGTTGCAAACTTTTGCTACAGGCTTATTAATAGTTGATTATGGGGTAATACCCTGTAAAAATAACGATTAGCGCACTAAAAAATCACGAAATCCACTTCTAAACTCACAAAATGCTTTTAAATGCGAGACCTTAATGGCGGCCGAGGCCGCAGTTTTCTTATGGCAATTGTATGCTTCTTCTTCTTCTTCTTGTGTGGTGTTGCGAGAACACCTCGTGAAGATGGCGCTGATTGAAGATAGGGAACCCCAATGAAAACCACGGCCCCGGCCGCCATTACGGTCTCGCGTTTAAAAGCATTTTGTGAGTTTAAGAGTGGATTCCGTGATTTTTTAGTGCGCTAATCGTTATTTTTACTGGGTATTACCCCGTGATCAACTATTAATGAGCCTGTAGCAAAAGTTTGCAACAGCTCCATTTACAAAATTTTTGGCGTCATTTTTCGTCAAAATGTTCAACGTAATTAGTGAAGTGATCGACAAGTATTGATTTATATGTACTTTTTACTTTCTAAAACAAATCATAATTTAAGTCTCCGCAATTCGCGTGTAAATTGTACACTATGAAACCGTGCCAGATATCAAAGAAATACGACCAGTCTCTCTCGCCAATCGGATCTGTAACTCATTTAAGGCTCGACCCTTCAATTTCTTATTGAATTTGAATTATATACATGCCGAGAGGTATTCGCGGATCGCAAATTAAATGCTTCTAGAGTGTCATTGTTTTAAGCCGCTGCGCCTTGCCCCTCCTCCCCCCTCGCCTCGTTCGAAGAAAACCAAGAACAAGAAGTGAAGCCACAGCCTCCCAGGAAAGTTGTTTATTTCTTCCCATTAATTAATTACCAAAAGCCGCCATTGTTCAGTGAGCGAGCATTTAACATTAAAAGGTGGGCATTATTGTTCGATAGCACATCATAAAAATGTCTGGAACTCGAGTTGTTCATTCCAAGACGACTCTCGAGCACACTCGCTCAATTTTTTTTTTTTTTTTTTTTAAACATCAATGCATGAATATGAATGAAATTCGCAATTATGTCAGTGCGAGATTCGAAAATCCATTCATAAAACAAAACCCGCGTATTATTATTAATATTATTTCTTTTTTTTTATTTCTTCATAATTGGTCCTCCGCGGGCCGGATCGGTTACCGCGTGGAAACCAACCAGCGGCCGCGGCGTTCGAACTCCTGGAACGGCGCGACGGAGTCGCCGCGTTTTGTCTAAGCGACTGCACGTAAATCGATTATGATAATATAAATATGGACCGGATTCTTGTCCGAGGACTGAAGCACTCACCGTCGAGATTTGCCGTCAAAAATGTTTCCCTCTCTCCGCTTTGCTCCCTCTGTAGTTACTCGACGCAACAATAATAATCAATCTTGTCTCGTCTTCCTCGGAACTAAGCCAAAGAAAGCTCTGTAAGGGCAGTAAGCAATGGCTCTGTTGCAACGACTCAACGAGCTGTAGCGAAATAGAGGATTTTTGGGGCGTGTTATTGAAACTTTTCACACAGGCTCGGTTTGTTCTTTGACAAATACATTTGAAATTGGTTACAAACGAAAGGGCAAGTGTTTTAGAGAGGCGATCTGGACACAGAAATCGATATACTTAACTGTTGCTTCTGGAAAGATTTTGTACGATAAATAAATTGACACATAATGGAAACAATCTAAATTTTCTCACTTGGATAGTTGTATTAAAATGCTGTGTCTAGATAGCCGCCACTCTTAAACACTTGCACTTTGGTTTGAAACCAATTTCCATTGGATTAGTTAAATTTTCAAATTGAGGTTAAAAAATAGGAGGCAAACAAACTAGAATCAGATCGCCCATGCTACGTCACTTTGAGATAGGACTTTTTACATGTATCAGCCTCTTTATCGATATAGCTCGTTGATTAAAATCAATGGAAAATGGGTAAAAAAAAAAAAATAAAAAATAAAAAAATAAAAAAATAAAAAATAAGTGAATCTTTGGGTTTTGATAAAAATGAGCAAAAATATTCTACAATTATGTAAAATTAACCCCTTACACTGAAAAAATACTACGGTCTTTACGTAAAGGTTTACCGTGGCACTCCCGGTCTTGAAGCCCGCTACTTTCTGTGTTGGAGTCCGTAATTACGGGAACAAAAATAACCCTTAAAACCCCAGAATATTAAAGGGGGTCAGATGGGGTCATCTCCCTCAGTATTTTAAAGAAGGGTCTGGGGGTCTTTCCCAAATTGAATATGGTGTGAGAAAGGGTTCGTAGGGTATTCCCTAATCCCTACAGTTTATTTCATAACCTATAACGATTTATTTGTACGATGCAAAATCAACCACTAATGAAAAAATTGCAAGTATACAATTTTTTTTTTTTTTTTTTTTTTTTTTTTTTTTTTTTTTTTTCAGCTTTCTCTTCTTTCCCCAATTCTTCGAAACTTTGTCAAAACCAAAACGAAGCAGCGTCCAATTAAAAAACCGCGATGGCATTTCTCCCCTTTTCATTCTTCTTTTCCTTTCCTTTACTAGTCTCATTCCTCCTTCCTCCTCCTGTTCATATAAAAGCTCGGTAAAGAGAGACATTTGCATAAATTTCATCTGATGAATTTGCATTGATTAAAAAAAAAATGGTAGCTGATTAGAGAAGGAGTAGAAGTCTCGGAGGCCCAGACTCGGAGAAGGATGGCTCATTAAAAATGACGTGTGCTCTTCCCTTTGCATTGGCATTGCAGTTGAATTGCAATTCTTTCGGAAGAGCGCAACCTAAGTAAAAAAGCTCATCGAGAGGACGGATGAAATGCTCCGATGCCACGCGACAGATGTTCGGAGCAAGAATTGTTTATTGAGGCTATATATATGTATGTATAGCTTGGAGGAGATTACGTACCTCTGTCTTTTGGTGGACGAGTTGTGTCGCGCGCCGACTGGATTCCGATTGACATCGGTGGAAGAAGAAAAAATAAAAAATAAAACAACAACTAAAAAAAAAAAAAAAAAACGAAAAACAAAAACTGGGTAAGTGATATAATTTAAAATGCAGCATGCTCCTATATTGAGGCTCGTGACTTTTTACACCTGAGGTATAGTGCTTCGAAGAATCTTTCATTTCTCGATTCTTCGACCGACCCTTGTTTTTCATTTTCCTTGTTTTCTTCAATTTGTTCCCGTTTTTGAGCCTGACTTCAATGGGTCTGTTGCACACTTCGGCAACAGCGTTTTAAAGTATCAATTCCTATGTATGTAAAAAGCCGAGAAAATAACAGTGGCAGCATCAGAAAACACTAAAATTCAGTTATAAACTCACAAATTGCGAAAAACACTAGACACTATTTACCCCTGTATCTTCCCACCACGTGCACAATATTTCACGAGATTAGCGCGGCACATTCAAATAATCACGGCCGACTGTCATCACAGCTTACTTCATAAACAAATAAACAGTAAACACTGACGGCGTCTGTTCGAATTCTTACGTTTCAATATCCTCAAAAGGTTGTGAAAGATACGGAGACCGACATTTGTGTCGAAAACTTATCAAAATGAAACAATAACGCACAGGAGTTCCGAGCATGATGATCGAAGTTGGAATCATCTTTGGATCTTTTGTGAGTTATTGTTTCATTTTGATAAGTTTTCGGCACAAATGTCGGTCTCCGTACCTTTCACAACCTTTTGAGGATATTGAAACGTAAGAATTCGAACAGACGCCGTCAGTGTTTACTGTTTATTTGTTTATGAAGTAAGCTGTGATGACAGTCGGCCGTGATTATTTGAATGTGCCGCGCTAATCTCGTGAAATATTGTGCACGTGGTGGGAAGATACAGGGGTGAATAGTGTCTAGTGTTTTTCGCAATTTGTGAGTTTATAACTGAATTTTAGTGTTTTCTGATGCTGCCATTGTTATTTTCTCGGCTTTTTACATAGGAATCGATACTTTAAAACGCTGTAGCCGAAGTGTGCAACAGACCCATTCCAGGAATATTATAGACCCAGATTCGGAATATTTCTTATACAGAAAGACGGAAAAAAGATTTTTTTCGAAGTTTTAGTAGGCACCGTTTGGCACAGATTAAGCCTGTTTTTGACTTGTTGTTTCAACATTTCACCAGCTTTTTTCAGCTTTTAGGAGTCAGGTGTCCCGTTTGTTATTACGCACGTTTTGGCCCTCCTGTATATTTGCTCTCTCAAAGAATGAAAAATGTCTTCTTTTTTTGGCGAATCGAGTTGTGACGAATCGCCAAGAAATCGACCACAACTTTTTACTATCCATCATTAAAACATCTTAAAATCACTAGGTAGAAATATTCTGTCGTAGTGCTACTCAATATTTCACGTGATTTGCGTGAAATATATTCAACGCATCAGACTTTTGATCAAATCAATCAGGTGGATCCAATTATATAAATCGGGGTAGCTGCGATTTATGACGTAGTCCCGAATCTTGATAGCGAAAAACTTACGCCTGACCATAACTTCACATATAGGAACTATATGCCTCCGAATCTTTATTATAAATATCAGGTCCTTCGTCTTTGTAGCAATATTTTTTCTGACCTCTCCCTCTTTTCATACTCTTTCTTTTTTGCATGAGGAAGCAATTTTTCATTTGCGGAACCTTTTTTTTTTTCTTTTTTTTTTTCCTCTCCCGAATATCGACCAAGATAAAAACCAACGGACTGGAATCGCCTGAACACACAACACATCTCTCTCGACACCCAGGCCTCTAGGGTCCAGCATCCCAACTTAGACATCGATTTATTGACGACCCTCCGTTCTTCGGTCACCTATTTTTTTTAAGGGTTCTTCGGCCTCAAAGGTGGATAGAAAAAAGGAGCTCTTCCTTCCAAGCTTTTAAGGAGTAGAAACTCGATAAAAAAGCGAGACATCACACTCACACACTGCATACTGCGCACACACACACGAACAATAACACAACCATATCCGTAGACAGGACTTTACCTTTCTCTCTCTTTCTACGATTAAATGCATGTGTTAGAAAAGGATGGAGATAGGGGCTGCCTCATGACTTCAGCCCCTGTTTCTGTCCTTTTCTAACATATGCAGTTAAATGGACAAAGAGAGAGAGAGAGAGAGAGAGAGAAAGACAAATTCTAGACTACGGCCATGAACACACCTATACAAGGACAGCTCTTCTCTTTGTTTACACTGTCGATGTTTATAAGTGTTGGTGAGGGTTCACTCACTCACACAAGCGTATTTTTTCTTTCGTTAAAACTGTGTATTTTCTTTCTGTGTTAGTGATGATGGTATTTTCTGTTTCTCTCTCACTCATTAAGTCTTATGGAGAGACGGTTTTTGAGGCTCTGCCGCCGCCGCACTTTGGTCTGAGATCGTCAAAAAGTAGGCCAAAAATCAGAAAGTAGACTTTTTATAAATTTATCATTTGTAAACATTCGGGGCCAATTATAATATGGCTCGTGTAAACTTTTGCTAATAGCAAATAAATAGTCAAACGTGATGTCAAATTGAGCGAAAATCGTGAAAATCACATTTGAAAAGACTTAAATTCAGTATTATAAACTCGGAAAGCAGCTGTAACGCCAAGATCGTAATGTCGGAGCTGCGCAGGTATCATGGAAGATTCCTGTCTAATTTTTCACTTTCTCTATGGAAACATAGACGTGTCTCTAATTAGAGAGGATCTCCCAAGATATCGGCGTTTCTGTTAATTTTGTGATTTTTTAGGGTACTTATATCGTCATTTCTACATGTTTTAATGCAAGAATCAACTCTTCAATCACCTATATCAAAAGTTTGCATGGGCTCCATCATAGAAAATATTAATAATAACTAATTCAAACCGAGAAATGTTGCTGGAAAGTTTTAAATCTCTTTCAATGTGGAAAACGATATTTTTGATGACTTTTTACTCCCTCAAGACCAACAACGTTCGACACATATTGAGAAAGTATATTGCGATGCCGCAGATGTCTGTCTGTCTTTATCCCAGCATAATTTTTGGTACCAATGGTCCATATGCATCAACATTTTGCAGAGAAGTTCCTTTTACCATTCCCTAGAGAAGCTTTTTTTTTTTTGTTTTTTTCGAAATTTTAAATTTTGGGCAAGTTATGGATGATAAAATATTTCCATTAAAATCAATGGGAAGTTAGGTAAAAAGGGTGAATGTAGGGAAAAGTTGGAATATCTTAAAATATAGCTGTTTGAATTTGACTGATGAAAATTTGCAAAAACATCTTGCAACCAGCCTATACTGTAAAATTAACCCCTTAAGGAGGATCTGGGGGTCCTCCCCCAGAATATTATCGGGGGGTTTGGGGGTCTCCCCTAGAGCAACAAAGGGGTCTGGACATGGGCGGCGCGTGGGGTAAAAAAGTGGGGGGGGGGCTAAAAATCAACATAATTTTTTTTTTTCCTTTTCTTTCTTTTCGTCGCCTTTTTCACAATAATGTTTGACACAGGCGGGGGGGGGGATAAATAACATTTTTTTCTTCTTTTTCTCTTTTACTTCCTTTTTCCTTTTTCCTTTTTTTCCCCTTTTTTTCTCGTTCAAAAATTGTTTTAGCCTCTCGTTCCCAAAAAAGTGGGGGGGGGGGGCTATAGCCCCAATAGCCCCTTAGACGCGCCGTCTATGGGTCTGGAGGTCTTCTCCAGAGTAATTAAGGGGGTCATCGGGGTCCCCCTGAATAATTTTAATGTGAAAAAGTGTTCGTTGGGTATTTCTTACGGTTTATTTTCTACTAGATATTATGCTTATTATGAGTGCCCTGTTTTTTATAAACATAAACTCATGATCTTTCGAAACCTTCTCTAACTTAAGCATGTCTAAGAATTTTATGTCACTTCATTTGATCTCTGACCATTGTGCGGCCGCCGCCGATCAAGCCAAAAGATCGGGATCGCCTTGCCTTGCCGCGAGTCGGCAGGTGAATCCACACACTCATTCAAAAATGCTGTGACTGTGGGCAGGAGAGTGCTTGGGGAGGGGGGGATGTGGAAGATGGAAGGGAGGGGGGGGGGTGTTAGTTCGGCCAGGACCCGAGCCCGGCACGCGCCAGTCCTGCCCGAGGCCAAGAAGCGGCAATGGCAACCAGCAAGCAGCTAACATCAGAAACGGAGACGCACGACCAGCCAGTCAACCAACGATGCGCCACAATTTACGATTGATTGGACTACCGCCGCAGTGATGCCAAAATTCAGATAACCCTTTCAATCGGATTATAAGAGATTTGATCCAGTTTTTCCTCTCATCCTCAATTTTTTTCCCCCCCAAAAATTCATGTCCATACACTGAAAAAAAAAATCAGCTAAATTTAACTAATTTCTACTTAAAAGTATGGACACCACTTAAAACTGTTAGTTTGACTATTTGAATTAGTAAAATTAATACCGTGCCGAGTTAATTAACACAGCACGGAGTTAATTTTACTAATTCAAATAGTCAAACCAACAGTTTTAAGTGGTGTCCATACTTTTAAGTAAAAATTAGTTAAATTTAGCTGATTTTTTTTTTTTTTTTCAGAGTAGTTGTTTCGTCCCGTAATAGGGCTCTTGCAAACTTTTGCTATAAGCAAATAAATAGTCCAATCTTATGTATAGACCAGCGAAAATCACGAAAATCTCACTAAAAAGGCCAAAAATTCAGTATTACATAACTGCTGTAACGGCAAGATGGTAATGGCGGTTCGACGCAGGTATCATGGGAGATTCCTGTCTATTATGTCACTTTCTCTACGGAAACATAGGGATACGTCTAAATTTAGATAGGAATCTCCCATGATACCTATGCATCTCTTCGACATTAAGCCCAATTCTGAGAGTGAATTTCATGATTTTTAAGTGTACTCATCGTCATTTTCACAGGTTTCTATGCAAGAATCGACTCTTCAATCCCCTACAGCAAAAGTTTGCAAGAGCTCCATATTTATGTTGTTCAATCAAATCTTGCTTTAATTATTAACAATCTCAGTTTTTATGAGTAAAATCGAGATTTTTCGGCCCCAAAAGGAGACATTTAGGGTTTTGGGTATTTTTCCCCATCATCACGGGGCCGAAGAGACCCCCCCCCCCCCGAAACGGCACTCATTTGACGCCGCAACTTACATTAAGCTTGGAAATTATATATATGGATTATGTCCAGGAAATTTCATTTTTCGATCCAATGTGCGAAGGCGCGACGCGACGCGACGTCTGCAACGTCGTCTGCGTCTCGTTCCAAATCAATGACAGTCACGCCTTGTTGCCAAATTTCATGAAATCAAAGCAAAAAATTGCAAAAAAAAAAAAACAAATTGGCAGCATCAGGCAACTTTCAAGTTGATGTTTTGCATTTAGATTACGAACGGCGCTGCACGGCAAGCAAGGCACACTGCGGTGGCGCGGCGTAGTGTGCAATTTGACAACGTTGCAGTTCGTCCATTTAAACCCATGAAAAAGATCGAACTATTGGATGTTCGATGAACGCCTTCGCATTCGACCTTTTACATAGGTTTAAATGGACAGGAGTCAACGTTGCGAAATTGCACGCTACGCCACCAGGGTTGCCAGGAGGGGTTTTCAACAAATATGTACAGTCTAGAAGAAAAATCTGTTCAAACAGAAATTTTACGTATGGATGGGGTGGCTTTGTGCAGATTTGTGTATTTTTTGTGCAGATTTTTGATACTGTCATCCCGAAAATGCTGCACAAGTGCAGCTTTTCCTGCACATCTAGGAACTCAATGCGCCACTGAAGCGGAGGAACTTCAGACGCAACGCAAACATAATTTTTCAGATGATGGCTGAAAATAGTTTAATGCAGTGATAGCTTGTCTTGTGAAGTGATATGTAGAGGGTTTGTTGTTGTGTCATAACTACGTTAAAGTGTGTTAGGCAGACGTGAGACCTTAAGAGCCGGTGATTGAAACGAGGGTCAGTAAAAAAAATGTCCACAATTAGAAGTTGGGATGGTTGCCACACGAGAAATTGAAGGGGCGTTTTACTGTATCAGGGAAAATTTCTATGTACACAAACCTGTCATGAAGTTGACTTGCGGAAGTTAAAATACATTTAAATGAGGTTGTAATACTGGTAATAAAGAACTTTAAATTTTGAAGCTTGTGTTCAAATCGTTCTATAAAAATAAGAAACTCATTCAATTTCTTGAGAGGCAACCACCCTAACCTCTGATTTTTTATAGCCAACCTATATAGGCATACGAAACAGGAAGTTTTCATTCAACACACTTTAAGGGACACAAATATCGTGATCGTCAGCCCAATGCCTCTGATCTAAAGGTGACTACATGATGAACAAAAGAATGAACTCAAAGCTGATTTTGATAAAGACTTTGTAAAACTTGAAATTCGAATTTTATATCATTTTTTCACTAACGCACAAAAAGTATAATCACACTATATAACGAAATATAACAAAGGAGCTGATAAAGAAACACTTCAGAGCATCACCAGCATGACTTTTAAAATCACTATCGAGGATACTTGTTGGTTTTTCAAGTTTTCAAATAGGTAGTTCTCTCTATAAGTGCCTTTGAATATCATCCCCATTGATGCGAACACAATGGCATATTCAGCAATTTGGCGACTGTGCATTCTTCCTATTTGAATGTATGAGAAATAGTAGATTATAGTAAACGGGCCACGCCGGCCACGGCCCCCACAAGAATCGATTGTTTCTCATACGTTCAAATGGGAAGAATGCATGGTTTTCAGATTGATTGCTGGATTCACCCTTGTTGGAACAGAGTATATAACCAGAAACACGTTGTCTTTGATGATATTCTAATTATCAGGAGCGTTCAGTTTTCATAATCCATCAGTTAAGTTTAAAAAAAAAAAAAAAAAAAAAAAAAAAAAAAAAAAATCGAACGGAAATTAATGCGAAGGAAACACAAAATCCATGAAATATATTCCGGATCGAATTTCAAAATGAGCTGAATTAAATTTACTCGAATCAAACTAATCAATGAGATAAAAGCGGAGCCGAATATATATTTAATTGAACATTTGAAAGCGCATATTTTAGCATCTAAAAGTCTCACCAAATCCGTAAGTCTTCACTGCACGGCACGCGACAACATTTTGTTCCCATGAATTTCGTCTGTTTTTCTCAACATTCCTCAATAAGCGACGACGAAACATTCTTTGCCCCTTTTAATGCTATTTTTCCGCTTCGATTTCTTTAATCTTTTCCCATTTTCGTTGGCAGCATGGGATTTTTTTTTTTTTTTTTTTTTTTTAAGGTAGTGAGTCACAAGATATTTGACGTCTTCTGGGGAAACGAATTAATACATTAAAATGCTGAGATGGAATACGAATTTGACTCTTATCATTTAATTTTGGTCAAACGACAAACGAAGCAATTAAGCACTGCTTCCTCAACAAACTACTTGGTGAACGACCGAATCGATTTAGGAATTGTTTTGACATAGAGTAGCATAGCGCCCGTCTTATGTGACCAGATTGATTTTAAAACGACTGATTGATGAGTTATAGGCGTCTTAAGTCCCCAAAACGATCAGGAATGTTCGAAAGCACCATTGACTTATATGGGTCTTAATCGGAAGCGTTATCAATATGGTTGCGCTCAGTGGCGTCTCGTTTACGTATGGTAAATAATCGTTTCTCATGCGCTTTTAAATAGACTGTTTTAGAAGAGCGATATACTGTATCGATTGCCGTAGAGGATCTCAGGCTCCAAACAAACTCTGATTCAATGTACCTATATTTTCCCTATGACGTGCCGTGCCGTGCCAACAATAAAAGCAGGAAACGCGCCTGCCTTGAGATTTTTTGAATTTGTCAAAATTATTTTATAAACCTGCGCTTATTTTTAATAACAGTGCTTTTATACAACTAAATTAGCGCTTAGGAAGTAGAATATACTTAAAGGTTTTTTTTTCCAAAGAGGAGTTTCTGGATACCCTAACGGCACATCTCGAGGTTGAAATCGGATTCAATTCGGTTTGGCAAACCAGTCAACCGATTACAATCCAGTTTTGCAATCCGGTTTCAAACTCGATTAACACAAGCTGGATTTAAGCCGGATTATAGACAGTTTGAAATGGCTTACATGTCCGCAAAAAAATTTGACTAACTAGATTTGACTAGGATTCTAGCTATCTTCGCCACGCATCATAGACCCCTGTTCAAACTGGTTCAAAAACGTTTTTCAACTTGTTTCAAAAATGGGGTTCAATCAGGGTTATTCCCAATTTTAAACCACCGATTCCGAACCGGATTCAAACGAGATTATCAAAGCAGGGTTGAATGCGAATTATAGATAGTTTGAAATGGCTTACATGTCCGCAAAAAAATTGACTAACTAGATTTGATTCGGATTTAAGCAATATTAGCCGTTGATTGTGAATCCCTTTTTCAAGCTGATTTAAAGTCGCTTTCCAACTTGAATCATTAATGGGGTTCAATTAGGGTTACTCCAGTTTTAAACCCCAAATTCCTAACCGGATTCAAACTAGATTATTCAACCCAGACTAAATGCGAATTATTGACGGCTTGAAATGGCTTACATGTCCGCACAAAAAATAGAACTGCCGGATTTAACCCGAAATCAAACTGATTTTGAAGAGGATTATATACCCTACTTTCAGCTGATTTAAAGATGTTTTCAAACTTGTTTCATCAGTTGGGTTCAACATGGGTATCTTTCGGATCAAGAACTAAGCTTCGTCCCCATCCGGTTTTATAAATGGTTACTCAAGCCGGATTGAATGCAAAGTGCAGCTAAGCGACTTGAATGAATCACAAGACCGTATCTAAACTTGAATAACCAGATTGAATCCAGATGGCAGCCAAGTTCTTAATGAACTGTACTAGACCAACTTCAAACTGATAGAAAGTTATAGATTCAAGCTTGAGTTAACGTTTAGGTTAGACTCGCTAAACCAATTTTCAGGCACTCTACGTGGGCCTAGGGTGAAACCATTACTTAAAAGTACTGATGGAGATGTCCCAACAGTACCAAGTTTCAATGGAGAGGTCGTTCGCGGCTCGGGGCCAAGTAAACGCGAGTAACGTTTCGCAAAAATATGGTGGAGCACTCTCTCGGCAGAAGCCGCGAACTAAGTTAACTCCGCTTCCCTATCCGGTTTCAAACCAGGTTATTCAATCTAGATTGAATGCGAATTGTAGACGATTTGAAATGGCTTACATGTCCGCACCAAAAATTGGATAGCTAGATTTCACCTTGATTCAAACTGATTTCATGGAGGGTTATAAACCCTACTTCAAACTAATTTAAAACCATATTCAAACTTGTTTTATCAACTGGGTTAAACACGGGTTTAAACTAATAAAGAACGCTACTTTCAAATCCGGTTTCAAAACAGTTATTTGGACCGGATTGAATGCGAATTGTAGATGGCTTGAAATGGCTTACATGTCCGCAAAAAAAAATTGACGAACGTGATCCAACCCAAACTCAAACCGTCTTTACAGCGGGGTGAATCCTACTTGAATTCGGTTCACAAGGCTGGCATGAAGTTGGATCGGATTCCATTTCTATTATGATGTAGTATGCGAAATGAGTCGATTTTTAACCCGTCCCTGATTTGTCTTTTATGGAGCTTTTGAGCCTGACGTCTATACGATTGATTAGCTAGGTTTGATCCTTGTTGGAAACAGATTCCTATCGATTGCAAGTACTTCGATTAATTCGGTTTCAATCGAGTTTCAAGACGAAGCACTAAACTGGCCAAACGACTGGACGATTAAGAAATCGGCTGAAAGCTCACTTGAAACTAGGTTGATGAAGCTTCTTGTAGCAAGTTCGAAACCGTTTTGAAGTCCTTTTCTTTATGAGTTTCTAAATCCATCTTGAACCATGTTCAGAGAACTGACTTGAAACCGGTTCGGATCCAATTTGTGGCAGGGTCCAGTATGCAGTTTGAATCGGATTTAAATTCGTTTCCGATCCGTCTTTCACGAAGCTTGTACAACTGGTGATTATCCGACTGTCAATCTAGGTTTAATACTGATTGAAAACGGGTTCTCATAGGTTTGAGGAGTCCATGTTTATCCTTGTTCAAGCCGATTCCAATCCGGATATCGGAGCTGATCATCCCCGTGCCGCTTGTAAACCAGTCTTGAAATCGGATTAAAATCAGATTGGCAATCGTCGGTTTGTCAATCCTTCGAGTAGCTGGATTGAAACTAAACCTGGATTGAGTGTGCCGTTAGGGTACGCATCTTTGAAATACTTATACTGCCTGTCTCAATGAGTCAGTTGCAAGGGTTTGAATTTTGTTGGTAATTATAGTGAGGAAATTAATGTACTCTATGAGCTGAAAACAAGAGGGGGGGGGGCAAAGTCACACACTGAAAAAAAATGTGCTGAATTAGTTAAAAGTATGGACTCCACTTAAAAACTGATAGTTTGACTATTTAAAATAGTTAAAAAAATAGTTGACTTAACACGGCACGGAGTTAATTTAAATAATTCAAGTATAGTCAAACTAACAGTTTTTAAGTGGTACCTAAAACCTACTTTTAACCATAAAGTAGTTGAATTCAGCACTTTTTTTCAGTATGGCATTTGTTCTCAAATCATCAAGTATATACTTCCAATGTCTCTTTAAAGAACGACACCATAATTCAGATTCTTGTAACTGCCTCCATTTCATATCTACCACACCCCACTACTGAAACTTGCATATAAGGAAAGTACAGCTAAATCATAAGAGGCGGTAGTCACCAGGCCGACTCCAAAACCCCCCTGCACAAAGGTGGCGATGGCGTCCGTGGACACTCATCATTCACCAAACAGTTCGTTTTCGTCAATTTGTGCGTTATTTGATTTTCATCCACCGATTTTAAAAAAAAAAACCGCTGGCAGGAGATACTGATAAAGACTGCACTGATCTCTCCTGTTTTATATATTTCCCGAAGGTTGACCCATAACTGGACTTTCAGCGTCAATCAACAAAGCCCTCTAATCATAAAAATTGCAAATCGAAAATTTGAATTTTTAAAAACTCTCAACTTAGCACGACTATAGTTGCGTTCCGAGAAAAGGTTTCAGTGTGCAAAGAGCGTGGTACCACTCTTTATATTTTATGATCGCTCCACGTGCATGGTATATAATTACAAACATCAAAAAACAATCATTAAAGTGCTCGCGACTATTTCATTATGGGTATCGAAAGTTGGGCGGCGATTCTCCCCAAACCTGAAACAATTCCTCTTCACCTTGATCCGTCTCGCAAATCCTTTTGATCTTGCGAACATCGGTGTAATGTTAATTCTGAGACGACGCACTTTGGTCTGAGATCGAAAAAAAAAATCCAAAAATCAGTGAAAAATAGTCATCAGAAATCATTCTGTTCGACCTTTTGAGGTTATTAATTTAAGACTTTCCGTTAACATTTTTACAATCAAAATACTTTTAAAAAGAGTTCTCTGTGATTAAAATTGGCCTTAAAAGTTTATAAATGATAAATTGATGAGAAATTCACTTTCTGATTTTTGGCCTCTTTGTGGCGATATCAGACATTTTTGGCCACTTCTTGACGATATCAGACCACAGTGCGACAATGGTCAGAAAATAAAACTACACCCAAGTGAATTAATAAACGACAGCTAAGGATATTTTGAAATTCTGAGAGATTTTTGATTTCTCGATCTGCAAATAGAGTGAAAGATTACTCCGTTAGAACCTCTGCTGATCTTCAATCCTTTGCGTATTTTGACCAAAATACAACAGCGGTCCTCAGAATGTAAACAAATGCGCAAAAAACGTATCCAATGGTGGCGCACCTTTGTTTCACTTAACTTATTATCTAAACTTTCTTCTTACAGAGACTCTAATTAATTTGAAATGTTTTGTTTGCTTCTATTTCTGAGGATTCTGATTTGTTGTTACTCTTTATTTTGTTTTTATCTTGCCATTTCGCTGCTTGTATTTCTTTTATTTTTGCTGACATTTATTTTGTTCCTGTATTATCAATAAATAAATAAATAAATAAATAAACATGTGTAGCACAAATTGTTTAAATTGGACGAGTCTGTATAAGTATAGTGTTTTCCAGTGTTAACGAGTACATATCAAAAGTTTTATTAAGTGCACATCTTTATTTTGCGAAATTAATGATATGTCAAAATCAATGAGCGACTCGTAGTGTCGCTCAGTAGCCCTCTGCCCCAGGGCTGCCGTTTTGCGTAGAATCAATGCTATTTTTCTAGTCACCGGTGATTCCACCGGTTGAGAAAAGATTACACAGTTCAGTTCAGTGTATGACTGTAATGCACGAAAATACTCTGTTCTGTAATCTTTCCTTAATCGGTGGAAACTCCGTTGATTAATTAAAATATCCGCAAGTTTTTTAAAGTCATCGACGACTCCACCGGTTGAGAAAAAATTACAGATGCGAGTATTTCAGTTTATCATAGTCATGCTCTGAACTGAACTGTGTAATCTTTTCTCAACCGGTGGAATCATCGGTGAATTGAAAAATAGCATTGATTATACGCACAACGGCAGCCGTGCGCTGCCCAGCCTCTAACTAGTGCAGTCTCCTTTAAATTAAGATCTATGGGCAAGTTGCGAATATTTTAACCTAATTGACGGATTTTCCACCGATTGAGAAAATATTACAAATCTGAGTATTTTCTTGCTTGTGCAATCATGCACTGAACTCTGTAATCTTTTCTCAACCGGTGGAAAAATCGGTGAATTAAAAAAAATGCGATTGATCATACCGAAAACGGCAGCTCTGGATAGAAGATAGACTGGTCAGTACATCAGACATAGCCATTAAACCTACATATCTTCTTCAGCTGCGGTGGATTAGAATTCTGGCCGTGAATCGATCCTAGGTACTTGAAGGTCTCGGAAACAAACTCGAAACTATACAACGAGGGTTAAAACGTTGGCCTTCATCGCTTCCTTTCCTCATTCCGTCCTGCCGCCATTCCATTTTGGCCGCTCATCAAAACTCAATGAAGGGGAATAATGCAGGCAGACCCATAAATCGAGCGGCGCGTTGAGCACGTGGTTATTTGGCTTAATGGAGTGAATTTTAAAATAACTGTGGAATAATCAGCCAAGGGGGGTTTTGGGTGATTAACTCCCCTCCTTCCCGAACTAAAAGAAGAAAAAGATAGGGGGTGAAAAAGAGAGAAAGAAAGAAAAAAGGGAGAAAGAAAAATGGAAAAAAATTCAGAAAAATTGCGAAAATAGAAAGGAAATAGAAAAAAAGAATTGCTTGGATCTTTTGACTGAGTTACTTAGGAATCGCAAAGACCGCGAAAATTGTTAATCTCGTTTTTGTTTTTGTTTTTTTTTGGCATTAGTAAAATTAGCATCTTACTATGATATAATAATAAACTATAAAATTACTAAATATTGGAAGGTTTAAATTTTCAACATTTACAGGGGGAAGACCCCCGACCCCCTAGCTATGCTATACGGTGTCCCAGACCCCTCAATAGAGATTCTCTACGAGATTTTCTCCCTCAATTTTATTTGACATGACATCACTGCATGTCAGAACCCGATACTCAAAATATGTGCAAGCTCCAGCGTTTATCGAACTCATCCAGTGGCGGATCTGAAACATTTGTTTCGAGGGCACGCCGTTTCAGAATGCACCTTGTGAAGATGGAGCGTATTGAGATAGGGAAATCCAATGTAAAAGGAGGTAATCACCGCCATTACGGTCTCACGTTTGAAAGCATTTTATGAGTTTGAGCACGGAAAAAAAAGATTAGTGAAAATAACCATACGGATACCTGATTTTGGTACCTGCTAGATGTTATGCTAAACTTGACCAGAAGTATGGTACTTACATTTACCGATACTTTGAGTAAATTCGACATGCAATCAGGTAACATCACCTGGTACCTAGTCAAAAAATAGTATACTTCTGGTTAAAATTACCATAACATCTAGCAGGTGCCAAAATCAGGTATCCGTATGGTTATTTTCACCGTAGTTTTTTTTTTCTGTGAGAGTAGATCTATCGTGATTTGTTGTGCTCTCACCGTCATTTTTCCATGGTTTTACCCCATAATCATCAAATATTAATAAGCCTTCAGTAAAAGTTTGCCACGCAGCTCCAAACATTTTGGGTATTGTTTTATTTTGTGTTTGTGCGATACCCATCAAAATATAGATTCTAAAAAGAAATTAACACATCTGCTGAGGCTACGTATAAAGTATAACAATAATACCATATCTCATTCAGTTGTTCCATTCAACGTTTTTATTTTGTTTGTTTTTCGGTTGCCCGTGTCATGTCGCCGCGACGGCCGGTCGGGTAGCCCTCTGCCCACTGCCCAGCCTCTAACCAGTGCAGTCTCCTTTAAATTAAGATCTATGGGCAAGCTCACATTTTTGCACTTAATCTCCCGTGCAAATCGCCACCTGAGAGGACGACGCGACGCTACTAATCCATAAATTTCATCGAGCGGTAATCTTTTTTCCTTCGGGGCATTCCATCTCCACCATCGCAGCGC
The DNA here is from genome assembly GCA_011764245.1 of Trialeurodes vaporariorum. Classification (NCBI taxonomy): domain Eukaryota; kingdom Metazoa; phylum Arthropoda; class Insecta; order Hemiptera; family Aleyrodidae; genus Trialeurodes; species Trialeurodes vaporariorum. The sequence continues at coordinate 17,656,809 of VMOF01000035.1, forward strand.
AAAGAGATTTATGATAGGGACAGCTGGTGAGATGAATTACCTCTCATTCTTTTCCTGTATTTTCATTATGTAAGCACGCATATATATGCATCGGACGTACCAATTAATATTGCCCCTTTTTGTTTTACTTTATCTCGTTGTTATCACAGCAAAGACTGGATAGGCAAAAATTCAGCTTTTTAGCTCTTTTATATTAGAGCTGCCGTTTTTCGTATAATTGTAATGGTATTTTTCAATTCACCGATGAGTTCACCGGTTGAGAAAAGATTACATAGTTTAGTTCATTGTATGACTGTAATGAACGAGAATGGAGCTGTTGCAAACTTTTGCTACAGGCTTATTAATAGTTGATCATGGGGTAATACCCTGTAAAAATAACGATTAGCGCACTAAAAAATCACGTAATCCACTCCTAAACTCACAAAATGCTTTTAAATGCGAGACCGCAATGGCGGCCGAGGCCGCGGTTTTCTTATGGCAATTGTATACTTCTTCTTCTTCTTGTGTGGTGTTGCGAGAACACCTCCTGTAGATGGCGCTGATTGAAGATAGAGAACCCCAATGAAAACCGCGGCCCCGGCCGCCATTACGGTCTCGCGTTTAAAAGCATGTTGTGAGTTTAGGAGTGGATTTCGTGATTTTTTGGTGCGCTAATCGTTATTTTTACTGGGTATTACCCCTTTTTCAACTATTAATACGCCTGTAGCAAAAGTTTGCAACAGCTCCATACTCTGATCTGTATATCTTTTCTCAATCGGTGCAATCGCCGTTAATTTATTGAAATATCCGCAAGTTTTTTAAACTCATTAATAACTACTCCACCGGTTGAGAAAAGATTACAGATCAGAGTGTTTTTGTGCATTACAGTCATTCACTGAACTCAACTCTAACCACCTCTAACCTTTTTCTCTTTTTCGTCTTTCTGATGGAATCACCGCCTCAGTTTCTTTTCTCCCTTTTTTTCGAGTTTGAAGTTTTTCATTTACAAATCATTTTACATTTTCGTTCTACATTTATAGACTCAAGAATCTCTGTAGTCAACGGTTCTTTTTATCGGTGGACAGAGGGATTACAGATCAGAGTATTTCTGTCGGTTATAGTCTTACTGCTGAACTAAAGTCGACTGTATAAGTATAATCTCTTTGATGTCAACTGGTGAAAATCATCGGGGAATTAAATTATTCTCCTGTAGATCCGCAAAGTGGCACTTCTATGTTATCCCGAGTGAGTAGCAAAACTGGACCAAAATCGTAAGGTTTTTCACAAGTTTTTCCCCCGAAGAAAACGGTCAAATTTGAATAATCTTTTTTACATAAACGGAACTTTTAAGGAAGATTTTCCTGCTGTTAAAAGGAACTTTCCTGGTATAAAGCCGCAAAAAAAAACCAAAACAAAAAAAAATTTGAAATGACCTTTTCGTATATATCGTTATTCTAATAGTTTTTGAAAAAAATTAGTGTGATTGCGCGATGTCTACTTGTGGTTATCCCGAAATTTTTCTCTTTATTTTTGGTTTTACTGGAAAAGTTCCGTTTACCTAAAAGAGATGATTCCAATTCGACCGTACGTTTTAGAACCTTACGTTTTCGGTACATTTTTGGTACTAGCAAATTCGCCTCTTCACCGCTGGTCCACCTTTGAACTTAACCTTCGAATTCGTTCAGGCGGCCGATTCCTTCCAAAAGCATAAACGTTGCGTCGCGTCGGTACTCTCTGACCAAATTTTCAAGGGACTCTACCTAGAACATTTTCTTACTTTACGGTCAAAATTATTGTTCCTGTAACATGCAAGGGTATACTTTGCAGAGAATGGGGCTCTTGAAAACTTTTGCTATGAGCAAATAAATATAGTCCAATCTGATGGAACGATCAGCGAAAATCACGAAAATCACGAAAATCACTCGAAGAAAGTAAAAAATCCAGTAATAAACTCACATAACTGCAAGCAATAACGGCAAGATCGTAATGGCGGTTCAACGCAATAGGAGATTCCTGCGTCTATTATGTCACTTTCTCTACGGAAACACAGAGATATGTCTCAATTTAGATAGGAATCTCCCATAATACCTGCGTCTCTCCGCCATTAAGCCCGATTCTGAGAGTGAATTTCGTGATTTCTAAGAGTATACTCATCGTCATTTTTACTGGTTTTTATGCAAGAATCAACTCTTCAATTCCCTACAGCAAAAGTTTACCGTGCGCCGTTCACCAGCGGCATGCAACAAGTCGAACAATTTTGTCACACATCTCTGGGAGAAGTACCCTAGCCCCCCTCACTCTTCCCCCCCCCCCCCCTCTCTCTCTATCTCTCTGCCTGTCTCTCTCTCTCTCTCTCTCTCTCTCTCTCTCTCTCTCTCTCTCTCTCTCTCTCTCTCTCTCTCTCTCTCTCCCTCTCTCTCTCTCGAATCAACTCGAAGCCGTCGTGGTACTGGTGTTGGGCGAGTTAACAACTTAGCGGCTTTCGATAAAATATATGTGACTCGGAAACATCTTCATCTCGCGCTATCATTGAAGATGATCCTCTCCAAGATAAACTTAAAACTACTTAAATAACAATAAGTTTCCGAGTTTCAGTTCATTTGTTTGTTTATATTTTATTGAGATTATGTGTACGTTTACTTTTTCTTTTTCTTTTTCTTTTTTTCTTTTTTCTTTTCTCGCGCGAGAACGCGACGACCGACCGACGTGTTTTCGCGGTTTCCTTCTCGCGCTTTATAATTTATGGCGCCCGTATCTGAGCTGTAAAGCATTTTGAAATTCGTCGATGACGTCTCTCTGGCCCCTGCTCATGCTCACTGTTTAGAGCCGACTTCCATCGGCGCGCAAGGAGTGAGATTCTGCGCGAATTATCCGTACAATGTTGCCAGTTGGTTCAAACGAAGAATTAGGCGAGTAGAGTCCCTATACACTATGAGAGTTGCGCCAAGTCTCTCAAAATGAAGAAGAAGAAGAAGAAGAAGAAGAAGAAGAAGAAGAAGAAGAAGAAGAAGAAGAAGAAGAAGAAGAAGGAGAAGAAGAGGACGCGTATCAATGGAGCCCCCAAGAGCCTTTCAAATGGCGAATGGGTCAGTTGCAAACTTTTGCTACAACGATTAAGAGTGTTTTATCTATTGTAAAATCGCCTGAAAAGTCCATTGGTGGCATCAGAAAGTCATAAAATGCAATAATAAACTCACATGAGGCGTTTAATGAAATCTAAGATGGCGGAGAAATATCGAGCAATTTGTATGCATGCACCACAAACATCCAAGGATAGCCAACCTCACAATATCCATCACAACCAATCACAACGTAAACAAACACATACCTCTACCTGCAGTGAGGTTGTCAAAGTTGGCCATCCTTGGATGTTCACGGTGCATGCATACAGATTGTTCGATATTTCTCCGCCATTGTGGATTTCATTAAACGCAACTTGTGAGTTTAGTATTGCATTTTATAACTTTCTAATGCCACCAATGGATTTTTCAGGCGATTTTACATTAGATTAAACACTCTTAATCGTTGTAGCAAAAGTTTGCAACAGACCCATTGTCATTTGCCTCTGCGCTGTAGCTGCTATTTCGCTATCATAGGTTAGGTTCAGATTCTTGACAATAACGGTCGTTATCGAAAGAGAAAATGTTTTCCAGAATAACATTCAAGCAGCGGGAAAATTAACAATAATTACTGCGGTCACTGTTACTTCAAATGTGAAATGAAAGCTAGTACGCGAAAAGTAAACAAACCCTCCACCATTGGCATTTGCCTCTTGGGGCTTTCTTGACAGCCTACATCTAAGAGCCAATCAGAAATGGATTCAACATTGGCGCAACTCTCATAGTATATAGGGACTCTATAGGCGAGATAGATTCTCAATGGGTCTGTTGTCAGTAATGCAGCTAGACATTTTTCGAAAGTGGGGGAGGGTCCGGGGTCCGAAAATTGTCAAGAGGGAGAGAAGAGGTCCAAAGATATCACATGGAGAAAATTGCTCTGAAAACGCAATAGGACCTTACTTAGGGCAAATTCAGGTGTCGAGGGGGGATTTTAGACCCCCTGGAACCCCCTTTCTTGTCTACGTCACTATCTGTTGTAAACTCTAGCAACATCAATAAAAAAGGGCCGATGCTTATATAAAATTACAGTGGACAATTTCGTTGGAAGCATAACCGTAGCGTAGCCAGGGCGTTGTCTTTCTTTCTCTTTTTGTCCATTTAACTGCGTGCGTTAGAAAAGGGCAGACACAGGGGCTGAAGTTTTGCGGTAGTCCCACAGAAAAAAAAACTACGGTGAAAATAACTATACGGATGCCTGATTTTGGCACCTGCTAGATGTTATGGTAATGTTAACCAGAAGTATACTATGTTTTGACTAGGTACTAGGTGATGTCACCTGATTGCATGTCGAATTTACTCAAAGTATCGGTAAATGTACCATACTTCTGGCCAAGTTTACCATAACATCTAGCAGGTGCCAAAATCAGGTATCCGTATGGTTATTTTCACTAATCTTTTTTTTCCGTGCCCTCTCTAGATCCTCTTCCTACACATGCATTCAAATGTGCAAAGAAAGCGAAAGACAAATTCCTGGCTACGCCTGAAGTGGCTTCTGCAATTTGGCAAACATGCTTATTTTCCCTTTAAAGCTATGCAAAAGTATCGATATCCTGGGGATGCAATTGCACCTCCTGATGTTCGATAGTTTTACATGGGTTTAAATGGAGAAAATACGTTGTTGACACATATTGCACGAGCCGCCGCTTTCGCAATCGAGAAGATGTGGCAACAGTGTAGATGAGGACGAGGATTGTCTCTCTTATGGGTCCCGGCTTCAGCAAAGACCAACAATTTCTTTTGTGCTCGATGGTTGGTGATATGGTGGATGGATTAAACAGTTGCCGATGCGCGGTGCCGCCCGGTTGAAGATAAAACTCCCTTTAAATCGGAATCTTATCTTATTTGAATTATTTACCGATTGTTTATGAACTTGTCTTGTACCAGTTCAAGCCCCCTTCCCCGCTCCTCCAACTACGATATTTATCGTGTGCGAAAAAACAGCGGGGAAAGGAAAGGCGGGAGGGAGGAAGGTAGGGAAGGAGGGAGGGAGGGAGGGAAGGAGGGACTTATTGTTAGTTTTAAATATGTGACTTGCAGCCGTATTTAAATTGAGAGTATACATATTCTCTGCTTCAGCGTACGAAATTGGATCCTCAAGAGGCTGACACCTAATTTTCTGAATGTCAGAGCAACGTAAGTTGGAGAAAAATAAGAATTGGGTTTTTTTTTACCCGCAAGATCAATGGGTCTTTTGCGTACTTTTGCTACAGCAATTATGACACATTGATTCTAACGTAAAATTCGGCGAAAAGAACGATGCTCACATTAAAATGTTTGTAAAATCCACTCGTCAATTCCGTTGTAAAAACCTCCAAAAATAACGAGGGCAGCACTACGAACTTCCGAAATCCACTCCTAAACTCGATAAACGCTTTCACACAGAAGAAACAGAAAAAAACACTTTGGTAGCGCTGACAAAACCTTTGGTAGAAAAATGACCCAGCAAAAGACTTTAGTTGAGCCAACCAAAGGTTCTTTACGCTTAACTAAAGAGATTTTGCTGGGTGAATAAAAAATTTGGTTGGCCCAACTAAAGTCTTTTGCTGGGTCATTTTTCTACCAAAGGTTTTGTCAGCGCTACCAAAGAGTTTTTTCCGTTTTTTCTGTGCATTTGCGGGTTCTACGACACTTGACCGCGGACATTTGATCGCGCGACAGTTGACCGCGCACAGTTGACCGCGGCGACATTTGACCGCGGCGACACTTGACCGCGGCGTCAGATGACCGCGCGACATTTGATCGCGCGACAGATGATCGCCAAAAAAATAATAATAATAATAATATTAAGAATAAGAATAAATATAGGATGAATAAATAAAATTAAAGAATGTAAATTAAAATTAAATATATTTTAAAAATTAAATTAAAATTAAAATATTCTTATATTCTCTTTATATTAAAATATTCTTTATTCCTTCGTAATGGAGGACATTTTTCCTTGAAAAGAGAAATTATGTGGAATTTCTCAACCCTCTTTGAAAGAAGGTAGCCGGCAGGTCATCCTTCACCCTCTCTTATTCAGTCTTCATCTGATCGTCTTGATGCCCCTCTTGTGTCATTTTCCAGCGTTTTTTGAAACTCAGTCTTTTTTTAAGTTTTTTAACCTTCAACAATTTTAAAATTTTACGAATATCTTAATACATCAGGCACAAATCCATTAAACAATTTCGAAACACTCCCACGGATATTATTTTGAATTTTTAAAACTCAGAACCATCGTATGTGGCCAGTCCTAAGCCTGATAAAATGTGAAGGAGAATTACTATTATTATTATGATTATTATTATTATTTTTTTTTTGGCGATCAACTGTCGCGCGATCATATGTGCACTCGGTCATTTGTTGCCGCGATCAAGTGTCGCCGCAGTCATAAATCGCCGCGGTCATATGTCGCCGCGGTCAAATGTGCGCGGTCAACTGTCGCGCGGTCAAATGTCCGCGGTCAACTGTCGCAAGACCGCATTTGCGCGAGAGTAATGGTGGCGTAGGCCTATAATAATGGGAGATTACCATCTAATAATACTGTAACTCCATCAAAAATAGACTGATAGGTCAGGATTAGATAGGATTCGGCCACTAGTCGGGGATCAAATACCCCAAGACTGCGTTTTGAAGACTTAAACGCTCGAATAGGAAAACCAACGAAAAGCTTTATTCTGCGATATAATTTATTTCGATTCTGATTTTGGTTCCGGCACCGAAAACTGACTATTCTTTTCAGTTCCCGTTCCAAATCACAGCCTTAAAAATTAAACCAGCAAAGAAGTAGGAAAAACAACTGCAAGCCGGCAACCCTGAGCTCAATGTAGCCAGATTAAACATACAGGGTGTTGAAAGACTGTTCCCGAATATTTCAGGAGCGGATTTTACAGGTCAAAATAAGACTTTTTTTACCTATAAATATGGGTCCGAAATTGCAGTCTTTTCGAGTTACAGTGTTGCAAAGTTTCCGAAAAACAAATTAAAAAATTGTCATAACTCCCTCGTGAATTTTTCTTAATGCTCGTAAATAGGTACTCTGGTGTAGTTTTAGGCGCTTTTGCCGATTTTGGCCGTGAAAATGCTGTATGCAAAAATTTGAGGGGGGTTATGGGGGTTTTTCTTGATTTTTCTCACTTTTTTTGGCCAAATTATGTGAAAACATGCTTTCGGATTCATTGAACCCAAAAAAGATCAGCATTAATCAAAAGTTCGCAAAAAAGTATGCATTTTTAGTCCTCACAAGTTTTTCCTTTCCGCAAACCATTTCCGAGAAAATCGTCCCTGAAGTTGCAGAGGTCGGCCAATAATCGCATTTTCTTTGATTCTGTCAATTCTTGGCCGACTTCTCCAACTTCAGGGACGATTTTCTCGGAAATGGTTTACGAATTGGAAAAACTTGTAAGGACTAAAAATGCATACTTTTTTACGAACTTTTGAGTAATGCTAATCGTTTTTGGGTTCAATGAATCCGAAAGCAGGTTTTCACAGAATTTGGCCAAAAAAAGTGAGAAAAATCAAGAAAAACCTCCATAACCCCCCGCAAATTTTTGCATACAGCATTTTCACGGCCAAAATCGGTAAGAACGCCTAAAACTACACCAGAGTACCTATTTACGAGCATTAAGAAAAATTCACGAGGGAGTTACGACAATTTTTCAATTTGTTTTTCGGAAACTTTGCAACACTGTAACTCGAAAAGACTGCAATTGCGGACTCATGTTTATGGGGAAAAAAAAGTCTTATTTTGACCTGTAGAATCCGTTCCTGAAATATTCGGGAACAGTTTTTCAACACCCTGTATAAATGACCAATTTTTTTACTACAAGTCAAATGATGGATTCTTTAAAGTTGACCAGACTCTAAAGTTTGAGACACAGCACAGCATGGGCACCCACAGAAAAATTTCCTGGGGGGGACGTTTTCAACCCCAATGGAAGGTCTAGGAAACTAACCCCCCCCCTCCCCACCCGAGGAAAAAGGGAAAACAGTTTTTTTCGTCAAAATAGTATAAAATTATTTATTAAGCCATTGTAGGTGTATTAAAATAAACCTATTAAAGTCTGTAAACCCACGACCAGTCTTGAACCTACTTGAATATTCTCTCTCTTTGAGAAACAAAGTATTTTATTTTATTACTGAAATATTTTGCAAAACGGATCCATTTTAAGGTTTCTGTTTTGTTTAAAATTATTTTGAAAATATTGCTAGAAGTTGTTACAATTTAGTCGGCGAGGTAGTCTGCGCGTTAGGATGCTTTAGCGTAGATATGCACAGCAAACTCAATGCGCAGATAAGTGTTTATTGATAATAAGTTTATAGATTCAAATGATGCCTTGCTGTACTAGCGGGGACAAAGATACCTGGCTAGGGTATGCAATACGCAATACACGGTATACCCATTCAATACATGTGTTAGGTGCATTGCTTATTGCATACTGTGGATATAGGTATCTGTGTCCCCGCTGGTACGGATCTGTCAACTTCATGGCATGTATCCCTGTATGAGTTGGAGAACAATTTCGCCCCACCGACCATCAAAAGGAAAAATCTTGGTGTTCGAGGGTTATAAAAGAGTCTCATAATTACAAATCTTGCTCACAATCAGTTAAATTAATGTTTGCTCAGAAACTAAAACGGGAAAAACTTGACTCACAGCGGCCGATTACCGAGCACTAAACCTTGATTAGTATCAGAGTTAGTATTTGATTTGACTGGGAGTGACTTTGGCCGCAGCGTTTTTTTGGCAGCGTTGAATTTCGTCGTAAATTCAAGGCCCTAATTGAAGTGACAATCGAATTAATTGGTGTACGAGGAAATCGCGCCCGTTTTTATTCTAAACGCCAAAAAGGCTTTATGCTGAAAGTATCAGGTGGTGCTATAGCCTTAGCAAGGAATGTGCCTTTCAGTGGCGTAGCGTGCAATTCGGCAACGTTGCAGTTCTTCCATTTAAATCCATGAAAAAAATCGAACTATTAGGTGTTCGGTGAGCACCTTCGCATTCGATTTTTTACATTGGTTTAAATGGACACAGCACAACGTTGCTAAAATGCATGCTACGCCACTGGTGCAACTATCTCTCTTTGTCAATTTGAATGGACCGTGTGTTAGAGAAGGACTTTGAAAGAGGGGCTGCCACGTGACTTCAGCCCCATTTCTGTCCCTTTCTAACAAATATGCAGTTCAATAGGGATGGAGGGAGAAAGACAAATTCTTGGATAATACTTTAGGTGGTGCACAGCGAATAAATACATTTTTCGGACTTCCATACAGTGCTGCCAAATTTAGTAAAAAACACACATTTTACATTAATTATTAGGGAGAAATTCGATATTTTTCACCAAATCAGCCAGCAATGCATCGACACAAGAAGACGCATCAATATTTTATTTTATTGGTCTCCTATCTATAAGTAGAAAAAACACGAGTTAATGTTGTGTGCTATATTCCCAACTTCCGAGAGAGATGATGATGATTTGAACACCTCACCGTACATATATAGCGAGCTGTTGAGTCAATCACAGTATTCTCTCATAATGGAACAGACTTGTGGCTTTCAAGAAAAGTTCGTTTATTTATCCTCATTCCAAGTTACTTTCAAGAAAAAAAAATTAAATTCTATCAACAAGTCCAACTCTGCGATTGCTTACTTAAGTTACTAAAAAATAAATATAGAGTATTTTAAGATATATACAATAGATATTGACCTATACCATAACGGCTTGTTTGTTCAATATACCAAATTCTGAATAAATAAATAAAATAAACAGTAATATTTTATTCGAACCTTAGCTGCACACCTCCCTCATTTCCCAAAGTTTGTGCTTCAAAACGTATTATATCTCGCATAACTCCACTTTAGAATGGACAAGAGCAAAATGGAGGGTGCTAAAGAGGAGAGAGAGAAAGTGGCATAATTTACTTGATCATTATGGAACGTAATTACTGTAATCGCATACATCTTTTTATTCTTCTCAAAATGTGAGGGAGTGTAGAGGCCAGTCTGGCGCTAACAAGGTGAAAATATTGTAATGTCGGCCCCTGCTTAGCGGTTCAAAAATTCGGTCTCTCTCTCTCTCTCTCTCTCTCTCTCTCTCTCTCTCTCTCTCTCTCTTGCTCGTTCTCTCTCGAAGGTGGAGTAGCACCTACTTAACACCTTCAATAAGGTGTGATAGCTATGTATGCTGGGCATTGCTGAGATCCTCAGGCCTGCTTCGTTGCAGCATCCTCTTAATTATAGTTTATTTGTCTTGCATCACGGCTAAAGCGCTAAGTAGGTAGGTGTTACCCGAAAAAAAAGAAGAAAAAATGGAGGAAGAAAAAAAGGTGCAAGGTGTTAGCAGTTAGCTAGGTAACATCCACAACCTCGTTTGGGTATATTACTTAGGTGCTAACAAGAATCGGCTTTATTTTTTTTTTTTTATCGATTTTTGCGCTTGCGCTCTGAGCAGATGAGTTTTTAAGTGGATTCTCGTTGCCTCTAGAGATTGGCGGTAAATGCAGAAGCGGCATCTGCAATTCATCTTTTTTTTTTTTTTTTTCCTGCGCGCGCTTTCCGTTGTTTTTTTCTCTTTGGCATTTCGACAATGACCATCGCATCAACGGCGCCTTCATACGGCATCAACGGCCAAAACCTTCTCCTCTTCCCCCCCCCCCCTCCCCTCCCGCCACACATCCACAATTGGCGAATGCAGAGAGTTTTTTTCTTTTAAATATCCTCTCTTCCTCCCCCTTCGAGCCTAAAGAGTGGTGCCGGTCGCCAAATTACAGTCAACTGAGGAGAGGAAACGCTGACGAGTGTAAATGAGACATGATTGATTCCTCGGATCATTTTAAGATGCGGTTGATTACACCGCCGCGCCGTGCGGCAATTTCTTGACGAGAGTCGATCTTTAAATATCTACGTTTCCATTCATGAATGAGACCGCGTGTTCACTGGGCATTTTCGGTTGGGAGATCATATTGGAGGTGAGTAAGGGTGGAGATTACAGACGTTTTACCCTCACGTCCGAAAAAAAAAAAAAACAAGGTTTTTGGCGAGTTGGTGGAGCCAACGAGCCGGCCGAGCGGCATCATCTCTCTTCTTCGTTACGATGAATGGTGTGCTCAGGCAGAGTTGCCAGTTTTCGGATAAATGCCCTCTATTTATTTTTTTATCCATTTGATTTAATAAGAATTTAAAATCATGGCCCGCAAATAAATGATGAAACCATTATTACATTATTGCATTATTTTTTAATAAGTAATTTTTTTTAATTATTATTTTGGCTTTTGATCATGAGCGCCCACCGTACCCGCCGCGCCATTAGCGTAGCGTGTAATTTGGCAATGCTGCTGTTCGTCCATTTAAAGCCATGAGAAAGATCGAAGTATTCGGTGCTCGGTGAAGACCTTCGTATTCGAGCTTTTACATGGGTTTAAATGGACAAAATACGACGTTGCCACATTGTACGCTACACCACTGGCGCCCGCAGCGGGGTGCAAGTGCCAGCGCCTTGCTGATGGTAACACTTCTGATGTCATGAAAATAGACGGTTTAGTCAGCTCCTTCGTCAGTGAAGATTTTTTCGCGCGGTCCAATTAAAGAGGGCGATTATGTTACTACATCTAAGTTATCGCAGAGAGTCGTAAGGAAGAGACACAGCAGATGGAAATGAAGAGAAAAAGAAATGTATTGCTTTTTTCTCTGAGTTTTGGTGGAGACGACACTTGTTAAAAATGCTTCAACAAACAACAAGAAAGGATAACCGGTGGAAATGTCCCATTCAGAATTTTCAATGTACAGAATGTCCAACAAGAAATTTCCGTTGCACAAATGTTCACTATAAAATGTCCAGTTCACAATTTGACCACTGTAAATAAATTACCATAAATGCCCTTAAAAATAATGCCTAGCCATAGCACAGAATAATACAATCAGAACGGAAACTCCATCGGATTTCAGCAAATTCATTTCGCGTCCGCCATGTTGGGATATAGGATGTTTACATCTGGATTCGCGCTCGAAAAAAAAATTTAGGACATGATCCGCGAAATTTTTATTCTGAAATGCCATTAGAATAAAAGTGAGGCCGGAAACTTAAGATTACTCTCCAGAATTTACAGAAATAAATGAGTTTCAACACAAATCACACACGCAGCCATGTTGGGAAATAGGACCACAGCGTTGCCTATTGGTGCCGGTAAATTCCAAACTTGCTTCCATTGGCTCTTATGGGAGTTTCCGTTCTGATTGTATTATTCTGTGGCCATAGACCAATGGAGCTGTTGCAAACTTTTGCTACAGGCTTATTAATAGTTGATAATGGGGTAATACTCAGTAAAAATGACGATCAGCGCACTAAAAAATCACGAAATCCACTGCTAAACTCACAAAATGCTTTTAAACGCGAGACCGTAATGGCGGCCGGGGCCGCGGTTTTCATTGGGGTTCCCTATCTTCAATCAGCGCCATCTACACGAGGTGTTCTCGCAACACCACACAAGAAGAAGAAGAAGCATACAATTGCCATAAGAAAACCGTGGCCTCGGCCGCCATTACGGTCTCGCATTTAAAAGCATTTTGTGAGTTTAGGAGTGGATTTCGTGATTTTTTAGTGCGCTAATTGTTATTTTTACAGGGTCTTACCCCATAAGCAACTATTAATAAGCCTGTAGCAAAAGTTTGCAACAGCTCCATTATGCAAAAAAAAAAAAAAATCCACAAGGTGTAAATTTGACCTGACTGATGATATAACGGCAAAGATCGTGCCTCATCTTCGTCAGCCTCATTAGCTGTTCAGCCGCTGGTTTTTTGAGGTGGTTTGCTATGGCTCTTAAGTAAATTTTCAGTGTGCCTTCCTGAACATAACGGCAACGTACGGGTTGAAACCGCAATGTTGTTATGTGCAGTTTGCACAATGCATAGAGCCAGCCTCTAGCAGCTTTGTCTAAGGGTAGAGATCCTATATGTAGAGAGTTAAGACAAGTGAAATCATGGGCGCCGCCATTAGATGCGATTTTGCACACTTGTTTACATTCTGAGGCCGTTGTTGTGTTTTGCTTCACTACAAAGATTACAGTTCCGCTAAGTTTGTAACGATGTAATCTTTCCCTTCTTTTGTTGATCGACATGTATTAACGCTTTTAATGATTCTTTTGAGATTTATAGACATTCTTGTGGTGCATCATGATTAAAATTAACAGATTCATCGCAAATTATCTCTTTTATCTGTAAAAGAACGTTTGGTAAACAAAAGAAAAGTGCAAAATCGCATCCAATGCAGAGACAATATATAATAGAGACCACGCACTAGCCTTGCGCGCGGTGGCTGGCTTTTTTTTCGGGGCTCAACAGAAATTAACATAGGGAGAATGAAGGAGCACCATCCAACACGGTCCATACGTTGACTGATGCAATTTCGGTGCTTCGGATTCACTGTGCAAAAATCTCAACGACGTTTCTCATCAGTCAACGTATGGACCATGTTTGCGGTGTTCTGTTGAGACCCCGAAAAAAAAAGTTGCCACCGCGCGCAAACATGGGCAAGATAGATAGTGCGTGGTCTCTATTATATAATTATTGTCTCTGATCCAATGGCGGCGTCCGTAGAGCCTAAAATTCATCGACCAATCAGAAGTTGACTACCTTCTTGTCTTAACTCTCTACTTATAGGGACTCTAGTCAAAGGGCAGCTTCGTGAAACCCTACGCTTATTCTTGCTTTTGAACTTCTTCGTAATTTCTAATTTTACCCGCAATTTTACCCGACATCATATTCACTCTGAGGTTTTCAGATTTATGTAAGTACATTTATTATTGGTCATTATTTATTCAGAACTGCCGTTTCACGTATAATCAATTGCATTTTTCAATTCCTTGATGATTCCACCGGTTGAGAAAAGATGATTGAATTCAGCTCAGTGTATGACTGTAAGTGCCGCACGAAAACACTTTGATCTGTAAATTTTTTTTCAATCGATGGATAGTAATTAATAATATGAATAATTAATATATTAAAATATCCGCAAGTTTTTTTTAAAGTCATAGACGACTAGCTCCAATGGATACAGATGCGAGTATTTATTTTCGTGCGTTAAAGTCATACACTGGACTGAACTGTGTCATCTTTTCTCAACCGGTGAAATCGCATCGGTGAATGGAAAAATGTCATCAATTTACACGCTAAATCGCACCTCTGTATACAGGACAGGGTGTACTAGACCACCCGCATCAGCCATTTTTCTCGAAAACTACTGAGCCGAACGATTTGAAACAAAAAAGTCAGATGGGGAATGGCAACCAAGGAATCAATTTTTGATATTTTCAAAAGTCTCCAAGCCTCCCTTTGGGAGCTTCTAGGGAGTAGGGAGGGGGGGCTCAAATACATTTTTCAAGTTTTCTTCAAAGAATCTCTAGTATAGGTATCAAAAAAAGTCCATATTCGTAAAGTAGAGGCAATTTACGACATTTTTGCCCCCATAATTTTTTTCTCCCAAAAACTCCTGATTTTTTGAGTTATGGGGGATTTTTGGACATTTTTTGAATCGGCCCTTGTGACCACTCTGTTCACAATTTCTTAAAAATCATCACAGACTCTGAAAGAGCAAATCAAGACCTTTCGATCGATGTACTACATGTTACCTTAAAGTAAAACATATGGTTGTCATCTGCCAAATCAAAATTGTGGGGCTTAATTTGTTCAAATGATGAAATCGCGCCAATACTGCAATTGAAGACTCAACATTTTGATTTGGCAGATAACGCCTTATTTTTTCTTTTTAAGGTAACATGTAACACATCAATTGAAAGGTCTTGATTTGTTCTTTAAGAATTTGTAATGATTTTTGAGACATTGTGAACAGGGTGGTCACAAGGGCCGATTGAAAATATTTCCAAAAATCCCCTATAACTCAAAAATTTAGGGGTTTTTGGAAAAATTTATTGAAGCAAAAATGTCGTTAATTGCCTCTAATTCACGAATATGATTTTTTTTTATACCTTTACTGGAGACTTTTTAGAGAAAACTTGAAAAATGTGTTTAAGCCTCCCCCCCCCCCATGAAAACCCCCTAAGAGACTATTAGGGGCTTTTGAAAATATCAAAAACGGGAAATTTGAGGACAATTCCCCCTATTCGACTGTTTTGTTTCAAATCATTTGGCTCAGTAGTTTTCGAGAAAAATGCCTGATCCGGGTGCCTGATCCCTGTATATACAACACCAGCTGTTCTTTGGACATTTTAGAGCGAAAATTATATTCCTTTTGCCACTTTTCCACAATGTATGACACACGTTCATTGTATCACTTGAAATTGAAGGGTTTTTTTTTTTTTTTTTTTTTTTTTTTTTTTTTTAACCCTGCCTTACCGCCTAACCACACTAATGCATGTATCACTGTATCGTGTCTCTAAAATCTTTGAATATCTTTGAAACCCTTACCCACAGCAGATATAAATTGCCTTACGTATTGGTGCATAGGCAACTCTTCGGGCTTCCAATGCAAGGCATATTGTATCGTTTGAAATTGAAGGCTCTTTTCAGCCCTGCCTAACAGCAGTGAGCGAGGGAATCAATAATTATTTAATTATTACCGAGCATGCTGATACGTTCCTTCGTTGTTAGAACTATTTTGAGAAGTGGGATGGATGTGGAGCTTAATTAACAATCTTTGGCTTTTTCCATGTTGTTTCTCATTTTGCTCAAAGGCATTGGATGAAAATACATTTGAGAGCTTTGGCTTTTCATTAAAGAGCGATTTAAAACCACAATGTCAAAGTCTCAATTAAGCTATGTTTTGTTATAAAGAAACTAAAAATTTTCCGAAGATTTTGTCAAGCTCTGTCTCCAAGTCTAAAACAGGATCTAGTCACAGAACGGAACGGTGGGAGGGGAGGTCCAACTTTTTGTTCATGTTCATCTTATTTTCTATAAGAGAGCGCGAGAAAAAATAACTGGTAGAATTGACCATCTGCATGGTTGATTTTGGAGTCAGCTATCAAGTATGGTAAATTTGAATAATGATGGTAAAATATACCAATAAGTTAACATAATTTACCATAGTGTACGGTGCATATACCGTCCACTTGATTGCTGGCTCCAAAATCAGCGCATATGGTAGATTCTACCAGTCTTTTTTTCCGTGAGGACTATTTCACGTCAAGGTTTTGCCTACCGTCGACGTCTTATAAATATATTTTCAGCGTGACAAAGTTTCTTCAAAAAAAAAAAAAAAAAAAAAAAAATCGAAAGCCGGCATTGTTCCGGTATATTTTTTGATGTCAAAAGTCATGGCCTCAATGCTAATAATACTAATGGGTCAAACACATCTATCCCATAATAGTAGGTAGGTATACCAAGTCTTAGTTCTAATTAACGTTCGAATTGGACGATTGAACAATTTGTGTCACTCATTGAAAAAATTCAACCCATCAAACCAATAAAGCTTTACTCTTTCTCCTACAAGTGCACTTAATTGATTTGATTCAAATCAGTTAAGCGCATTTGTTGGAAAAATAGTAAAGATTTGAGTATCGAAAATAGGTGACAAACGATCAGCAATCAATTAATCGAACAGCTTTTAGAGCCATACTATTCGGGTAACAAATGAAAGTGTGTTTCGTTCATTGTTGGAATTATTTTACCACCTTCAGACCTGCCAATTCACCGATTCTCTGATACATTATGAGGCCTAGTCAAATGCTACAATAATTTAACTAGCAACTGGATCCTTATCATTTTATTTATTCATTTGTTTTAAATCCGACAACAAGATTATCTAAATTCAACTAGAAAGGTGATTTGTTGATTTGAATCAAACATTATATCTAACAGAAAAAACTCGGAGTGATACAAGTAATTGGAGTAAAGGACAACACAGATGTAATGAACGACAGATATTTACATACAATTTATATGCTATAGCGGTCTCATGATTGAAAAATTAAATATTAATAATAATTATTCTATTGGTGTAGAAACAAGATGAGAAAAAAAAAAAAAATCAGTCAGTAATCTGGAAGACAAAGTTTTTAAAATCATTGAGTAAGGAAGAGAAAAACAGTGATTTGTAAATGCGTCAAATGCAATAAGCGATAGACAGACAGTGTAAGTGTTTCTTTTTACAAAACATAATGAGTTTGAACATTTTAGAATTGAACCAAAAACATCACAACTTTAAAGAGGCTTTTTGAAAAATGTATAATTTATAAGCGTACAAAACCTTTGATATATTCTTTGATCACGTGGAACTCAGTGGCGTAGCGTGCAATTTTGCAACGCTGTATTGTGTCCATTCAAATTCATATAAAAGGTCGAATGCGGATATATTCACCGAACACCGCGTAGTTCGATCTTTTTCATGTGTTCAAATGGAAGGACTGTCACGTTGCCAAATTGCACGCTACGCCACTAGTGCGGAACTTTCTTCCAATTAAAAAGTGCCTCAAATCAACCAAAGAGTGTAATCAGTGCATTGGCGTCGCATGTAATTTGCCAGACCTACATTTTGTCCATTAAAATCCATTCAAAATATCGATTTGTCGGTCCGTACTTTAAACCTATAATATTTTGACTTGCTTCATACGTTTTAACATTTAAAATTTAGATGGACAAAAATTAAAGCTGCCACATGGAAAAACGATGCTTCCTTTGAAAGATCCATTTCGGATCCTCAAAAAAACATAGGACATAAACTGAAAAAAAAAATCAGCTAAAGAGGTTGATCCAGCTCCCATAAGGAATGGGCTATCGGCAAAAAAATGTCATATTTTTAGGGTCGATAGAGCTCGTTAAGGCGCGTTCAACGAAGGCCAGTTTTTTAATTTTAGTCAACTAATAAGGGAGGGAGGGGGGTCCAAAGTCAAAACCTTCAAAGTCCCGTAACTTTCGCCCAAATCAATATTTTGACTTGTACTTTGCGCCAAAAGATTTGTCTTAAAAAGAGCTTTTGATTGATGTGTATGAAAATTAAATTATACAAATTTTAAACCAATTTTTTTCAATTTTTACAATTTTTCCAACTTGAAATTTTTGGTTTTTTGAGCCTGAAAAATACTCGCAACGGGTTGAAGAGAATAAAAAACTATTAGAATAAAAGTCAAAGCTATGCTCTTTCGAATGGCTTAAACCGCGATCCGGGGAAATGTTTCGTTCAAAAGTTATAAGCGCCTAAAGTTGCGCACCTCCAAAATCACGGTGCGTTCAGTGCATGTTTTCAATGGCGCGCGTCACCCTCGCTCACCCTAGATCGGTACGCGCCATTGAAAACATGCACTGAACGCACCGTGATTTCGGAGGTGCGCAACTTTAGGCGCTTATAACTTTTGAACGAAACATTTCCCCGGATCGCGGTTTGTGCCATTCGAAAGAGCATAGCTTTGACTTTTATTTTAATAGTTTTTTATTCTCTTCAACCCGTTGCGCGTATTTTTCAGGCTCAAAAAACCAAAAATTTCAAGTTGGAAAAATTGTAAAAATTGAAAAAAATTGGTTTAAAATTTGTATAATTTAATTTTCATACACATCAATCGAAAGCTCTTTTTAAGACAAATCTTTTGGCGCAAAGTACAAGTCAAAATATTGATTTGGGCGAAGGTTCCAGGACTTTGAAGGTTTTGACTTTGGACCCCCCTCCCTCCCTTACCAGTTGACCAAAATTAAAAAACTGGCCATCGTTGAACGCGCCTTAACAAGCTCTATCGACCCTAAAAATATGACATTTTTTTGCCGATAGCCCATTCCTTATGAGAGCTGGATCAACCTCTTTAACTAATTTCAACTTAAAAGTATGGACACTACTTAAAACTGTTAGTTTGAATATTTGAATTGTAAAATTAACTCCGTGCCATGTTAATTAGCACGGCACGGAGTTAATTTTTCTAATTCAAATAGTCAAACTAACAGTTTTAAGTGGTGTCCATACTTTTAAGTTGAAATTAGTTAAATTTAGCTGATTTTTTTTTTTTCAGTGTAGTAAACATTTCGTTCTTGAACAAAGCCTGCCTGAATTTAAAATGTATCACTTCAAAAAAGTGATGAGAACTAAGAATAAATAAATAAAAATAATAACTATTCAGCCGTTGTTCGGCTGATACAGCGGTGTCTTGAAAAAGCCACCCATTCGTGGAAAATGGCTATTTGATTAAATGATCAGCCTTTATTTGAAATTTGGTGCAATTAGATTACACATTTGATATTGATAACAAACAAATCTTTCAAACGCCATCGTTTGACACGAGTTTACACGGATAGGTCACGGAAAAAAAAATGTTGCTCTAATAATTCTGCTGTTAAAAAGCGTGACTGCAAAATGATGCAAATGAACTTTGTTGGTTTGAGAAAACGGAATGTTGAATTCACAAATTGGTTCGCAAAACTCAGAAATTTTTTGTTGATTTGACAATTTTTGTTGTCAGTTAAAAAAGTTCATTTTGTAGTTTCATTATTCAGGTTTGTTAAATTAACGAAATCATTTCGCGATTTTGATTTTACCATCAGTTTCGATACATCATCAATTTTTTTTTTTTTTTTTGGTACGACAAATCCCAAACCCTCTTCGATCGTTTACCAACTGTCCTGTGGCGTATAGCTATCGTATGGCTAATCAGGCACTAACTAACAACATTTAATAGTAGTAGAATTTAAACTACAGGGTGTTTTTTTTATCTCCCCCCCCCCTGGTTTTTTTTCTTGCTAATTGAGATAAAATGTTGCGGTTTGGACTATTCTTCATCATTTTGGCTGAATTTTCTTTTTTTGGGGTCGAAACCCCCCCAGCCCCCCTAGGGGGGCCCCCAGGGGGGCTATCTCAAAAATTTCAAATGGCAACCCCTATGTTGTGATACATCGTTCGAAAGGGCATAAAATTCTAAGACTTTTGGCGCAAACCGAAAGTTGATATCGCTTTTCGTTTTCGATATATCGAATTTCAAAGTTCGATTTGGACCCATTTTCAAAAAATCATTACTCCACTTTGGAAAGTCGGAATTAAAAAAACTATGGGTCCAAAATACTCTAAAAAGCAAGTACTTTTCAGTAAACGAAATGGTTTTGACATAAAATTAGTCCAAATTTGATTTTAGAGCCCCACATTTTTTTTAAAAATTTTGCCCCTAAAAGGGGCTATCTTGAAAATTCCCTTCCACGACCCTTATTGAATGATACGTCGATCAAAAAAGCATAAAAAACTGAACATTTTGGCGCAATCCGGATATCGATATCGTTTTTCGTATTCGAGATATCGAATATTAAAAGTTCAGTTTTCGCCAATCTTCAAAATTCGATATCTCGAATACGAAAAACGATATCGATATCCGGATTGCGCCAAAATGTTCAGTTTTTTATGCTTTTTTGATCGACGTATCATTCAATAAGGGTCGTGGAAGGGAATTTTCAAGATAGCCCCTTTTAGGGGCAAAATTTTTAAAAAAAATGTGGGGCTCTAAAATCAAATTTGGACTAATTTTATGTCAAAACCATTTCGTTTACTGAAAAGTACTTGCTTTTTAGAGTATTTTGGACCCATAGTTTTTTTAATTCCGACTTTCCAAAGTGGAGTAATGATTTTTTGAAAATGGGTCCAAATCGAACTTTGAAATTCGATATATCGAAAACGAAAAGCGATATCAACTTTCGGTTTGCGCCAAAAGTCTTAGAATTTTATGCCCTTTCGAACGATGTATCACAACATAGGGGTTGCCATTTGAAATTTTTGAGATAGCCCCCCTGGGGGCCCCCCTAGGGGGGCTGGGGGGGTTTCGACCCCAAAAAAAGAAAATTCAGCCAAAATGATGAAGAATAGTCCAAACCGCAACATTTTATCTCAATTAGCAAGAAAAAAAACCAGGGGGGGGAGATAAAAAAAACACCCTGTATAATGATCCACGATGAGAGAACGATCGATCTTGCTGATCCTGATCGCTGATTAAAATTTTGAATATTATAACAAAAGGTAGCTTTGGGCCATTTGATCAATTATTTTTACAGTACAGATTTGAACTGTAGTATTTATAATACTTTATACAGTAGTTAATACGTTTCGGTTACTTTAATGATGTCATTGATAAATTAACCAAAATTATTAAAAAAATAAGTTAAAAATTAAAATAGGTAGTAGATGAAATTTAAGCAGTTATGAACCATATCAAACGCAAGAAAACAATGTATCTTTCTGTTATGAACATCACATGAATGAAGCGAGAAAGTCATTGTGACACTATATCGTGCGCTGTTGTCAGTCGTCAGTTTTTCTGCAAAACATTACGTAATTCTGATTGCTGGTTTTTCATACCTTTTCCTCCTGCATAATCTCTTTGGCTTGATATCCTCCCAGCCAATGATGTTTAATTTTTTTTCTACATCTTTTTCTTTTTTTCAATTAAAATAAGCATGAGATAAGTGCCGAAACGTCTCCATATTTTTGTTAAATTTTTTGTAATATTGTAAACATTTCGTTCCTGCATTGTTTTTTGATGTTTGAAGAGCATCCACATTGCCCAAGTAAAAACAGACGAATTTTTATTTAGTTGATAAGAAGGAGAAGAAAAAACTACCAAGCATAACCTTTCAAGTTTCTCTGAGACAAAGCGGGGTTTTTTTTATCATCTTTTCATTTTGGTCAGCAAAGGTAATAGTTTGTCGGTTGTTTCGATTGCTTAAAAGTCCACCGGAACTAGAGCGATGGAAATTTCAAGTAAATAGTGATTGAATTTCTAGTCATTAAAATCTAGGTAAACAAAAAATAAATGTTTATGTGACTAAAGAAAATATACACTCACATAGTATCCATAGTATACGTATTAAATTAAATTTATATAACAGAACTCACATTAAATATTTTTGTAAATGTAAAACAGATATGATAAATAAATGTATATAAATAAATAGATTTTTAATGTACATGGAAGACATTTAAAATTTTAGAGCCAATATTTAGAGTCCATTTTTTAAAACTTTAGTTACAAGTAGGCAGAATTCCCGTCAATATTACTAATTTGTATTTGCCGTCTGCAATTTTTCGACGGCAAATCGATGGAAATGCTAGACTCTAAAATAGACCGTCAAAATACAATGACTAAAGTTAGACTTAAACATTTAATTCTAAGCGAGCAATGAAAATAAGAATTCTTACTAATGGGAAGACTTTGGATGTAAACGTAAATATACCTATATTAACTAATTTGTTTCCCAGTTTCGAAAATAATCACATGTAAATTGAGGTGACATGCTGTTTTATGCGTGTAAAGTAGGCAAGTTGACACGATTGAACCAAGTGTGCGTTGAATTCATTACGGTTAGTATAAAGTTTGTTGATTATTTTTGTATTTGAGCCGGGCTCCTTCATGGTTACCTCGAAAAATACTATTGCGTTAGGTCGTTTAAACGCAAACAAAAATTATGTGCAAAGTTTCATAGCACAGTTTTGAAGAGAAGAGGGTAAGTGAAGTGACGTAGTTTTAAAAGGATGTCCTATCCAAGGTTATAGATTAAAGAGGTATGCTCATCTGACTTCGCGCCACTCATTCAGTGGCGCGTAGTTCAAAATCACTGCAGGCAAGATGGCCGACAAAAGCAGAAAACGTATAGATACTCTTTGCAGAAATCTTTGGGTTGTTTTCTGCTTTTCCGCATAGGGCAGCTCAATGTGTTCTGCAAAGAGTGTGCACGTTTTCTGTTTTTGTCGGTCATCATCTTGCCTGCAGTGATTTTGAACTGCCTCATATGAGCATACCTCTTTAATCTATAACCTTGGTTCTACCCCTCACTTCAGGTTCAGAGATGATGTTCATTCTACTCAAACGCTTTTCAAAGAGTAGAACAAATTGAAACATTCCAGAAACGTATTGTGAGTCAAAGTCAAAGACAAGCTCAGCGAGTCTGTTTGGAAAAAACTATAGAACAACGTTCTGGATAAACAGAATGCTCAAGAACACTATTCGAGCAAATTATCAGCATTATCAAATCAACCATACTAAAACCCCGTTTCTAGTTATCACAGAAAGGAAAATTGTCTATGTATTTTCGAGTTTTAAGGACAGAAGAAGACTCTCATAACGCACCGTACTCTACGTATTAGTTTTTAAATGACGTGATAGTTTATTTATTGGTTCGTTGAGTACATTTATCTCAACCAAATTACTAATGCTCTGAACTCAATGAGGAAACGAACATATTATAGGTATTGCCTCAATGGTGAGTACTTACTTTGAACGCCTTATGATATGAATTTTTGGCACAATATAATGGCACATAGTGAGGATTTATCTGGTTACAGTACCTACTTAGAAAAGAAAGAAAATGATAGCAAAGAAATTATGAAAAAAACTTGACTTTAGATTGTTGCGGAGCAGCTGAACTGATTCATTTTGCTGATGAATTGAAATTATTTTGATTATTCTAATTAAGTAACAAGGACTTTAGAATATCTAAACAGACAAGTAACTTATTAAGACATTAATCTTAGGAAGACTGTAAATTATTAGTATTTGATAATAAGTTTTCGTTAGTAAAATTTAGATTATTAACAACGATAATAAAAGATAAAAGACGGGAAATAATACAACATAAAATAAAAATAGTAATAATAATACTGTAAACTGTCTATTCTATCATCAACACAAGAGTTTAATAATTAATATTAGGTATTTATAACTTGATGAGAACATGACGCTGACGTGCGAGTTTTCTCTCTTACGGTTTAAAATAAGAAAACTCCGTTTTGGTAAACCGCAAATTAATATAATCAATGGGATTATGACAAAAATGATACCATTGAATCCACGGAATTCATCGAAATTATGACTAAAATAAATAAAAAAGGTTGCTAAAAAAAGAAAAGAAAAAAAAACTTAAATAAATGAAAATTAAAATATATTATAAAAATTTACACAACAACATCGGTGATTGTCCGGTGGAAAGCAAATAAATGAACGAACATATAGAGGATTGGAAGAAATAGAAAGAACAAAAGATAATTATACAAAAAATAAACAGATAGAAAAAAGGAAGTGGATGAATTCATTTGGAAGCCAACAAAAACGTGGTTTTATATTTCTTAGATCATGTCCGACTTTGAGTCTTCTTTAGCCAGATCCTTGTGTCCCATTTTACGTCTCAAAGTTGCCACATCGTCCTCTATCCGCACCAGTTTTCTTATTTTCTGTAAGATTTAAATAAATTAATTAATTAATTTAAACTGACAAAATGAGCTAATAAATACATTTTCGAATAATTTTCCCAACCTTTATTAGAATAAAAAAAATCACAGAAACCGATAAGGTCAACTAATGGATGATGTGTAATTTATACGTTTGACTTGTTCCCAAAAGTGATTTGAGGGTTAGAGCTAGTTTTTGTTATATCTATAGAATCATTTTAATTTTCAGGGACAACCTAACCTCAATAATACTAGGATGGAAAAGATTGGAAAGAGCCAAAGAGTAAACA
Organism: Trialeurodes vaporariorum; assembly: GCA_011764245.1. Classification (NCBI taxonomy): domain Eukaryota; kingdom Metazoa; phylum Arthropoda; class Insecta; order Hemiptera; family Aleyrodidae; genus Trialeurodes; species Trialeurodes vaporariorum. The sequence continues at coordinate 17,681,307 of VMOF01000035.1, forward strand.
AGAGTTGCAATTGAATGGAAGGCCTGCGTGGTCAACGTAGGTAAGGGATCGGAACGCGGGCTGGCCTCTGATTGGCTATAATGCGTGGAGCAAAAATGTCTTGGGGTATAGGGAAATTAACACGGGGTTTTCGTTCCGAGACGTATATCTCGAAACCTGTGCAAAATCGTCTCTACGCAATTTATGCGAGTCGATTTAGCAGAATTTTCCGAACAAATTGATAGGTCATAAGTGCCACTTTATTGCAAATTCGAAAAGACTGTTTCAGTTGAAAAGTACTCACAATAGTGAGTTACTCAAAAACTGCTCAAACACACGCCAAGCATGTAATCACACTAGTGTGCGTACTTTTAAACTGAAACAGTCTTTTCGAATTTGCAATAAAGTGGCACTTATGACCTATCAATTTGTTCGGAAAATTCTGCTGAATCGACTCGCATAGATTGCGTACAGACGATTTTACACAGGTTTCGCGATAAGCGTCCTGGAACGAAAACCCCGTGTTAATTTCCTTATACCTTAAGACATTTTTGCTCCACGCGTTGTAGCCAATCAGAGGCCAGCCCGCGTTCCGATCCCTTATCTACGTTGACCACGCAGGCCTTCCATTCAATTGCGACTCTTGTTTACTCTTTGGAAAGAGCTGATGGGTTTAACTAAATCATTTTGTGTTAGTTTTAGATGATTATGAAGGACGAGGTGATTGATGGATAGTTCTGGTTTGATATAAATGATAGTTTCGAGATAAAAGCAAACATTCTATGCAAGTAATTCGCATAGTCTTGAAAAGAGAGGCATTTTTAACCAATAATAATAGGCAAACAAAATCGCTTAAAAATCTCATCAATATAATGGTCATTAAACTTTGAATTGACATCGAAAAGTAAGTTAGATTGATCAACACAGCTCTATAAATAAACTTTCTACAATACACATGTGTCGCAGGCAAATAGCAATCCTACGCAATCAGCAATCGGCCTTCGATTTTCTTAGGCAATGAGCAAGCCGTTTATTTATGACCACAAAAAATTCAGATAAGGCGTAGGTAATGGTGACTTAAAAAATAATTATATCGTGATTTGATTTAGCTCATTCTAAAGCTAATAAGCTAACGAGCAAATTGATAGTAACAGATTAAGTTTTTCTTATCTGATCTTCTTTCTATAAGCTTTTGAAGCGATTAAATACAGGTGTTCAAAGACTGTAGGTATAGAACGAATCAAAATGAACCTAATCTAATGGAATTAACTTTTTATCAGCTTATTTGCTTTAGAATAAGCTGAATCAAATATCTTCTATAAGTCAACATTACGTTTAGTCTGATTTTTTTTTATCATAGATAAAAGGCTTGCGCTTTGCCCAGGCAAATTGGAAGCCTCTTTCTATTGCCTAGATTGCTATTTGTCTTCGGCACATTTACTATTTCTTATAGTGTATCTTTTCTGTTGTGTACACCTACGAAGAGTCTTGCTCTACATTATCTATCTGTGTAGATTGTACCAACTATATTCGTCAAGGAAAGCAACGAATGATTCCTCAACTCTGGAAATTGAATATCTTGTAACGTGACAGACCCTCTTAACTGTGCCTTTTTATTAGGATAAAGCTGTTTAGTTCGTACTATACCCTTGAGATAACGCTAAAAAAGACCAATTTTTACAAAATAATAGGTATGACAAATAAGGTACCTCATCGTAATCACCAGGCGTGGTCATCCAAGCGTATATCATATAACCCGGTATGCACAACATTGAAGAAAGAGCAGTGAACCAGCCGAAAGCGTGACTCCACCATGGGTACTCGTAATTCAAATATTTTATCGGCGTCCATTGGATTAAGTTGAAAAAGAAAACGCTCTGAATAACAGAATGAGAAAAATAAAAATTTATCGAATATTCCCAACAAAATGTTGAATGACAAATGTTACATGCAATGGCAAGACTATGATCCCTGTGGCTGTACCAATGACAAGTAGGAGAAAAAATTGAATCAGTAATCGGCGACCACTTTTCATTCTGAGTCTAAGGTAGTTCTTGAAAACCGTTACGATTTTCCATTTGATAGAAGTTGAGATATAATCAGATTACTGCACCAACATAATTAGAATGATATTAAATAATTTAAATGTACTACTGAATAGTATACAGGGTGTCTCAGATCACCCGTGTAGGTAAATTTTCTCGAAAACGGCTGGGAGTAGAGAGCTGAAACAAAAAAGTCAGATAGAGAAGTGACCCCAAAGGCCCATAAGGCCTATTCAAGGCTGCTTAAATTTCAAACGGTCATAACTTTTGATTGAAAAGGTGGATTGATTTGCGGTTTGCGCCATTCGTTTGCTTTTTTAAGGCCTTTCAATCTATGTATCGTTCAACCGTGGACTCTTTTCCCAAGACTTACTTTTGAACACCCATAATTTTCAAATGACCGCCATTTTGACAGTAATGATTGTAGGCGATTTTGGATTACGTCATCTTATTTTGCTCATTGAGGGCTTTCGATCGATGTATCACAAGCCATACCTTTCTATTTGACTTTTTTTAAGTGGGGGGGGGGCCAAAGACCCCCAAATTTTGGAATCTAAGTGGGGGGCCTTAATTTTTCACTTTTAAGTATTATGTGGCACATCAATCGAAAGGTCTTGATCTCTTCTTTCAAATGATTCATGGTTTTCTGAAAAATATTGAATAGTGTAGTCACAGTGGCCGATTGAAAATTTCCCCCCAATAGGGCCCATAAATCCAAAAGTTGGGGTTTTCTGGAAAATTTACCGGACCAAAACTGTCGACAATGAGTTGCTCATTCAGGATCGGAACTTTTTTTGTACCTTTTATAGGCTTTTTCCAGCCAAAAATGGAAAAATGTGTTTTAAACCCCCCCTCCCTCCAAAAACCCCCTGAGGAGCCTCGGTGGGCTTTGAAAATATTTCCATTGAATTTTTTGGGGTCAATTCTCTATCTGACTTTTTTGTTTCAGCTCTCTGCTCCCAGCCGTTTTCGATAAAAAGTACCTACACAGGGGGTCTTGGACACCCTATATAAGTAGGTAATTAGAATAGTAAGTAAATATTCAAGACAAGATTAGCTTCGTTATATAACGACTGCTTTTTTGATTCTCTGGGTCAACAATAAAAATGTTTATTGTTAAGGAATTTTCAAAATACCCAGAATAGTGTGATCAAATTGATAATCGGTGTTGCTAAAGTTTGCAAGCATTTAAAAGAACTTACTTAGAGTCAAATGAGAAAGAAGGTACATATATTTGTGAGAACGCAAAACGGCATTCCTGATGATCATCTGATACTTTGAGCCTGAACTCACGAAATAGAACAAAATGTGGAGCTAAAGTACGTTTACTTGATTTCTCCCGCCTCAACAGGTTGATTCTTGAGGAGGCTGTTCTTATTGCAGTAGAATGGAATAAGTTTTTTCTTGATGTATCACTACGTGCATGTACTATCGACTAGTCCGTTATTTTACGAACATGCCGTTTTTTGAAGATAGAACCCAATACATCCTACTGATTGATAAATGTATCTCCAATTCGGAAAAATTTCATAAAAAGGAGAAACTGTAGTACTTACAATGCAGATAGCCGGGCAGGAGAAGAGCCAACAATACTTCCAGAACCAGCAAGGATAGTAACCAATCATCTCTTTGATACCATCGTAGAAACGGTTCACCCCAAACGCCCAAGAGATGGACACACACTCGAAAAATATGAGGAACAAAAGACAGAACCCACTGACAGCATACGAATCCAGCAGCTGGAATACATACATCCCTCCCTGCAAAAAGTAACAAGAGAAATGATCGAAAAAAGTTGCAGCAAGTTTAGCTTGGTTATATTTTGGTCCCACAATATCCTTCCAAAAACCAATAAAAATCAGTACATCAGTAAGCACACGACTCATTGCTATGTAACTTTTGCTAAATAATTTGCTACGTAATGGGGCTGTTGCACACTTTTGCAGTAAGCAATTTAGGGATTGATGTAGAAGTAAAACCCTACAAAAATAACGATAGCTACTAAAAACTCAGGAAACCCGCGCCTAAGCTCATAAGACTCTTTTAAATTCGCAAGTGTAATGGCGGTGGATGACGCTGATAATGAGGGACTCCCATCTAAAAATACTTTACTTCATCAAGAAATGACCAATAAACCACCATCTCTCCACCTGCGAATTTAAAAGCGCGAATTGACTGCTTGAGCCGATGGGCTTCTTTGTTGTCGATACATCAGACTCGACCTATCGACTGCAAGGGAGCTCATTGACTCAATCAGTTTATTCGCGCTTTTAAATTCGCAGGTGGAGTGACCCCTGGAGAGACGACTTTCCTTTGACACCGATGTCACCAGGTGTCACGGCACTGGTGATCAGATGTGGATCATCACTCTGGTGCCTAATTACTTTGTGAATCTTGAATCTCTGTGAAATTTCAGACACTCGCAACAGCCCCATTGTTCAATGAGTCACTTGTTTCAAATTGAAGTCAATATTTACCCTTCTAACGGGCTTAGCTAGTTTGCTTTTCAAGTACGTTGAGACCGAGATAAGCAAAATGACAAAGAACAGAGAGGTAAAAAAATAAAAGTAAGGAAAAGAAAGGATGGCTGATTACTTGCCTGAGATATGCAAGAGAACCCTGCTATGTACGAAAGAATGCAAATAATAGCGATGAATATTTCTTTTCTTTTACGGAGGAGTCGTGGATACTCGTCGACCATTGCAGTGATAAACCCTTCCATAGTACAGAACTAGAAAACAAAAGTACAAGTATTGATCTTATTGGTGGTTGACAAATAAGGTATAAACGCAAGATTCAATGGAAGAACAATTTTTTTTCTCCAATTTTACTCTTTTTGTAAGAACTTTTTATTTATCTTTAATTTTTAATTTTTGATCCTTATATTTTCCATCTTACAGTGGCCTCCTGTCAAGGGCTTCTTAATATATCCACCAAGTATCTATGGCTAAATCAATTAGCCATTGATACTTGGTGGCTAATTCTAATTAAGTTTTCTTTCTTTTTTTTTGTTTGTTGTTAAGCCTTTTTCACTAGGCTTTTGGCCTTTGTGCCTATACACGACAGCCACTAACTAACTATTGATTTTTAAAGAGAGAACAGAATTTTGACTATGGGTGATTAGGTTTAGACAGATGAGATGATTCACCAAACTTGACAAGGAATCATCCATGCTCTAGGCACTCAGATTTCCACTGTAATCTTTGCCGTGGACCCACTTTTGAGGAGACCGAGCGACAAGACCAGTGAAAAATCTGCTGCCATTACCGGGATTCGAGCCCGGGACCTATGGATTGGCAGTCAGGTGTCCTGACCACCAAGCCACCGAGGCCGGCTAATTAAGTTTTGATTTAGTTTCCTTAGCACTAGTTTCCTTTCAAAAAATCTACAAAACGGGGTTTTTATTCCACTCGAATGTCGTTTTGTTGTTTTTTAATGACAGTATGACTGACTCATTTAGTGAAAATTTGTCAGCCTTGAATTTCTTGTTATCATACCTTCGTCCATCTGACGTGTCAGCTTGTCGAAGATTTGACAAATTGACTTTTTAATCGATTTTTTTGTAATATATGACGCTCTCTTGATATGTGATGTCAAAAATGCTAGTTTCTCAATACACCTATGAGTTAGATGGACGACGATATGTTCCAATATTGGCAGAATTGCAGAAAATATAAATAAATTTGTCTCTGGTTTCATAAAGAACAAGAGATGCTGTGACGTGCGGTATCAGCTAGCAAGGATTTTTTGGATTATTAAAAATTACCCAATAAACCTACTAATGTTCGATAGTTTCTCTGTCATGTGACTAAAATCTGCTCTTAGGAAGTTGAACATTAAGATTTTTCTAGGATGAATGTCCATTCATATTTGCAGTTCGTATTGCCCAAGGTCCATAAATATAAGGTCTGGCCGGTAGCGCAAACTCGGGAAATCCAATGTTTGGGAACCCATACCCCCATTTACTTTAACATTCTTCCCGAGTTTGGCGCCATCTTGGATCAATGGTTTCAAATGGAGAAGTGGCTCCCAACCTGTGGACCAACGAGGGGAGCCGAAAGCTACCGGCCAGACCTTGTATATATGGACCTTGGTATTGCCTGCCTCATATTCCTCAAAAATCTACTGAAGAAATACTCGATATTCTATTCAGAATTGGTGTTGGATAAATATAGGTAGATACCCACCTGACTGTCAAGACCGATGAACAGAAGCATGATGAAAAAGAGACAAGACCACAACGATGCCCAGGGCAACTGAAGAACTGCTGATGGGTAGGCAAGGAAAGCCAATCCAGGACCTGCGTGATCATTAAAAAGACAGTAATCAGTTTTCCCTTTTGTGAAATAAATCGCTAGGATTTCTTTTAGGATCTTTCCATTTATTATAAATGCGTGGAACAATTGAAGAGTCCTGATAAATAACGATTTGAGTCACAAAACTCAAAGTTGAAGATACTATCTACATTTTTAAGCTCAGAGAAAGAAACGACTTCATCGGATCCTTTCTCATATAAACCAACGCTTTTCCATCCACCAAAACTCATCGTCTTGTGCCTTTACGGGTGATCTCTACTCAATTAGTTCTTTTGTATCCCCGTTATTTGATGACAAGGAAAATATTTATTTCCATTTTTGTGACATCCAAAGTTTTTTCCTTAAAAACTTTACGTATTAAAAGCTGTTGATAGTGAGTGTTCATCCTAATACATAAAACCGTTTCAATTGTTTTGCTTTAAAAAAAGAAAATCAAACAACGTTCTTAAATGAAACTTACACTTAGCTTGGTAATCGACTTATTAGTGAATATTTTAATGACATTAAATTGCAAGAAAATCCCGAAAGAATGTGTCAGAGCATTGAGCAAATAAACTTGATGATTACCTAAAGGGATAATTTAAGTTGGAGTCAAACCTCTGACTATACTCCAATAAACTTAACACCACTTACAAAATACTTTGATATTCCTTCTTGTTGCACCGACGGCATGAAGTTCAAATTGCAAAACTAAACGCTTACTTTTCATGAGATGCCCGCGAGTACGTACAATTGACGTTGAACAGAAGTATCTTTTTCGAAAGATTCCTTCGTTGATTTCACAGCAAACTTTAAACCACTTTGAAACTTTGACGAATTTAAGTGTTCAGTGAGGAATATAAGTAAGCCTGACACAAAAAAACTCATTGTTTAAATGTTATACTATGAGAAAAATTTCTGAAGAAACATTTTGCTTGGGGAACTTTCTTTTGCCGTTGATAGTACAATAAATGATGGTACATTGAATGACATCCTTACCTGAAGCAGCGACTTCACCCACAGGTTTGCGCTGCTCATGTGCCATGAACCCAACAACGGAGAAAATGACGAAACCCGCGAACATACTCGTACCAGAATTGACGCAACAGACAATCAATGCATCCCTGCAAGGAAGAAAAATTAAAATAAATGTAATACTTAACCATTTTCAGTAAACTGAAAAATAAAAAACAAAACAAAAGAAAAATGAAAACGAAAACGAAAACAAAAAATGAAAATTAGTTAAATCAAAAAATGAAGATCTAAATTAAATAAGCATCAATAATGTATATTAATTATGAGAAAAAATAAATGGTCTAATATTAAACTAATTTTTTTCAATTAAAGTATAAAACCAAATTAGTTACTTTTTTAAAATTTTAATTTTGTACTAAATTATTTTTGTTAAATTAGTTAATTTTTCAAAGGAGTATAGGTACGTATACGTCTGAGAATTTCGAGGGGTTACATAATTATTTTTAAGTACTATGGAACCCCGTATAGCTTCAATGTTCACAAAAAATATCCAATAAATCGAACTTGAAGGAATCGTGGAGTGGATTTATAAAATGAGCAATATGCAGCGGAAATGACGAAAAATATCTAATAGAAAATCCTAACCATTTCGCAAGATCAACATCCATCCCATCAATTATTATCTTGGCTATAAAACGCCTTCATTTCTTGAGGTATGCAATGTCCTAGTAAACATGCAGATTAAATTGCTTGTCACAAAAAATGAAGGCGTTTTAAGCCAAAATTGACTTACTTGTACACGTCATTATGGAATTTGTTATAGCTTCCAAGTGCCACCAATGTTCCGAGTCCCAAACCATATGAGAAGAAAATTTGGGTGACTGCATCAATCCAAACCTAAATTAACATCGAAATAAGTAAGAATAAAAAGACAGAATTTTGATGATGAAACATTCGCCATTCGAAATTTCGATGTTAACTAACAACAAAGCAGAAAATTATTTCTTTAAACATTATTGTGTGACAAAAATTATCATCTCTATAACTTTAATGATTAGCGAGCAAAACTTGGGCTCGCCAACTCCCAAGTATGAGGAATGAAGTGAGTGTTTTTTGCCAAATCTAGAAGCTCTGATTTACGATGGTATTTAGAAAGTAGGTAATATCGATTCTATCATGCATTGTGAGTTATAACCTGGGGCAAATTTCAAAGATTATCTATGGGCTCTTCTCTACAAAAAAGTATTTTTTTAGATTGAATTGAAGGAAAGAAATTTCATTTTTCCACCGGTGACATTAAACGAAACCGTATAGAAACATTTAAAAATTGATTGTTTCCCATTCAACTCACCTGAGATTCTCCAAGTTTTGAGAGGTTCGGTTTCACGTAGTACTTGATACCATCCATCGCTCCTGGCAACGTGATGCCACGAATAAGAAGCACAGTTAGAAGGAAATATGGGAAGAGAGCCGTAAAATAAACCACCTGGAACAAGGATAAAGAGACGATGGCTTATCACTGATCAGATTACAGATGAAAATTAAATAGATATTTCGATAAATACATTAACACCCTAGTTGAGGACACTGTTGACATTGCCTACTGTCAAGAAAAAACTGCCTTTATCAGGAAAAAAAAAAAAAATCGAGGCATTTTCAGATGGGAAGAAATATGGGTTCATCCGCCCAATGTTTAGCAGGTTTGTTAACTCTCACAGTTTCTGAAGCACCTTTACTCAACTTGGCATGATATTCACTTGACTGTTTTTGATTCGGAAATACCTGCCTATAACTGAAAAAGAATCACCAAAATAACCTACTACAAAGGGTGTCCCAAAAGTAAGTGGACTGATGCTGTCATTTCAAAACTATTCAACCTAGAGACTTGATCTTGGTCTTATTTTAAAGATCAAATCATTTTCTATCAATTAAGATCAAGATCAGTTCATTTCATTAAAAATTAAAAAAGTTATGACGGTTTTTGTGACGGGTGAACGCGCGCCGCCTATAGGTTTTTGACAATAATGGTTGAATTGTTTTTTTCTCATCTCTTATACATTTCCAGTGAACTTTTTTCACTTGAAATTACTTGCCAACACCTTAAGCGACGTGGCATACATGTATGGCCGTCTGCCGGCTTCAGTCGTTGTCTAGGTAACGAGATAAGACAGACAATCTGCGGGAAAATCAGGAGCAATCTCACCGCGGCCTAATTCTGCTCACTTTTCAGTACGCGCGCGCGGTATGCTGGGGATTTTGCGGCCGCATGAATCAAATTTTACCCGTGAATTTTTAGAGAAGAAGGGTATTAAACTGTTGAGACAACCACCATGCAGTCTAGATCTCGCACCATCCGACCTCAGGCTGTTTCCAACATTGAAAAGGGATCTTCGTGGACGAAGATTTGAGACTAAGACTGAAATCAAGACAGCAGTTCAAAAAACCCTAAAAAAAATTCCAGAAGAAGAATTTGAGAAGACTTTTTTTAGAAAATGGGAGGAAAGAATGCACAAATTTCTGGAAAGTGGCGGAAAATACTTTGAGAAGCAACCGGAAATTCAGGTGGAGTCGGGGGATAGCGGAGTAGAAGATTAATAATTGGTAAGAATTTTTTTGTCAAAAACCTATAGGCGGCGCGCGTTCACCCTTCACAAAAACCGTCATAACTTTTGTAATTTTTAATGAAATGAACTGATCTTGGTCTTAATCGATAGAAAATAATTTGATCTTTAAAATAAAACCAAGATCAAGTATCTAGGTAGAATAATTTTGAAATGACAGCTTCAGTCCACTTACTTTTGGGACACCCTTTGTATTAGTGGCGGTGGGTGCATTCGATCAAAACTGCATTTAGTCTATCTCAAAAGGGTCGTCTCAAAAGTAAGTATCATGTAAAAAAAAAAAAAAAAGAATTGGTGCTAGAGAAAATCTGTAGACAGTGTTCGACGCATCATAATCTCATCTTTGATACGGTTTTTTTTGGATTCTCAGTAAAAAAAAAAATTATTGAAAAGGCGGCGATTTTACCGCGACCACCCCCCGTCACAGTGGGCCCAAAAATTTACGCAATCGAATCAATCGTTATTCAGACATGGGAAATGAACATTGTTTCAAAAAACGAAAAAAAAAGTACAAATAATGTAAAAACTGATAAAATGGCGTCTCACCTTACTTTTCGACATAAAGTAGTGCTCTGTTAAGACATTTTTGATAACTTGGCAACAGTTCTCTTATTCCATCCGAAAAAAATCTTTACCCTGGTTTCGGATTCAAATGTTGACTGCGTTTTCGACTTTTTGGCGAGATTTTGACCACCCACCGAGATACAATTTTAACCGAAAGAAAACACGAAAGACACTGGATTCAAAGTCCGGTAATTGGGGACAGTGGAAGGGGGGATTTCCCATTTAAATTTTTGTAACAGAGATTGGATGGTGGTGGTATGATCAAAAGAGCGGTCAACATTTTGATTCGGAACCATCATATTAAGTTTTTTTTCGGATGGAATAAGAACACTAGTGCCAAGGTATCAAAAATATCTCAACAGAGCACGATATTACGCCGAAAAGTAAAGTGAGACGCCATTTTATAAGATTTTTTACATTATTTTGACATTTTTTTTCTTCTCTGAAACAATATTCAATTCGCATGTCGGATTGCTTCGATTGCGTGAGTTTTTTGGCCCGCTGGGACGAGATGTGGTCGCGGTGAAATCGCCTCGCAATTGTTTTTTAATGATACTTTTGAGATGACCCTTGTAAAATCATGAAAAGGTCAAAATCTGTGATGGGCAAAAATCATCTTTTAAATAACCATTAATAATTAACTAAAATTATTCCCATTATTCTCATGTTATTTCTACTAGTGAATCAACCAGCGACACTACTTAGTGACACTACCAGCATATTCATCTGTCATAAGATGAATGACTGCGGTAGTGTCAACACTTCGATTAACGAATAAGTATAACATGAGAATAATGCGAATAATTTTAGTTAATTATTCGTGGTTATTCAAAAAATGATTTTTGCCCATCACTGGTCGAAATTTTAGTGTTCATAGTGCAGTCTTTTAAATCGATATTTTACATGGGTTTAAATGGACTAAATACAACGTTGCCAAACTGGACACGCTACCACTGCCCACTATTAATTGCTCGTCATCTGAATATGTTTTATTTTTTTTCCAGTATGACAATCGATTGATGCAAAATGGAGTATAGAGTAAAACCACGAGCGAAGCCAATAAAGTACCTTTCCGGTCCATTTGACTCCTTTCCAAATGCAGAAGTAGCACATGAGCCAAACGAAAAACAGCGTTCCGGCTAACTCCCATCGTATCTCTCCAACTTGTTGAACACCAGAGGTAATTTGAAGCGCTCGTCGTCTGCAAAGTAAGGGAGCCAATTAAATATCATATCACAGTTAAAAATAAAGAAGAGCAATTGATTGATACCGTAGATATACGTTCGTACTCCGCTAGTAAGCCCGATTCTGAGAGTGGTTTATGTGATTTATTAGAGTACTCATCGTCACTTATACAGGTTTTCATGCAAAAATCAACTCTTCAGTCCCATATGCAGCAAAAGTTTGCAACAGCCCCATTCTTTGAGTAAAAATCCAGTGGCGGCTCGTGCAATGTGGCAACAACGTATTCTCTCCATTTAAACCTATGTAAAACAATCGATCCTCAGGAGGTGCAATTGGACCCCCAAGATATCGATACTTTTGCACAGGTTTAAATGGAAAATTAGCATGGTTGCCAAATTGCACGAACCGCTACAGGAGCACAGTGAAAAACGACAAATTAAACTCATCAGACCCACAAAAGCTACACAGGCAACACGGGAGGTTCCTATCTAATATTTGAGGCTTTCCACGCCTCTACGGTGTGTTTCAGTTTTTATGGGGAAAGTGACAAAACACGCAGGAATCCCCATTGACAGCTGCGTAGCTCTGCCATTTTAGAACACAGATGGCGAAACTATGCGTGCTCGGATTTGGTATCATACAATACTCCTATCTAGTTTGGCACTCTCTCCATAGAAACACACAGAGAAAAGCCTCAAATTAGATAGGAATCTCTCATAGTACTTGCGTATCTATCCACCATTATGCTTTGACTTTTAAAGTCATTATTTGTAAGTCTATATGAGTTAATTTCGTAATTTTTTCGCTAGATTTTACTCAAGAACTAACTATTCAATCGCTTAAAACAAAAGTTAGCAAGAGCCCCATTCTCAACCATGCTATAGCCGCATAGGAAGGCTGATACATATTTAAGTCCTATCCAGTGGCGTCGCGTGCAGTTTGGCAACAATGTATTATATCCAGTAAAATTCATGTAAAAGATCGAATTCAGGAGGTACTCAGTGCACAAGAAAAAGTCGATATATTTAACGAGTTTAAATGGAGCTGTTGCATTGTTGCCAGATGGCACGCGACGCCACTGGTCCTATCTCAAAGTGTGACAGCTTGGGCGATCTGATTCTGGTTCATTTGGCTCATCTTTTTTACCTTGAGTTGAAAATTGTAATGAATCCAGTGGAAATTGGTTTTAAACGAAAGTGCAAGCGTTTAAGAGCGGCTATCTGGACACAGAATTCTAATACAACTATCCAGGTGAGAAATTTTTGCATATTTCTGGAATGTTTCAGTTTCTTAATCGTGCAAATATTTCTAGAAGAAACAGTTATGCCGCGATTTCTGTGTCCAGATAGTCACTCGACTGTAGAACACTTGCACTTTCGTTTATAACCAATTTCAAATGTATTTGTCACAATTTTTTTTTTTTTTTTTTTTTTTTTTTTTTTTTTAATTTAAAGGTTAGAAAAAGTGAGGCAAAAAATCGAGCCTGTGTGAAAAGAGGTCCATAAGAGATTTCAATGGTGGCTGCCTCTGTGTTGCCTTAAAACGTCCCACAAATCCTCTCTATAGCTATAGAGCTCGTTGGCCATAGAGTCCCTATATACTATGAGAGTTGCGACAAGACTCTCAAAATGAAGAAGAAGAAGAAGCGGATCACTGGAGCCCCCAAGAGGCAAATTGCAAATGGCGGATGGCCATTTTCCTCTACGCTGTTGCCACTATTTCGCTATCTCTTATAGGTTAGGTTTAGATTCTCGACAATAACGGTCGTTATTGAAAGAGATAATGTTCTCCAAAATAACATTCAAGCAGAGGAAAAATTCACAATAATTACCGCGGTCACTGTTACTTCAAATGTGTAATGAAAGCGAGTTCGCGAGAAGTAAACAAACCCTCCGCCATTTGCATTTGCCTCTTGAGGCTTTCTTTACAGCCTAAATCTGAGAGCCAATCAGAAATGGATTCAGCAATGGCGCAACTCTCATAGTATATAGGGACTCGAGTTGGCCACTATCCGGAAAATGGGACTGCTAGAGCCGTAGATGTGGCAACACGGGCTTGGATCGGCTCGTTAATGTAAATAAACGTGACGTTTTCAATATTCTCTCCTAATGCTCACTTATACTAACTTTGACAGACAAAAATTCCTTTTGAGAGAGAAAGTGAAAGGTAAAGTGGGGGGAAAATCTACCCTCGCGCTTCTTTCGCGATACTCTACCAAACGGAGCGACGGTGTCGTCGAGGCTCGGATAAATTGAGACATAAATCATTTTCTGGGTGACCGAGAGCGGGACAACATCGGTTAGGAGGGGGGAGGGTCTGGGGAGGAGAGACGAGGGGCAAGAAAAACCAACAGGCCATGGCCACGTGGGCCTTACTTACCGTGAAGCCTCATCACGCTTTTCAACCCTTTTTTTTTTTTTTTTTTTTTTTTGTACCGTGAGAGATACATCAAAGGAAACCTTCAAGATTTTAAATTTCAACTCGTTTATCACTATCGTGCTTTCAACTGTCATTAATTCATTTACCGGCAATCTTCTATGTATTGGAGTTATTCTATTGAAACCAAAGATTACTTGTATGTACGTACAGTCGTACAGATATGAGCAAGCTAGCTCGCCCATGTTAAGTGAACAATGGATAAAACGGGCATACAGAGAGGATCATAAAGGTTACAAAACTCTGGTTCAAAAATATTACTTTTCCTACTTTTCCTGTGTTTATTTATGGAACAGTGAACAGAGGAACATGGAACACGGAACGGTTTTGTAACCGACAAACATGGTAAATGTAATCTTTTCTCCATAATCTTCATCATCCCCTCTGTATGCCCGGTTGTATCACGGCCGGAGTTAACTTAACAAAATTCGGACCTATGCCATATCTATCTGTATGTATAAGTAATCTTTGATCGAAACTGCGGCAGGGAAAAATTGGTTTGTAAGAATCACCTTAAAAAAAAGTGCTGAATATAAATATTTATATAAATGAGAGTATAAATAACACTTTAAAAATTGTTACTTTTACCATTTAAAATAGTCGAAGTAACCCAAGACGGAGGTAACTTAATCATTTTAACCCCTTATGGGCCAAGCCCGAGTATACTCGTTTTTCACCTCTAGTCTATTTCACATTGATTCAGTATTCATTCCGGATAATCGCAAATATAGATGAAAACACTACAAAATATAAGGTCTCGTTGGGCGCCTTCAATTCGGCTTATAGGCAATGGGTCTGTTGCAAACTTTTGCTCCAACGATTAAGAGTGTTTAATCTAATGTAAAATCGCCTGAAAAGTCCATTAGTGGCATCAGAAAGTCATAAAATGCAATAATAAACTCACAAGAGGCGTTTAATGAAATCCAAAATGGCGGATAAATATCGAGCAATCTGTATGCAAGCACCGTGAACAGCCAAGGATGGCCAACTTTGACAACCTCACTAGGTAGAGGTTACGTGCTTGTTTACGTTGTGATTGGTTGTGATGGATATTGTGAGGTTGGCTATCCTTGAATGTTCATGGTGCATGCATACAGATTGCTCGATATTTTGCCGCCATCTTGGATTTCATTAAACGCCTCTTGTGAGTTTAATATTGTATTGCATGACTTTATGATGCCACCAATGGACTTTTCAGGCGATTTTACATTGGAAGTAACACTTTTTATCGCTGTAGCAAAAGTTTGCAACAGACCCATTCCAACTCCATTAAGTACGAACAGTTAACTACCTTCCCTGTAGAAACGGCAAAGTGGTGTTCTCTTGAACTGACCTAGTCCTTAAAGGGTTAAAAGGTATTATTAAAATTGTTCAGGTTTTATCCATAGTTTTAGCCAAATAAATAGTTAAATTCAGCATTTTATTTTCATGGCAAAAATTTCTGGGTCATAGGTAATTTCGTCTTATTATTTCTGTGGTCAAATTAAATATTCTTCTATTGTTATATTTCTGTCCCTCTTTCATTAGTCTTCTGTGATAAAGTCCTCTTGTTTTAACCCTTTTGAGACCAATGAAGGTTGTCTTTTCGGTGCATAGAACTCTCTTTTTTTTAAAATTAAATTTTGGAGCTTGACGTACAAGATACTGATAGAGCTAACTTCATTGCCAATTTTCACGGTTTTCAGAGAAGATACGTAGATGTCACAAGCTTGTTCACACTTTGATTGGACTTTTTTGGAATCTGGACTTTAATGTTTTAGAAATTTCATGCCTTTTTAGAATCAGAGGGTTGAATTCTTCATATTTAAATGCCACATAACAGAATAAGAAAACATGACAGCTAAAAACTCTTCTTTCTATTTTTGTATATTTTTTAATCGACTTTAAAAGAAAAAAGAAAGAAAAAGAAACACACAAATATTAAGAAACGTGATTCATGATGGAAAATAGTCTTAAGAAATTCCTGTAGCCGTGAAAACACCCTTACTGACAGAAAAAAGCATGTAAGTTACACACAAATTGGTGGCTCTTCCTTTCTACTAGTCTACGTCTGGTCTATTTGAGTCACAAATAAAGCCCTCTTTTCCTTGCAAAAATTAACGGATTTGTGAGTAAAAAAAACACATACTCCCAAAATTCTTTGACGGGGTCAGACAAGTCCTTGGTAGAAACGTTGTAATTATTTAGATTGCAGACGGTGTTTGAGGCAGAAACGTTCCAACAGCGAAGAGCAATTCGTTCGTAAGGGCTCACACAGTACTTGGTGTTCCAGTAGTTGTCACACGTCCTCCATGGTACGTCTGCAACAGATAAAACATGTGAGCTATAAATAAGTACACGTCACGAATGCATCTTCATTCACTCTGATTTTTAAAAAAAGGCCACTGGTCAGTAGACATGAAAGTCGTATAAAAATGGGGTGTTAGGAGGGCAACTACAAAATAAGTGAGGTGTCAAGGTGTCTCGTACAGAGTGTAACAGATGTATCCCCTCCCTGTCCAACTTTTGAACGAGTTGAGATAAAAAGTTGCGGTTTGGACCATTCTTCATAATTTTAGATGAACTTTATTTTTTCGAGGGTCAAAATCCCCCGCTTCTCTATAGGAGGCTATCTCAAAATTTTAAATGGAAACCCCTATTTTGTGATACATCGTTTGAAAGGGCATACAATTTTAAGACTTTTTACGCAAACTAGAGGTCGATGTAGTTTTTCGTTTTCGATACATCGAAGTTCAAAGCTCGATTTCGACCCATTTTCAAAAAATCATAACTTATTCCATTTAAAAAGTCGGGTGGGTTGCGCCAAAATGCTCAGTTTAGTGAGCCTTTTTGAGCGATATACCTATCACTCGATAGGGGTCGTGCCTCAGAATTTTTAAGATCGCCCCCCCCCCCCGGGTGATTTTTTAGAAAACTGTTGAGGGGCTCTAAAACCAAATTTTGACTAAATTTATGGCAGAACCGTATTTTTCTGAAAATCACTTGCTTTTTAGAGTATTTGAAACTCCTAGTTTTTCCAATTCCGACTTTTTAAATGGGAGTTATGATTTTTTGAAAATTCAATTTTTCATGTTTTCTCTTTAATTTTTGAGTGCCTTCGACCCTTTCCTTACCCCCTGGATACCTTCTGGTATCGCTTAGGGGTACGCGTTACCCGGGTTGAAGCTCCCTGCCTTAAACAAGTGAAGGGTTTTTTTCTTCATTCCTTTATGATTGCTCGATTGCTCAATAAAACGATGTAACTTCTTTAACATTTGAGCATTCTTATTTCCTTCCATTGCACAACATATAGTTTGAACGGAAGAATTATGTTTTGGGAACAATAAATGATATAAAACATCACATCATGATATTACCGATTCTGATTGACATGACGAAATAGAAGATGGCCCAGGCTAGAATCACGATGTAATAAACGTTCATCCAACATGACATGACAGCGGCTGCGTATCCGATTCCTGTAAGTTCAAAAGAATTCATAGTTTTAGTTAACAGCAATTTCGATTTATTTACTTCAATTACTAATTGGTTATTTTGACGATAATGTATCAAATTTGAACCAACCATGATATGCATAATGTACGATGACTTTCAAAAGAAAGTACTCTGGTCGAAATTCTTATTGTTCAATGTGTCCTTTATTTTCATTGAAACTTTCGATTTTTCATGACGTATTTTAAAAGGCTCGCTCTATGATTAGTCCTTTAACACTCGAAAATCGCACAACAGTTAAAAGATTGCCAAGATTTAAAAGAGCAAAAATTTCGATCGGGGTACTTTCTATTGAAGGTCCTAGTGCATGTGCTATCCCCCAGGAAAGCTCATTTTGCCGGAAAAGACATTCCGCCCATGGCTATGACTGCCCTGGCAAAAATGGTCCATACAGGACCATAAGGTCTAGTGGCGTAGTGTTCAATAAGTATGACAATGTTGTATTGTGTCCATTTAAACTCATGAAAAAGATCGAACTATTGGGTGTTCGGTGAACGCACCTTCGCATTTGACCTTTTACGTGGGTTTAAATATGTACAGTACAACGTTGCCAAATTGCACGCTATGCCATTAATAAATTCCTTAACCAATTCCCTGTACCAAGTATGGATATGAATAGATCCATATGGACATGTATTGATTTGTAAGGATATGATAATTGGTATGATAATTGGTAAGATTTACCGTCATGATGACTGATTTCTGCACCTGCCAAAAATATGGGATTTTACTAAGGTAGGTGACCCAAAGGTGGCCCGGCTCTTAAGGTGGCCCACCCCCGTTTATTTCAGTTAGTTTCATGAATTGACAATAGATGGCGTTAGTGCTGAGTAACAGGATGCTATTGCTTCCCCCATACCAAAAATCAAGTGTGTCGGGTGATTCAGTCGGTGCGGAAAAGGGTGATCACCATTTTGGCAGGCCTTCTTACAATTTTCACGTAATTAAACAAGCGTAAAAGCTAAGGCTACAAACTAATTTAATCTTGACTTGTTATACATTTTTTAAATGCTTATTTACCCCTCTTTCATGAGTCATTACTATATTTCCGTAAACTGTACCTGTTTTGACGATATCAGCAAATATTTGTGTCAACGCGTGGTTTGACTGGTGCACCTAAGGTGGCCCGCTCGTTTTTGTAACATGTTTATACCGACCTACGATAGGTGAAAAATTAATTTTAACAAGTCATAGGCCGGTATCATTGGCATAAAGTGTCAAAACACACAACTGGACCAAAAAGGAGTAAAGAAAATAACAAATTCCGTTGAATATAAATTTTCACGGAAAATATGAAAAATAAGGTTTTTCTCCCACTATTTTATCTTCACTCACTGGTGCTTATAGTCCCTGTTGACTCCCTGATGGGCACTAATATTTAGTCTATAATTCCCCATAATGGTAATTAGTGAAGATGAACTAATTAAGTACTGTCAGCAGCTAATTAATCACTATTAACAACCGTTTTTGGAATATTATCATCAATTATAAATGGGAAAATTAGTGATAAAAAAATGAAAAAATGTAAGGGGGCCAAAAAGGGTTAAAACCCCCCTTTAAAATTATAACTTTATCATTATCATTGCAATGTTTGATTGAGCAAAGGTATTGAATCCACCTGTGAACGATACAATAGCATTCGAATGCGTATTCATGGAATTTAAAAGGGGGTGGCCACCTTAGGTGCATCAAAAATATTAGGGGTGGCCACCTTAGGTGCACGTTTTGCGCGATGTCAAAACCCTACTTTTTTCAAACGCAAAAAAAAGCCCAAAAACAAAACAAAATTCAAAAAATGAAATTGGTGTATGATAGCCAACTGTCTGAAGAGTAATTTGACGTATTTCGTTTTTTCTCTCTCTCATGTCTTAGTAGTGCAAATTGGCTCCAAGCTTAGGTATGGCCACCTTTGGGTCACCTACCTTAGATATTGGGTTGAATTTACATTGTTTCTAATTTATTCAACCCGATGTTTGATCAAGTTTACCATCTTTTTAGCTGGTGCAGAAATCAGTCTTCATGATGGTAAATCTTACCATTTTTTTTTCGGTGGCACCCATACGATATTGATTCATATCCATATGGATCCATAACATACTCTGTATAGGGAATTGGTCATGGACCAAATGGACCTGTATGGCCCAGTTTTGCCAGGATGGTATTAATGAGTCAAGTTCGGCCCAGAAGCAGCAGCGTAAAAAGAAATTTTATTTCTATCATTTTTCCTTTCCACCATTGAAACCGGGTATTAAATAAGGACAGATAAAAGAAATGAAACCCTCTCTTTCTATTCTCTTCCTTTTTTCACATCTAAAGGAAAAAATGAGAGAGTTTAAAAGAGATCCTGATTGCGCTACCGCCAGAAGACTTAACCCTTTCAAACCTGGAGTCCATTCCAATGGACATTTAAATAACATGTGATCTTATGGAAAACAGAAAAATACAATAAGCACATCAGTTTAGATGAGGAGACAGCGCTAAGATCAACTGCTTGTTGGTAAAAAATCTGTTTCTGAACAAAAATAATTTCAGGTATGAAAGGGTTAACATTTACGAGTTTTTATCCATTTAAACCCAAGAAAAATATCAAAGTAAGTATTGGGAATGTAGCAAACATCTTCGATTTCAATGTTTTGCATGAGTTCAAATTAACAAAATGCAACGTTGCCAAATGGGGCTCTTGCAAACTTTTGCTGCGAGCAAATGAATAGTCCAATCTTATGTAAAATCCAGCAAAAATCAGGAAAACCATACTAAAACATTCGACAATTAATTCAGTAATAAACTCACATAACTGATATGTGACGGTGAGACTGTAATGGCGGTTCAACACACTTATCATGAGATATTCCTGTCTAATTTGTCACTTTCTCATCAAAAACAGAGAGATATGCGTCATAAATTAGATAGGAATCTCACTTGATGCGTCTCTCCGTCATTTAGCCAATTTCTGTGACAGTAGCGGCCCGTGAGATTTGGCAACCATGCATTTTTCCCACTTAAACTTAGGTAAAAAATCGATTCAAGCGGAGGCTGGTAGCCTCCTCGAGTTACGATTGTTTCACATGTATTTAAATGGGATAAAAACACTGTTGCCAAATCGCACGAGCCGCCACTGTTCTGTGAGTGAATTTTATGATTTTTCAGTGTGCTCATCGTCATTTTCAAAAGTTTTTATGCAATAATTAACTCTTCAATCCCCTGTAGCAAAAGTTTGAAAGAGCCCCATTGTGTGCTTCATCACAGCTTATTTAAGTTCTTGGTGATGAAACAGGAATATCCGAACAATAAGCTATTTTTTTCACGGCAATTTTAAAACTAGTCGTATTCATTTCCTTGATTATTTTTTTCTCCTGTGAGAGAGAGATAAAATAACAAATGTTTTGAAGCGTGTCTGATGGATAAAAAATTTAAAATACCCAGATGACCGACTGACTAGCACGTTCGTCTGCCAATCTATGCGACTGTCAGATTTCGATGGAAGCCTACATATTGTCATTATTTTATTCTTGCGTGTTTATATATGGATTTTTCCGATGTGTGCTCGACATACGCGTTATTAATAAACTCTCTGCCTCCTCTAAACTCAATTTTTCAAAATCATTATACAACACCTTTTATCGATTTTGGTGCGTGGATTGTATGGAGGTGTGGGGTGGGTGTCCATCTAATCGAGCATAATTAATTACCCCAACACGCGTGCCAATAGTGAATATTCAATATCTAAAACTCTCGAATTAGCTCAGGAAATCCGAAGCTTTCAAACTTTTAAAAAGATATAAGCAGCAACAAAAGACGGTCAATCTTCATCTCAGCAATTAGCGCGCCAAAAAACTGGCAACTTGTTCGTCCATGTTTTAAATACAAACATTGGAGTTTCAGCAGAAAAACCAATGAAGTAAAAACAGGTGACAACAGGTGAATATCATAAAAAATACCAACTTAACTGCATATTCGAGGAAACTCAATTGTGTTTTTCGATGTGTTTTCGGAGCATCGATGGCATCAATGCGATTTCGAATTCACCTCCGGACTTGAATTCAAAATCGAATTGATGCCATCGATGACTGAAAACACCGAAAAAGTTCGAAAAAACACGATCCAGTTTCGTGTCATCCACTGTTGTCATGCGTAGGTTAGCAATGTTAATGTCGAATATATTCGCCGCGAAAATTCGCCTATCATAATTTAGGTTCGGATTGTTAGACAGAGAGGTTTTGAACTAGAGGTATGAAATCAGTCTTTCACTCTGTATCCTTTATCAAAAATCATCAAAAGAGATTAAAATCATCACAGAAAAGACGAAGAAGATGGAATCTTTGCGTTATTCTTCTTTTGAATTTTAAGAAAAAATGTTATTTGTTGAGAAGTCCATTGTTTGCTTCTGGTTTCTTTCATCGTCAAAATCACTGCTATATATTATAATTAAACAGGTAATATTTTAAGTCATTTCGCAATTCGTTGTTCTATCTATACTCTTATCCATGAAAATTAAGCGTGAGAAAACGCCAAAACAAAAGGTATGCATGAAACCGATATTTATTACACGATTTGCTATAAATAATAACGCGAATAATACAGCAACAAGTATCAAGTTTACTCTAGAAGTCGAACTTGCACTTCAATGATTCTGAAGTGATTTCGATAGTCACTAAAAAATCTTAGATGCCAATTTCAATGACTGAATTCTGATGCACAAAAACTGCATCGTAGACAACTTTTAATTATATGTACATCAAATAAATTATCAGGCTAGATTTGCCTACATTCCTGAAACGACCTATAACTTGTTTGATTTCGTTGCGGTTTGCGGGAGCTCGTGAACAATTAATCATTGGCGGATCCAGGAAATAGTCTGTGAAGAAGCGTACCATCTAGCAACGTGACATTTCGTCCATTTAAACCCATAGAAAAGGTCGAATTCAATGGTCATCGCCAATCCCTGGACTGTCTGATATTTTTTGTGAGGTTTAATGAGCTAAATGCAACGTTGCCAGATTGCACGCTTATCACCACTGGCTATTGTATTTCTCTCTCATCGCTTCTCATTTAAATGCGTGAGTTAGAAAAGGTCGGAGATATGGGCTGAAGTCACTTGATGAACCCCCTCTGCTATCCTTTTCTAACATATTCATTCAAACGGGAGAAGAGAGAGAGGGGAAACTTCTTGTATCCGCGTATGCAATCAATCAATGGCAGTGGCGGCTCGTGAAATGCGATGTATCGATGTCCACTACATTTAACACTATAGAAAAGTATCGATTTCTCGGGGGTTCAATTGCACCCCCTGACGATCGATACTTTTCTATAGTTTCAAATGGAGTAGACATCGATATATCGCATTTCACGAGCCGCCACTGATCAATGGCCGCTCGTTCAATTTGGCAAAACGTGTTTTTCCTCCATTTAACTCAATGTAAAATAATCGAATGCTTTTGAAGCGCTGCTTCACTATCGAATCGATTGTTTTATGTAGAGTCAAACGGAGGGAAAACATTGATGTCGAATTGCACGAGCCGCCACTGCAATCAATCACCATTTTTAACTATCCTGCCTATGAGCCAGGACAACCGTTCTGCGGATGTTTTAAATTCACCGATGTTTTATTAGTTTGAAAAAAATATCACACAGTTCAGCTGAGCAGAACGACATTAAAGTCCAAAAAAATATTCTGATATATAATATTGTCTCAATCGACGGAAATGGAGCTGTTGCAAACTTTTGCTACATGCTTATTAATAGTTGAAGAAGGGGTAATACCCTGTAAAAATATCGATTAGCGCACTAAAAAATCACGAAATTCATTCCTAAACTCACAAAAATGCTTTTAAATGCGAGACCGTAATGGCGGCCGAGGCCGCGGTTTTCTTATGGCAATTGTATGCTTCTTCTTCTTCTTGTGTGGTGTTGCGAGAACACCTCGTGTAGATGGCGCTGATTGAAGATAGGGAACCCCAATGCAAACCGCGGCCCCGGCCGCCATTAAGGTCTCGCATTTAAAAGCATTTTGTGAGTTTAGAAGTGGATTTCGTGATTTTTTAGTGCGCTAATCGTTATTTTTACAGGGTATTATCCCATAATCAACTATTAATAAGTCTGTAGCAAAAGTTTGCAACAGCTCCATTACTGGTGATTATCAAAGTTCCGTCAAATTTTAAATTCGAAAAAAATTTCTTTGTGTCGCTTTTTTTCTTTTTGTTTAAATTACCGAGGCAACAATGCACCCAATTACGAGACATTTATAAACAATGCATGCACGGTTGAGCTTTCATTAACAAAAAAAGAGAGAGAGAGAAAAAAAATGGGCCAAATCTTGATGATATATATATGTTTGAAACATTGCGGCAGCGAAGAAAGATTAAAAGTTTGATTTGCACACGTGACGAGGACAGAGCTATAGACAAATACAAAACCTATTCCAACACACTGGCATGGCGTAGAGTGAGAAATACAATCACCGTGCCACAATGGTCTAAAATAGAAAAAAAATGGGCAAGAAATTAGTGGAAGAAAAGTCATAAAAAATCGTTGTTTTCGACCTTTTAAGCTTCATTAAAAACTTTTCAGTGCCATTTTTAGATTTAAATTACTTTTTAAAAAGTGTTTTCTGGGTTTAAACTTGGCCTTGAAACTTTTAAATGATAAATTGATGAGATATTTACACTTTGATTTTTGGCCACTTTTTGATGATCTGAGACTATAGTACGATGGGTAGGATCATCATTTCTTTGGGACTTGAAAATTTTAAATTCGATATTTCAGAAGAGAGTCTGTGATCAGAGTTGTCACTTGACGTTTGAATTTGCGGGAGGGGGGAGGCAAGATATAAAATTCCGGTAATCCCCCGTAGAGGTCTAGGGGGCACGCCGTTGTTAGCGGGGGATCCATATTCTTCCCTAGAAATTTTTGTGAAAATAACTTGTCTTTAACAAAATTTAAGCTCTTTTGGAGTAGTTCAGCCAAAATTGCTGATGACAGAACCAAACCATGCATCTCGTTGTTTCTATCGGGAATAAGAACAAAAAGAGTAAAGCAGTGCCTCCAAAACGTTAATGGTCATCTTAAATTCTAAAGAAGATTCTTGAGGAACATCTTTGAGATCTAATAGAGTGTACTTTGGTGCACAGAAGGCTAATATTACCAGAAGCCCGACGATAATTGTCAAGTGAAGTTTCTGGCATTGTTATCCAATTTCTGGTATTTATTCTGTAGGTCTTAAAAGATCTGAGGAAATTTTCGTACTTTGACTAAATTCTGATATAAAATACTACAAATTGAAGTTTCTGGTCCAATTATAAGTCATTCGCTGCAGGTTGACAAATCGTTGTGCTCGTTGAAATAATAGATATTAGAATTTTTTTTTTTTTTTTTTTTTTTTGAAGGAGTTTTCAAAAATCCAGAACATTCCATTTTTTGATCTTCTGTGCGGCTAAGAATTGTACCGCATGGAACTGAGGCTTAATTTTGCTCCCGCATCAAGTTTCCCCGCTGTTGTCAGATTTTGAATTCAAATCTGCATATTTGATTCGAAGATTTCTAGATTCTACATTCGAAGTTTAGATTTGGCAACAGTGATTTCAGCCCCCGTCTTTAACTAACTATTCAATGAGCGAGAATACGATGGGAAGGCTTCCAATAACATTAAAACTTATTATTTAAGACGAAGTTTCAAAATTGCGAATATGAGCGCGAACTTTATACCAGAGAAACGTTCTTATAGCAGCAGCGGCGCGGAGCGCTGACGCTTTAATCGCAAACTATAGATATTATATACAGGGTGTTTCAGATTTAACGTCATAGGAAACTCATTGGACATTTTGACGTTAAACCTGAAACACCCTGTATTTACTGTATATCCTGGGTGCTTCAGATCTAACACATCATCAAATTTTGGAAATGCTGACATCAAACCTGAAACTTATTGTGTTTACAAATGTAGTATTGTAGTGAGAAGGGGTCTTAAAATAGTTCTTGGCTGGAAAGACGTAGACTTGAGGTATAAACGAAAATTAATAAACTCCTCTTAAAACAAAATCAACAGCAGGAAGCTGTACAACACTGAAAAAAAAAAAAAAAAACTTTAAGTATTTAATTCCTAGAATATGGTCAAGACACAACATTCTTAGTTTTACCATTTAAAATATATGTGTATAGTTAAATCAATCCCGTGCTGCTTTCATTTAACTATTTTAAATGGTAAAACTAAAAGAGTGTTACGTCTTGACCGTACTTTTAAGAACTAACCCATTGCGGACCAGGTTAGTTCAAAAGAACGCCACTCTTCCGTGAATATAGGCAGGATAGTTAACTGTTCGTCCTTTGGGGAGTTGGAATTGCCTATACGACGAACTGAAGGCGCCCAAACGAGGCCTTTTCTTGTGAGTGTTTTCATCGATAATCGAGTTTATCCGGATTAAGGACTGACAAAATGTGAAATGGACCAGAGGAGAAAATCGAGTATACTCAGGCTTGGTCCATAAAGGGTTAATACTTAAAGTTAGAATTTTTTTTCCAGTGGATCACAAATTCGTCAACACCAACTCCAAAAGTTTTTGTCAAGTCTAGTTGAAAAGCACGCATCTTATTTTGATGAACATCGAGTCTGCTCATTAGCCTGCGAGCTACGTGTGGCTCGCAGAATTTCTGACAAAAGGTCAATATGCGATTCTGCAAGGCCTACTTTGCAAGTAAATTTCAGTGACCTGGAAGCTGATTCTGCTATTTTCGACGAGACGAGACGAATCGACTAATCCCATTGGTTTCAATGGCGTCACGTGACACATTTCGATTCATTCGGGGGACGGAGAGTCATTCGGTCTGAAAATGAACGACTCGAACGACTTCAAAATTGTCACGTGACGCCGTTTAAACCAATAGGAATGATCGATTCCCGCTATCTCGTCTCGTCTCGTCCAAAAGATCAATGGCGAGGCGTGCGATTTGGCAACGAACCTTTTTCCCCATTCAAACACATTAGAAAGGTCGAAATGTCTGGTAATCGCCGATGACTAGAGCTTTTGACTTCTTTGGAGAATTTAAATGGAGAAAATACATTGTTGCCAAATTTCACGCTTTCACACCACTGATTGCAAAATCAGCCCCCTGTTGTTCAGGGGAACGAGAAAGATGCTTTCCGATTTGAGCCGAGTAAAGATTTTTGGGACGTACTGTATACTAAACGTGACTAACTTTACTTCGTCTTCTCGGTTGAGTTAAATGTTTCATATACTCCCACCACCAATCCATCGAACTTGCAGGAGTTTAGAGGAATAAACTTCCAAGGCAGGTTTTTGAGGCACAATATTGCATTGACTATGCACGTCAGTAGTTAATGGTAAGTTTGAAAATGTCTACGTATAGAGAGGGGTGTTCAACAAACCCAAAAGTACCTATCAGAGGTTTTCATAGTCATCATTTCATTCAAGGATTCAAACAAGCTCTGAATGGGTACGTCTCTTCGCACCGAGTCTGGCGAATATTGGGAAATCGCTCATCAAATCCGGCTCTTGTGAAATCCCTGTTTGAATTTTTTTTTTCTTTTATATAAAATGTATTCAAAATTCAATGCGCAAAATACAAAACCGTCCCTTTGAACCCGCAGTAAAAATATCGAATCCTCGGGTGAGCAGTTAGTACCCTGGAAATTCACATTTCAAATAGGCTTAATATGACAAAAATCATTTTTGCTGTAGAAAACACGCTTCACCAAGCCGTTTAATGTAAGTCGTCCTAGTGGCTTGTTTTTACTTCTGAATCGTGTTGGTGATTATTGAGTTTTGGTCCCTTTTCAGGATCCTATTTAACTATTAGAATAGATTTAACGGTTGCAGGACCGTTTGTCCATTTACGTTAACTCAATGATACATCATAACAATTTAATCATATTGTTCCCATCTTATTTTGACCAAAATGTTGTTAAATTTCTATTTTAACACATTGATTCAACGACAATTCTGACAACACTGTACATCAAATACTGCAAATTTAAAAGGAAAATGTTTACAATTATAAACTGACTCATAAATCTTTGAAGTTTAATTTGATTGGTGGTCGGTTTGGTTCAGCGCGGCGATTGGCACGAGAGCTGAATCATTAGTCGGTGGTTGAGTGTTAAGCCTGTAGGTCGCGTCGCGGTCGAATCTCGTGTCACATCGCACCTCCGAATAGAAGAGTCGTCCAATTATTTTGATCTGACCCGATCATGACGGATGATTTATCTCTGCCAGTTGCGGGGGGTGAGGAGGAGGATGGAGGGTAGAAAAGTAAAGGGGGGTCATATCGGATCACCCCTCTCGCCCTTGCTCTTCACCCTTTCAGTCTCAGTCACCCAGTGTGCCCGCACCCCTTCTCTTCTCCCGGCGACACATAGCCTAATATCCGTGGGAGAGTTAGAGAATGAGGACTTTATGCTCGTCGATACTCCTTCATTTTTACAAATATGCAATTTCAAAGCAAGAATGAATTGCTGGATGCGCACACTATAAATTGAAGGGGTATACAATATAGTCATTCCTCTATACATAACGAATAACAGACGATAGCAGAGACGTAATTTGGAGGATGATGCAATCCCACTCACCAAGCCTTGATTTTTTTTTTTTTTTTTTTGTACATGAGAAGGATATTCAAATTTTTAGGGGACTCTTCCCCAAACTGTTGGGAGTTAAGTTTGCCCCTCCCCCTGGATGACTTTCTTTGTAATTTATTGAATCAATTAGCAAAAAGTGCCTCCGGTTTTACATATTCAGATAAGAGAGCCCTTTATTTCCAATCGGGCCTAACTTCATGATGACGCTTCAAAATGTCTTTCTCCTACAGCCGCCCGTAGCAAGGAATAATTCCTTTGGAATTTCTCCATCTCTCTCTATGCTTATTTGAACTTAATAAAAAAATACAGGAACTGGGACTGAAGTCACGTGACAGCCCCTCTCTCCACCCTTGTATTCTAACGTATGGGACCCAACCGGCAAAGAGAGGGAAAGACAACTTTTTGGCTATTCTGCTATGCCTTTCTCCATTTTAATTATTCAACCAAAGAATCAATATATAGATACAGTTCCGTTAGACTTTGATGGGCGAATCTTCATCTCAACAAAAATACCGTTAAAAATGGGGCTGTTGCAAACTTTTGCTGTAAGCGATTTAATAGTCGATTCTGGTGTAAAAACCTCAAAATATAACGATATGGCAGCTCTAAAAACTTCCGAAATCCACTCCTAAACTCAATAAACGCTTTTAATGGGCGAGCGTAATTGTGGCTGAGGGCAGTAATAATGGGAGATTCCTCTCCAACAAGACTGTGACTCCATCGAAAAGTGACCAATAAGAGACGACTTCCATTTGACATCGGTGTCACTAGGTGTCACGGTAGCATTCATCGGATGTAAATCATTACTCTGATGACTAATTATCATGTGAATCATCCTTAATTGTCAGCATAGAGAGAGTGACAAAATTAAGATAGGAATCTCCCATTATTACTGCCCTCAGCCACCATTACGCCCGTGCAAGTAAAAGCGTTTATTGAGTTTAGGAGTGGATTTCGGAAGTTTTTAGAGCTGCCATATCGTTATATTGCGAGGTTTTTATACCAGAATCGAGTATTAAAACACTTATAGCAAAAGTGTGCAACAGCACCAACAGCCCACAGACGTTTAATCGTAGCTTTCCTCTTCTAGTGGCTTCATGGTCCTCGTCACGACAACTAAAACGCTAGTTCTAGGATTATAATCTTTGGAACTTTCCAAAGTTATTCCTCATTCTACATGGTAGAAATGAATGAAAATGAATATGAACGTTGGCTTTCCATTATGAGAAACGCTTTAAAATCAAAAGTTCAAAGTTGTAGGAAAGTTTTGTTTTAATTTCAAGGAATAAAAATTGAATATTCGCCAAAGATTATCGAAAAGCTGCTTGTACACTTTTGAAACGAACTTTAGTGAGGCATGATTTCTGTTTAATCGCCAAGGATGTGAAATAGCTCTCGAGGAAACCCGACGCAGTTAGATTACATAAATTACCTTGATACGTCCACACGTCAAACTTTCGAGAGGTCCTCATCCCCCATAAGTGGGACTGAACCGTTGAAGAGCGTGATCCCTATATACCAGCTCCTTTGTCCCGCCAATGATGCCAAGTTTGGCGGGAAATTCAAACGTTTTACATTGGGTTAGATGAGAAAATGCGTATAGTTATATACTCAAAATGGCAGCTCAGGTGCGGGGGCTCGCAATTCTCCGACCCGCCTGTTTAGAGTTTATGACTCGCGAATATATGAATCTTTTCACACCGTCCTACGCTAATTACTCCCCTATTTCCTGCTATACTCGAATAACCATTTCCAGCCTTCGACTAATATTCCATTTTAACCCTTCATCGTTGGGCGCGCCTTGAGCGAGTCACATAACTAGGCGCGCCGCCGCACTATGGTCCAGAAGTCCGATTTAGGAAGACATTAGTTTGCATTAAAATCGCCCAATATCTTGAAAACGGCTCATCTGACATAAAAAATGGTTATCACAAAAAAGTTAAAACGGTTTACGTTCTATCTTTTTTCTAATTACCAGTTTTGGTGTCAGATGAGCCGTTTTCAAGATATTGGGCGATTCTAATGCAAACTATTGTCTTCCTGAACCGGACTTCTGGACCATAGTGCGCCGTGGCATATTTAGACCGTAGTGTAAAACTCCTCTTAGTTGCCCATGCTGATGGGTTACAGTCCGTCGGTATACAATATTTTGTGTTTTGATTAATTTCTAAATTATTTTTCATGACTTTTTTTTTAATTTTTTAACGAATTCAACCACCCTAAAATATTCACAATTTTGAAGACCAACTGCAATTAAATATACCAATTTTTTTCGAGAGAGCATTATTTTTTTATCCCGAGATTTAATAATGGAAAAATTTATAGAAAAAAGGAGTAGTTTTACAAAAAAATTCTCAAAATGTTATGCCATAATTAATTTGCCATTCAATGTAAAGGATACGAATAAAATCACATTTCATCCGACTGGGCGCGCCGCGGCAATCAGACAGCAGATTCAGACACGCTCGGTTTTTGGTCTCATCTCCAGACATTCCTGCAGACTGCAAAAAATTGAAACTTTTTGGAGCTGAATTTTTTTTTTCTGCCCTACTTTTTGTAAAGTCACTTCCACCTATGCCTATGTGTATATATGTCTATGTGTCAAAAGTTGCAACTTTATGGCAATGCAAGGGTAGAAACTGTAGAATTGTCTATATGTTGTTAAAAAAAATTGTCATTTTCTTGCAAATTTGTTGCCATAAATTGCAACATTTAGATTGAAAAATGCTACATGGGTAGGCCTAGAGTCCTTATATATGAAAGAGTCTCTCCATGCGAGGTTCCATCTCTGATTGGCTGCAAAAAAATGAAGAAGAAGAAGGGGTCTATGAAGCCTGGAGGCGCGCCTCTAGCTTACATCTTCATGGAACCATCTTCACTGCTGCCCAGCTTTGAGGAAACTTTCGGCATTTTTAGCTTGTACTGATGAAATTTGAATTAGAAATTGGTGAAAATGTGTGCAGAACAGAATAAAATTCACGCATTACTTTTAAAACAGGTAGTGAAGCCAACGGGTATTGGAGGTTAGGTGGACCTAACAAAGATTACTTACACGCGAATACATGTATAAGTAATCTTTGGCGGGAAGATCGTTGGATAAAAATGTAAACAAGAGGCGCGCCTCCAGGCTCCTCAGACACCTTCTTCTTCTTAACTTCTGTTCACGTGTCTTGACTCTTTCATATACATGGACTCTAGCTAGGTAGGCCATGCATCAAAGAATAAATTTTGACATACCTTAAAAATAGGGGCTATTTTGAAGACTCCGAGACCTCCAATAGTGAGCATTTGACCTAAGGCCAGTTCCATGAAGAACATTGGTATACCGGCTAGAAATAGAGCGATTAAGTAAGGGACTAGGAAAGCACCGCCTCCATTCTTGTAACAAAGGTAAGGGAACCTCCAAACGTTGCCAAGGCCAACGGCAAGGCCGACGACGGAAAGGATAAAATCTATTTTGCTACTCCAACTATCTCTCTCGCCAACAGTTGATTCTGATTTGGATTTAACTATCGTGTCCGTCCCGCCGCACTGCTTCAGCTCCAGGTTCAAGACGTGCTCGTTCCCCAAAGGGTTCTCTCGGATGTCGGCCATGTTTGCGCACTGACCCGCACTCGCGGCTTTGCGTCTGAAACAAAAATAAAAGGACAAACATATCAAAACACTAAAGACCAAGGCATCAAAACACCGAAGACAAAGATATCAGAATAACAATGTCAAAGATATCAAATACAAATGTCAATGATATCAGAAGACTAATGTCAATGATATCAAATCATCAAGAGAGAGATGATGATGATAGTCTTTTATTGAATAGAAAAAAAAAAAAAAAAACAAGAAAACAAGAAAAGTACTAGCCATACAGGCAAAGTTTGGACTCAAGGTCCATTATTC
This sequence comes from Trialeurodes vaporariorum, assembly GCA_011764245.1. Classification (NCBI taxonomy): domain Eukaryota; kingdom Metazoa; phylum Arthropoda; class Insecta; order Hemiptera; family Aleyrodidae; genus Trialeurodes; species Trialeurodes vaporariorum. The sequence goes on from VMOF01000035.1 coordinate 17,713,381, forward strand.
CACTTAACCTACAACCATAGTACCAAAACTAAAACACTAAAGACCGAGGCATCAAAATACCGAAGACAAAGATATCAGAATAACAATGTCAAAGATATAAAACTAATAAGGACAAAGATATCAGAGTACTAATGTCAAAGATATCAAATACAAATGTCAATGATATCAGAAGACTAATGTCAATGATATCAAATCATCAAGAGAGAGATGATGACGATAGTCTTTTATTTAACAGAAAAACATAAAATTAAAAAAAAAAAACAAACAAAAACAAGTTGGAACTTGCAACACTGGAACAGTGTTAGCAAAGAGAGCATGAGTGTCGGCTGTAAATCATTGTAAGTGTGGAGTTCCATATTGATAGTACAAAACTGCGACAAAGTCAATCGCAACGCTGCAACGCTGTAAAAATAACTTGATAGGTCAAAGTGGGAATGAAAATTTACTTATAGCGTGTTGAAACAGTTGTTCACGAGGCGAGGTGAATACTGTGGTTTTGAAAATCGATTTCGATAGTGATAGTTCCTTTAAAATCGGATGACGCAATACCAATCCTAGCAAGCCGTAAAGTCTAGTTTAGTTATTTGGGACTTTTTTAGATTTCTCTCGCCTGAACCAAAGTCATCAGGAAGGAAATTCTTAATACCAATCCTAGCAAGCCGGAAAGTCTAGTCTAGTTATTTGGGACTTCTATAGAATTTTCCTCGCTTGAACCAAAGTCATCACGATGGAAATTCTTCGTCTTTATGGTTTCAGCTCTTTTTGTCTCAGATTAAAAAATGAATGTTAATATTGATCAAATGTCATCCGACACTCATCAAGGCCCTTGAGGAACGTAATATGAACTTGAAAAAAGCTCTTTCGATTTTAAGGGAGCTTAAACGGTCCATGAGAGACGAAATTCGCGGATACAGAGTATCCACAGCTTATTTCAATGTTCGATCTGACAAGACCGTGCGCCTTTGAAAAATCGATATCTCGATAGTGAATCGATGTATTGCAATTCGGTTTGCACCGGTCGAAAGCGCTTGCTTGTGACTGACAACCTCGAAAATTTCAGATCCATCCGAGTTTATTTAATGACCTTACAGGACCTCTCGCGGCCGCAGTTAGACATTTCTTGTCAGAGTTACGCTGAAACGGGGAGTAGTTCCCCCCCTAAGATGATATTTTTTGGCTCGAAACTGCATTGGGCCCTCTCGGGACATCATTGGGACCCGAAAAAAAGCGGAACCGATATAATACGGCACACGACTGGTTCGTGAGAGACGAAATTCGCCTTTTACCAGCCTCCAGCGCCCCTCTAAGGTCGATCTGACAAGACCGCGCGCCTTTGAAAAATCGATATATCGAGAACGAATCGATGGATTGCGCACTGCGGTTTGGATTGGGCGGTAGCTTCAGCTTTTAGATAATTCTTGAAAAAAATTCAGATCCATCCAAGTTTTTAAACGGATCTTATGGGACCTCCCGCGGCCGCAGTTAGACATTGTACGTGAGACTTACGCTGGAGTTGGGGCCACGCCCCCCCCCCCCCCCCCCCCCCCCCCCCCCGATATAGACTTTATCGGTCCGACATTTGTCAGGGCCCTTAATGAACTTCATGTGAACTCAAAAAACTCACATATGACTTCTCACGGCGCATGCTAGGTCCATGAGAGTCGAAATTCGCGGAATTTAGAGAATCTTAGATTTCTGACCCTATACCGCGCGCCTTTGAAAAATCGATATCTCGAGAGTAAATCGATGTCGCAATTCGGTTTGGACCGATCAAAAGAGTAAGCTTACCGGTACTCGCCGTTAAAATTTTGGATCCATCTGATTTCATTTTGAGACCTTACTTGAGTTACTTGGACCCCAGTTGGAATTATTTTTTCGGAGTTACGCTGGCAAGGGGGTCGCTCCCTCTCTTGGAAAACTGTGGAGGGGGCCCTTTGCTGGGGTATACATTCTATTTTTCACTTTTTTTTTTTTTTAATTTTATATTTGTGTCTAATCTAAGTTGGGGGAGGAGGAGGAGAGTACCTGCAAGTCAACCGGCAATTTACTTTTGATAGTGGCTGCGGGTCGAGGGTGCGGATTGCGGACTTTTAACTTGTTGTGGGGTTTACAGGGTGGCCGTGTCTAAACTTATGAGAAAAGAAGGCAACCACAGACCGGAAGAACGTTCAATTTCTGGTTCAGAGACCATGGACAAAGACATCCCTGGTAAAAATCGTCAGCTAAAAATCAGCAAGAAGAATCAGCATGATTTCTTGCTGATTTTAGTGTGAGAAATGAGACCTGATTTCTTGCATATTTCTTGCTGATTTCTTGATGATTTAAAATCAACACCGCTGAGTACGAATATTTATCTACACGGAAAAAAAACCGCCGGCGAATTCTCCATAATATCGGTGAAATTAACCACTAATAGTGGCTCATATTGATCACCAGTAATAGCGGTGAATTTTACCAAGCCTTAGTGTTAGATTTGCTAGGCCGCTGTTACCGAGCCCATCGGTTAAGCTTTACTATAATAAATTAAAAGAAACTTGCGCTCGTCTGAAACGATCATTTGGGCGTTTCTTTACACATTTAATCCAACTTTCGCTACTCAGAGATGGTAATTAGATACTGAAATACATGGAGAAACATAGATGAGATGTATGAAACGAAATTATGAAGACGAAAATTTACCTGATTATCCGGGATTCGAACCCGGGTCCTCGCGGGTGTAAGTCGAGCACCTTACCGATGAGCCACGTCTGCTACCGAGTATAGAAGGCGAAAATAGCGTATTATAAAGTTACAGCTAATCAGCTTAAGGCTCAATTTGGTTTCAGGGAAAAGTCTAAGGTAGTTAAAAAGTAAGTAGCGCATACCGGCACGAATAGACAAGTGAAATGTAATTAAAAAGATAAATTTTTAAAAGTAGAGTTAAATAAAGAATAATAAATAGATAATAATTAGATAAATAAAAAAATGAAAATAAATTAAATAAATAAATTAAATAAAATATAAAAAATCAAATAAGAAATAAAAAAATTAAAAAAAAGAAAATAAATAAAAAATAAAGAAAATAAATAAAAAAGTAAAGAAAATAAATAAAAGATAAAGAAAATAAATAAAAGATAAAGAAAATAAATAAAAACTAAAGAAAATAAATAAAAATAAAGAAAATAAATAAAAATTAAAGAAAATAAAAAAAAAAACAAAGAAAATAAATGAAATATTCATCCCATCCTGATGTCTTTGCATACACGATGATAAATTGCAAATCTAAAGGGAGAAAAGAGGTTAGGTGATTTTTAGTTGATTTTGTACCAACGGAGCTCTCAGCAAAAACTCAAGCTGAGTTCTTGCTGACTGGATTGTATCAGTAAAAAGTTGCCTGCTGAGTTTAAGGCGATTTATTGCTGAGAAAATGCTCCATGCTGAGTGCTTGCTGAGAGGTTCAATCAGCAAGAGATCATGCTGATTTCAAGCTGATTTCATGATGAGTGTTGCTGATTTTAGCTGACGATTTTTACCAGGGATGGGCACCCGCAAAACAATTGCCCGGAGGGGCAACTTTTTGAATGTCAATGGAAGGTCTAGGGGACACCACCTAGACACGGGCAAGTCTAGAGAACCCCCCCCCCCCCACTTCCGCCCAAAATAGAAAATAAATCAATTATCCTTCCAAATGGTAGAAATTGTAAGTGATTGTAGCATGTAGTTGTATCAAAAGTAATTCTATATTTGACGTGTTTGATATTATGAATAAAGTGACAGCATCAGATGATAGAAATAGTAAAAAGCTAAGTACAACTATTCCTTCTTTATTTTCATTGTCCTGATGAATTCTAAGAGTTAACCTATTTAAATTAACAAAACCAAAACTCTTGCCTATACATTCTCTAATCATGTAGTTATCGACCAGAGGATTCTGAATTTTCAAGGAAGTTCGCAAAATTCTCGTTGCCAACGGTAGTTGCCAATGTAGACACGTTCATACTAGTAGATTTTAAAACTTCTTTCGGCGAGGGAGATGACGGGTGGGAAGTATGATGTCGTCTGAATCAGGAGGGGGTGGGGTAAAAATCAGGGGGAGGTCTAGATCTGGGGGGGAGAGGAATCCTGAAACTGGGGGGCGAGCTGTATAGTGGCAAGGGGCGGTTGGGCACCACTGCTTAGGGGGGGGGCTACTTCCCGCCCTGCCCCCCCCTAAATTACGCCCCTAATTAAAATTGTAAAGTAAACTAAGAATAAAGTTTGTTAACTCTTACTCCTTTCGTTATTATTTGATCTTCGAATGTTCCGATTCTTTTTTATTGTAAAGTTTTGATTTTTCTGAATTAGGGGGGGGCGCCGCGCCGCCCTCGGGGAGCGCCCATTGACAGATAAGGGAGAAAGGTAAGTGTAGGAATTTGCACGGGAATCCGGCGTAGTGTGCCGCAAAAATTACTACCAATGGCGGATCCAGAAAATTTTTTAGGGGGGGGGGCTTCACGCCTATGAATTTTCAAATTTGCAGGGAGGAATTTATGGGATTTTTTCTGTTGAAAAAAGGCAAAGGCTACCGTGAGTTGGGGGGGGGGGGGGGGGGCGTCCCTTTTCCCGAATCCGCCCCCTGATTACCATGTAACACTGGGCCACGATGACCGATGTCGCATAAAACCAGGTAGAAGACCCGTGGGGGGCGTGGCATCCGTGATGGCTGTGAAATTGGGATGAAGTTGATGGACACACATCATTCATGCAATCTGCACAACGCGGCAAGCAACTGTTGTAGGCGTAGGTGCAGTAGTTCGTGGGGAGGGAAAAGGGGGACGGGAGGTCGTCGCAAAACCATGGACGAAGATGTAACTAAGGACTGCCGGACTGTTGTTAGTCCTGTTTTGCTCTCGACCCCAGCGCTCCAAGCAGCGGTCAGCTGAACTACTCTTTCAAGTGAGCGATCCTGGCGATGTGTCCATGCTCACATGCTGTGCTACTGCAAAAACCCGTTGTTGGAGTTGGTCTGTAATGGCATGGCTGTCAACTGTTGTCGGCGCCCCAAGAGGATCAGATAACTCAGTATCTCAATGGAAGATCGAAAGCAAGGGAAATTCAGAATCAACTTTGGACAAGGTAACAGAAATCATCAGCAAATTAAAAGAGTCGCCTGATCTCTACTAATAAAACAAATGTCTATGTACTCTTTCTTGTTTGATTCCGTTTTGAGGTTAACTGTGATGTATAGTATTTCAGTCCTTGATTAATCTTTTTCGACAATTCAGGAATCTTTCAAGAAATACTCCAGACGTTTGCTTTTTAGCGGATTTTGCTTCCTTTTAATTCGCTGATCATTTGTTCCCTTCGTTCAATCGTGATTCAAATTACCTACACGGTATACATTTGCGGGAAGGCATGGGAGAAAGGGAGCCGGAGCGGCCACCGCTGCAGCGGTTCGCTTTTAGTTGACCCTTACTGCTGCTTGGAGCGCTGCGGTCGCGCTCGAAAACCCGCTAACAGGTTTTAACACGGGCGGAGATAGGAAGTCGGCAGTCCTTAGTTATATCTTCGTCCATGGCTCGGAATGGTCTTAAAATTTTCCTTAGGATTTGATCTAGAACGCAACGTTCTTACATTTTCGAAAAGTTAACTCTAGCTCTCGCAATTAACGATTAAAGGCGGAAAAAGCATGGTTTCTGGACCGCGGAACAGTGGCGTTATCTAGCGGATGAGAATCTTACTACAGGTCGCTGAGGATTCACCTTAAAACGCAACGCCGATCGCGTTCCCCAAACGAACTCTTTTAGCGGACCGAAACATCAACAATAACAGGATTGGAAATTTGAAATCATCTAAATGCATTTTAAATCGCAGAATACACGAAACATGGACACAATCCTCTGATATAAAACCCCAATATCTCATACAGAAAATTTCGTTGAAGTCTGATCCAAATTAGTAACGTAATTACATTCCCAAAAATGCTTAACCTCAATCTTGGCCAAAAACTCCCGCCACAAAGAAAAAGCGACAAATTGGGAGGACACCGGATTGGTGGAATCACATGGGTCAATCGGTCCTCGAGGACCCGTTCTCGATACTGAAACCAAGCGATCCCCCGAGCGGACCCCCGAACCATGCCGTTCCTATAAGAAAAGCATTATTGACCTTGTAGAAACGATTTCAATAGAGCATGACACTCATGCTCTAAAAAAAACAAGGAAAGTACGAGCCATAGGCAAAGTTAGGACTCAAGGTCCATTATTCCACTTAACCTACAACCATATATAGTACCAAAACTAAAACTAAACTAAAATGAAACAATGTAGAAATTAACAAAATAGTAATAAACTTCAAAAGTTAGACAATTTAAGCAATATTCAGGACAAGGAACAAACTAAATAACAAGTAACGTTCCGACGGCTGAAGAAAAAAGAGAAAAGTATAATATAAGCAAGTCTGAGTAAATAAAAACAAGCAGGGAAGCTCCGATACATTGCATGTATTGGAAAAGCGTGCCTGTGAATTGTAAACATAAAAATCTGCGCATAAGTTGTTTCATTTGGTCTTCTGCTCTGCTGGGTTTTGCAGAAATAAGTTTTGCATAAAGGCTTACCATACATGGTTTAAATATATTTATTATAACGTAGTTCATGGGAGAAGATTTTTCAATTTATTGTATATTATTTAAGGTACAGGAAGTGCTGTTGGAGCTTTGATTAAGAAAATATGACAATGTATAGCTTTTGAGACGTACATATGAAAAAAATATTTTGAGTCGTTGTTTTTGCAGTGACACATTAAAATTTGGTTCAGTGTTTTGTTCATTTGTGGATTACAGCTGTTTGAAATGCATCAGAAATTTCTTAAGGAGACATTGTAGTATGTAACTAACATGAATTGAATAAATAGATTTATAATATACATGAATGATTCAATAATGACAATTTGGATGAAATCACTGATTATAAAGTATTTGAAGTTTAAATGATCCGATTCTGCGTTGAATGGATGTAAAAGATTCTATTTATAATTTAATAAAATGAGAAAGAAAAGATAGGTAGGCCATGGTTTTGTTGGTGGAATATGGTGATGAAAGGTAAAAGAAGGTAATTAATAAATGTCTACATATTGATAGAGACGAAATAGAGTCATTCCTTTCAATATCTGAATTTTTAGACACAGTCTTGGCCGATTTGGATCTGAAAATTAAACAATTACAATTAATGTCAATAAAAGCAATTCCTGCTATGTTTTCATTAAAGGCTTTACTGTACAGAGAAACCTTATGGTGAATACTCAAGATAACATTAGGCTGAATCATCTACTTGGAAAAAATGCTATGATTAGCATACAGTAAAAACATTACAGACGTACACACTAATTGAAGTATTAATAACACTGGTCTGCAAAAAAAAATGACGAAAATTTCCAAGCTGATGTTTTGGGTGATTCTTATGTTTTTTGGGTCGCTGAACCCGAAAATGACCTCCGTTTTTCTCTATCACCCTCCAGTTTTCCGGGAAATCCATTTTTCTCCGGAAAATTCGACGTTTACCGTCAAGTACAAAATGATCACAAAAATTGATTCTTTTCTTGCATGTAGAAGCAGGAAATAGCATAAAATCTTCTCTAAAATGAATTAAGATGCTTAAAAGTGATGTTAGAGTTAGGTTGGGGTGGGAGAAAATGACTGGGGGGAGCGTGGGGGGTAAAAAATGACCAATTTGCATGAAAAATCGGTGAAAATTCAGTGTTTTTTGTTGCATTTGTGGTTTTCTTTGGCCCCAGAACCTAATTTCTGGTCACCTCATACATTAATTGTGGCTCAAGAATTAGCATAAAACCCTGCGGAGTCCACCACTGTTGTGGTGGGAGGGGGTGTACAGTTATTGCATGAAAAGTTTCCGAAAACGGACGGAATGAAACCCTTAATTTTCTGTACGTTTTCCAATTGTATTTTTTGTATGTGTCTCCTAA
>VMOF01000035.1:17721818-17787299 GCA_011764245.1 Trialeurodes vaporariorum
GTTTAATCGCCAAGGATGTGAAATAGCTCTCGAGGAAACCCGACGCAGTTAGATTACATAAATTACCTTGATACGTCCACACGTCAAACTTTCGAGAGGTCCTCATCCCCCATAAGTGGGACTGAACCGTTGAAGAGCGTGATCCCTATATACCAGCTCCTTTGTCCCGCCAATGATGCCAAGTTTGGCGGGAAATTCAAACGTTTTACATTGGGTTAGATGAGAAAATGCGTATAGTTATATACTCAAAATGGCAGCTCAGGTGCGGGGGCTCGCAATTCTCCGACCCGCCTGTTTAGAGTTTATGACTCGCGAATATATGAATCTTTTCACACCGTCCTACGCTAATTACTCCCCTATTTCCTGCTATACTCGAATAACCATTTCCAGCCTTCGACTAATATTCCATTTTAACCCTTCATCGTTGGGCGCGCCTTGAGCGAGTCACATAACTAGGCGCGCCGCCGCACTATGGTCCAGAAGTCCGATTTAGGAAGACATTAGTTTGCATTAAAATCGCCCAATATCTTGAAAACGGCTCATCTGACATAAAAAATGGTTATCACAAAAAAGTTAAAACGGTTTACGTTCTATCTTTTTTCTAATTACCAGTTTTGGTGTCAGATGAGCCGTTTTCAAGATATTGGGCGATTCTAATGCAAACTATTGTCTTCCTGAACCGGACTTCTGGACCATAGTGCGCCGTGGCATATTTAGACCGTAGTGTAAAACTCCTCTTAGTTGCCCATGCTGATGGGTTACAGTCCGTCGGTATACAATATTTTGTGTTTTGATTAATTTCTAAATTATTTTTCATGACTTTTTTTTTAATTTTTTAACGAATTCAACCACCCTAAAATATTCACAATTTTGAAGACCAACTGCAATTAAATATACCAATTTTTTTCGAGAGAGCATTATTTTTTTATCCCGAGATTTAATAATGGAAAAATTTATAGAAAAAAGGAGTAGTTTTACAAAAAAATTCTCAAAAATGTTATGCCATAATTAATTTGCCATTCAATGTAAAGGATACGAATAAAATCACATTTCATCCGACTGGGCGCGCCGCGGCAATCAGACAGCAGATTCAGACACGCTCGGTTTTTGGTCTCATCTCCAGACATTCCTGCAGACTGCAAAAAATTGAAACTTTTTGGAGCTGAATTTTTTTTTTCTGCCCTACTTTTTGTAAAGTCACTTCCACCTATGCCTATGTGTATATATGTCTATGTGTCAAAAGTTGCAACTTTATGGCAATGCAAGGGTAGAAACTGTAGAATTGTCTATATGTTGTTAAAAAAATTGTCATTTTCTTGCAAATTTGTTGCCATAAATTGCAACATTTAGATTGAAAAATGCTACATGGGTAGGCCTAGAGTCCTTATATATGAAAGAGTCTCTCCATGCGAGGTTCCATCTCTGATTGGCTGCAAAAAAATGAAGAAGAAGAAGGGGTCTATGAAGCCTGGAGGCGCGCCTCTAGCTTACATCTTCATGGAACCATCTTCACTGCTGCCCAGCTTTGAGGAAACTTTCGGCATTTTTAGCTTGTACTGATGAAATTTGAATTAGAAATTGGTGAAAATGTGTGCAGAACAGAATAAAATTCACGCATTACTTTTAAAACAGGTAGTGAAGCCAACGGGTATTGGAGGTTAGGTGGACCTAACAAAGATTACTTACACGCGAATACATGTATAAGTAATCTTTGGCGGGAAGATCGTTGGATAAAAATGTAAACAAGAGGCGCGCCTCCAGGCTCCTCAGACACCTTCTTCTTCTTAACTTCTGTTCACGTGTCTTGACTCTTTCATATACATGGACTCTAGCTAGGTAGGCCATGCATCAAAGAATAAATTTTGACATACCTTTAAAAATAGGGGCTATTTTGAAGACTCCGAGACCTCCAATAGTGAGCATTTGACCTAAGGCCAGTTCCATGAAGAACATTGGTATACCGGCTAGAAATAGAGCGATTAAGTAAGGGACTAGGAAAGCACCGCCTCCATTCTTGTAACAAAGGTAAGGGAACCTCCAAACGTTGCCAAGGCCAACGGCAAGGCCGACGACGGAAAGGATAAAATCTATTTTGCTACTCCAACTATCTCTCTCGCCAACAGTTGATTCTGATTTGGATTTAACTATCGTGTCCGTCCCGCCGCACTGCTTCAGCTCCAGGTTCAAGACGTGCTCGTTCCCCAAAGGGTTCTCTCGGATGTCGGCCATGTTTGCGCACTGACCCGCACTCGCGGCTTTGCGTCTGAAACAAAAATAAAAGGACAAACACGTCAAAACACTAAAGACCAAGGCATCAAAACACCGAAGACAAAGATATCAGAATAACAATGTCAAAGATATCAAATACAAATGTCAATGATATCAGAAGACTAATGTCAATGATATCAAATCATCGAGAGAGAGATGATGATGATATTTAACAGAAAAACATAAAAATTTAAAAAAAAAAACAAAAAAAAAAAAAAAAAAACAAGCAGGGAAAATTCCAACACGCAGGTGTTGGAAAAGCGTGCCACTAAAGTCTGAACAGCTTTAATGCTTTTGCTAGCAATGATAATTCATCAAAGAGGAACCATGTGACATGGAGCTGATCTCGAGAAAATTGAGTCCAAAGTTGAAGAGCTAGCATTTAAACAAAAAACGCGGAATTACCTACGTTTTGATTTCATTCAACTACCGTGTTATGTTTTTGCATTCCAACACCGGAAAAGTGGAATTTCCTATGCAGGAAAGGTACCTACTTAATTTTTAGCTTTTAAAGTGACTTGGTTCCTTTCTTCTTTTTGTTTGGCATAATCACGAAAAACGAATCTCTAAGAGAAACCAAACGGCAGAGTTGGTTTACACTGTTGATATTTTAAAATCTGTTAATCCGGACTTAAGTCCATTCCCAATTCTATAAAAGGAACCAAGTCGGAGTTGGTTCCTTACGTGACTCGGATTAAGGTTTAAGAAAAAGGAACCAAGTTCTCATTTTATTTCATCACATGGACAATGACTTCAATGAGGCTTCAATGAGGAAATAGTTGTTATTAGAAGAAGCACTTGTTGCTTCGAGATTGAGTATTGCTAGGTCTATCAATCAATAACTCAATTTTATCAAAAATGTCACTCAGTTCTTTTGTGACAAGTGCTGTCCAATTGAGCTGATTTGGTGAGAAATGATGAAAAAAATAAAAGATCAGATGTATCTATAAGGAGATGAGTCAAAGGCGTTGTTTTTTGTGTTCGTTTTTTGATTTTTGTTTTCAAAACTTTGGAGGGCTCTAGCTCAGAAGAGAAACATTTGCAGCACATATTCGTGTAGGAAAATAAAGCCTTATATATGTGTTGACCCCAAAAATACACTCCATAAGTTTGGCACTTAAGTTTTGAAACACCCTATATTCTTGATATTTTGCTTCCCCCCCCCCCCCGCCACCCTTCACAGAACACAACATCTTGACCATGCAAATTTTTAAAATCACAGTTTGACTGTAGAGATATTTTCTTCCCCTCCCCCCCCTTACAACGAAAAAGGGGAAAATGGATCGCCTATCTTTGATGTTCGTCGTATGCGCGTGCAGAGATTGTTCGGCTTTACGACTGCCATTTTGGCTTTCTTTATAATGCGTTTTGTGGGTTTATTAATGGATTTTATGACTATTTGATGCCACCAATGTAATTTTCAGGCGATTTTACATAAAAATCAAAACTCTATAGCGCTGTAGCAAAAGTTTGCAACAAACCCATTGAAAGCTGAAAAGAGAAAATTATTTGATAAGGCTCGATCTTTTTTACCCACATAAAGTATAGACAATAGATATTTCTAAATCCCTCCACCTTTTAAACGGCTTGTTCAGGGATCAAAAATGAGGTTGCGTTCTTTTGAAGTCAAAAAGTGTCATATTCGGAAAAGCCGTGATTCTAAATAATAAACAGTTTTTTTCTTCTTTTTTTCCGTTTTAGGTGCTGTCAGCACTTGTTGCGATTGTCACGATGTAGATATGTAATATGTATAAATGGAACACTTGCGAATTCATGAAAAATAATCCTTTAATATACAGAACTAACCATTTCAGGTGCCCTTTACACGTCAAGCATTCTAGGGGTATAGATTATAGTAGGTGTGGAGGTTTAAGACGTTTGTGGATTTTAATTCCCCCTCTCCCCATTTATTTTGTTAAAATGTATCGAAAGTTTACAGTTAAAACTAAGCCTATAACGCATTGTAATATGATTTTTTTTTCTGTTGCCGTGGGTCGATATCATTTTTCGTTTTGGAAAAGCAAAGTTTCATATGGACCTATAATTTCCAAAATTTGAAGAGGCTTCCAGTAAAAAATACTGTACACGCGAGAAACTTTTTAGGATAGGTAAATAAGTTATTCCAGAGTCAATTCCATAGCCGCAGGGAGGAGGCTGTCCAGGGGTGGAAGACACGCGACAGCCCCTCTCACTTTTTAGAGCTATTAATGCGAATTTTAACCCCCTCTCTTTGTTCTGGATTTTAAAAACCTTTTTTTCAACAAAACGCCCAAAATTTCCTCAAAAATCCCTTGATTGCATAGACGCTCATTAAGGGGTTTTCAATTTGCCGATCCCCCAGAATTTCAAATGTTTCCAATGACCAAGACCTGTTTAGTGTGACGTCATGAAAATAATTGGTTCCAAAAAAGGCTCCGTCTCACTCGCTCTCGTGGGTTTTCCCATATGAAATACGATCCAAATTTTCAAATACAAGTGCTAGTAAACAACAAGTTCTTTGCACCAGTTGTGTTTATCACACCATTGGGTTCCACGTCCCTTATAAAAATTTCCGATTGTTTCAATGAATTTTCCGATAGGATATATATTCCCGCGCTTTATTTCCCATAAAAATAATCGAAATTTCATAGAGACAATCGGTATTCGTGTAGATTCAAGAGCGCTGACTGTAGCAACGATAGGTCTTATGATTGAAATAAGACGAAACACATCTATGGTTCTATTCTTACAGTTTTAACAGCCACTTTTTTCTCAGTGATAAAATGTGAGCTCGCTACCACAAACTTTTTGAAACATCGCGCAACAATGCACAATCACAGCTATATCGAAGAAAGTCCTATGTTTTGTCCTTGTCACACTCACAGTTTCTTATGAGCACAACATTCTAGGATATAGGCTCATCAGCACCATCACGACATGTGTTATACCTCGAACAATAGCTTCGATACGAAGAGAAGTTAGAATGATTGAGTGTCATGGCGGTGATACTCCCATAAGAGACCGTGAGTAAGACGAGGACAAAACGTAGAACATCTTTCGGTATAACTGTGATTGTAAATTCGCTTGTGATCTTTTAGGAATTATGTTAGAGTGAAAAATACTTTAAGGTACGTGGAATCTAATGGTGCAATAAAATTTGAGAAAACTGTGCTTTAACTAGCATGAATATGCGTTCGAAAATTTGGATCTGATTTCTTATAGGTAAATCAACGAGAGTGAGCGAGATAGAGCATTTGTTTGGAACCTATTTTGATGGTGACGTCATCACTAAACAGGTCTACTAAAGGATATGAATGAGCCCCTCTCTTTTTTATACCCCCCCCCCCCCGCTCTTCATCAATACCTCGCCGTCACTTCTTTTCGATACCGTCGTCAAACTGATGTTGACACTTTTATGAGTCCTCAGACCCTCCGAGATCCGAGACACAAAGCCTCTCTAACACCCTCTCTCTCCCACACATTCACAAATCTCTCCGCTTAATGAACCGTGAAGAAATCTCGTGGCCGGTGGAGCCCAAAACCGAGGGGCAAAGAGGGTTTCTGTGAAGGATGTTTCCACCCCCCTCCTGCCTTGGAATTTTGACTCATAGGTTGGCACAAATGACTTAGGTTGCTGGACCTGTATGGAATTCTCGTTTGAAGGAATTCGACTTTGACGCTTAATAACTTATTGAAATAAACAGGAATACCAAAACTTTTACAATTTTTAAGAAAATAGACGCCGAGACCTCCTGGATTGCAGCAATAAATTAACGATTAATGAAACCAGTTTTAAGAAAACACGTTTTTAATTTTTCAAACCTTTCCCCCCAAGGGTTTTGCCATAAGCAAAGCATGAAACCTATATATTAGATATGAAAATGAAAACAAAAAGCGTACCGTATATATACGGCACGTTTAAAAACAAAAAAAAGTACGAGCCATGGGCAAATTTTGGACTAAAGGGCCATTATTCCATTTAAACCTACAACCATAGTCCCAAAACAAAAACACAAAAGACCGAGGCATAAAAACACCGAAGACAAAGATATCAGAAAAACAATGTAAAAGATAAAAAACTAATAAGGACAAAGATATCAGAGTACTAATGTCAAAGATATCAAATAAAAAGTCAATGATGTCAGAAGACTAATGTCAATGATATAAAATCATAAAGACAGGATGATGATGATAGTCTTTTTTTTTAACAGAAAAAAAAAATTTTAAAAAAAAAAAAAAAAAAAAAAAAAAAAAAAAAAAAAAAAAAAAAAAAAAAAAAAAAAAAAGAAAAGTACGACCCATAGGCAAAGTTTGGACTCAAGGTCCATTATTCCACTTAACCCCCAAACCATAGTACCAAAACTAAAACGAAACAAAAATGAAACAAGAAAATTAACAAAAATAAAAACTTCAAAAGTTAGGCAATTTAAGCAATATTCAGGACAATAAGGAAAAACAAAATAACAAGTAACGTTCCGACGGCTAAAAAAAAGAGAAAAAAGTATAAATAAGCAAGTCTGAGAAAATAAAAAAATTGAATTAAATGGCAAAAAAAAAAAATAGAAAAATTTTTAAGAAAAAAAAAAAAGGTAAAATAACTATATAAGTAAATAAATAAAAATTTATTTAAGAAAACGAAAAAAAAAAAAAAATTAAAAAAAAAATTTCATAATACTACTAATTTTTATTAGCTGCCCCGACTCAGAGAAAAAGTAGAGAGAGAGGGAGAAGGGGGGAGAAAAAAGAGAAAAGAAGAGAAGAGAGAGAGAGAGAGAAAAAAAAAGGAGAGAAGAGAGAGAGACAGCTTCTTTGGGGCCTTTTGGAACGGAGCACGCAGTTTCCAAAGTAAAATCGACAGGTAAAAGGGGAAAATCAAAGTATGAAGTTCTTAGCGGACGAGACAAAAGCGAAGGAGGAAAGTTGATTAAACTTCCGCCCCCGTCCCCTTATACTCCTTCCTCCTTCATTCTGTCGTGAGAAATTTTTCGAGCTTTTACCCTTTCCTATACACTTTCCGATGCAACATTCTTTCCGGAGATATTTGAGATTGGCAAGCTGTGGAATGCTGAGAGCTCATTTTCTCTAGTGAAAAGGGCCGAACAAAAGCGGAGGCATGTGATGAGATGAGAAAAGAGCGACAACGCGGTCGAGCGGATCCAAGAATAAGTCTATCTCTCTCTTCGTCTATTTTAACCCGCGTGTTAGGAAAGGACGGAGATAAGGGGTTAATTCACGTGATGGTCTCTCCTTCTATCTTCTTCTAATACATTCGTTTAAATGGGCGGAGAGAGAGAGAGAGAGAGAGAGAGAGAGAGAGAGAGAGAGAGAGGAGAGAGAAGAGAGAGAGAGAGAGAGAGAGAGAGAGGAGAGAGAGAGAGAGGAGAGAGGAGGAGAGAGAGAGAGAGGAGAGAGAGAGAGAGAGAGAGAGAGAGAGAGAGAGAGACAGACAGAGACAGAGAGAGAGATAGAGAGAGAGAGAGAAAGAGAGGGGGGTTGTGAGAAAGGGGTAAGGGAGGAGTGAGAGAGTGGGAAAGGGGAGAGAGAGAGAGAGTGGCAGAGAGATTGGGGGAGAAAGAGTGGGAGAATGAGAGAGAAACATTCCTGAATCCACCTATGGCAGATTGTAATGTGTCTGGCTTTACAATGTGTTTCAAAACAGTTCTACAGCTTGAAAAAGCAAGAGAAATTCTTGAAAACAAAATCAGAGTAGTGGAGGAGTGTCAACAAATTAGAGCCCCAAAAATGGTTAAAGGTGGGTGAAAATTGGTTCGCCGAGTCGCTGTTTTTTATTATTATTATTACTATTAAGTATTATTATTAGGTATTATTTTTAATGCAAATTCCATCCAAAAGAAAACATAATTTTTGATTTTTTCAACCATCATAGCCTGTTTTGTATCGTATATCGATAAACACGGGATTTATGGATTATTTGATACACATCAATTCGCTTCATATTAACAAGCCAAGTTTATTTAAATCGGCACGCCTGACTTCCTCCGCCTAGATTACTTTCGAAAAGTAATACAAAAATGAGTAGGTAATCGATTTCCATTTGCTCAACTCTGGTCGGTCATGTGAAGTCACGGAATCTAAGACTTAAACGAACGCGAAGCTCCTTCAATTAGATATATATAGTTCATGAAGATAACTATTCGTACATCACTGCATTTAATGGCCTATCTTAAAAATTGAAGGAGCTTCGCGAAGAGTTCCTTTCGTTCAAGTGATTGTGCACTAAGCAAACGGACTCCTCCAAAAAAAGATGCTACAGATGTGTGATGACATGACAGTTTATAATTGATAAACTGAGAAATTAACTTTAATTAATTAATTACTTTAATTAGTTCATTTAGTTCATTTTATTAATTACTTTAATTAATTGTGGCCACTTCTTGAAGGTCTCAGTTCAGACCTTAGTGTGTTGTGACTTGTGACGTTACAACACACACGGTCATCTGCAACTTTTCTCGAGTGTAACTCCAAAATCGGGAAACTTGGAAAAACTGCAACACCGCACCTTTTTCTCAGCTTATCAAGTAGCTGGTCCATTGTTCGTATTGAAATCTGTATGTTTGGCTACAGTGGAGTACGTTTTGGAGAAACTATACGTATATCGCGTCGATTGGAGTCTGAGGTCCTCTGCGGTTCCAAACAAACTCTTTTTCAAAGTATAATGTTTGTAAAAGCGTACTTTTAAAACGGTAATTTTGGCGAATGAACCTAGATATCAATTCGACTTTTCGGTAGCCATCACTCCCGGTATACTTTTACTTCTTTCTAAAATGCATTAACAGAAAATTTTTTCGGAACCAATTGGGTAGTTATTTCGGATTTTCGTGCGGCAGGTTAGAATTTTCCGAATTCCCTCGCGTTCTACACGACAAAAATATCATTTGGGTGATTTAATAACCTACAAATCCATTTTAAACTTTATTTCATTGTAAACAAAATAAATGGTAGTTCTCTACTTAATTCACTCCCTTAAGAGTGCGTGTTTTAATTATACCGAGACGAACCCTAAACTCCCACTCTCCAACGGAGCAACCTGGTATGAGTAGAGACGGTATATTGCCCAAGGCCACTGTGCATCGCTGTTGGCTCGGCGCGGCGGCCCGATGGCGCCGCGCGACCGATGGAATAAATAAACATGAAGCAACAATAGAGAGATGATGACTTAATGAATTCTAAAGTTGGGGGGCTGGTATCGTAATTAAAAGGAAAATACGAATGAGAAGAAGAGGAGGAAAGCCCCCCCCCCCCTCGAGAGAAAATCAGAGGCCGTCGGAGAGGATGAGAAGAAAAGTGTTCTTTTTTTTTTTTTTAGGAATAATTAAGGGCTTGAACGACTGGAACGTTATGAAATTAATTTGTTAGCTATTCATAAGGTGAAGGAGAGGGGGTGGGGGTGCGAGGGAGTCACGCGTTGAGCTGCGGGGGCAAAGAGATTGGATGAGAGTGGAGGAAGGAAGCGGTTATTGCAGATGGGGGGGGGGGGCAAAAATGTGTGCCAGGCAATTTTCTCTTTGTTCCCTCGCCACCGCAAGCTCTGCTGCGACTTTAGAGACGCTGCCACTGTGGAGTCGAGTCGGACAAGGATTTCGGTCAAAATTTTAAAAATTCGTTTTTTCAGCTAAAATTGTTCCATATATCATCAGCTTTAATTTAAGACCAAGTTCACTTATTTTTGATGAGTAGTCTACTCTGAAAGAATAATTTCATTAAAAAAAGAAAAACAGAGCTAAGTGCATTATGCATTTAAATTGTTTTTTTCCGGAATTTTTAAATTGTGTTTTCCCCCAGTTCGTGTTTTTCACACAAAAGGTACATTGTCTCAGGACCTTCAACCGATTTTGAAAAACTTAGGCTTGTTTGATTCGTCTTTACGCCCCGCACAATTTAACACGGGCTTTTTGCAAAATTCTGTTTGGCTCAACTTTTATGAGCTTCACAGTGCCCAAAAATAATTAATTTTAGGAACTAAATTTTAAAAAATCATAACACTTACAAAATTCATTTTTTTTTAAACCCCATGTTAAAGTGTGCAGGACAGTAAGACAAATCAAACAAGCCAAAGTTTTTGAATATCGGTTGAATAGTTCCTGAGAAAATGTTCCTTAAACATTGATGGTTTAACATGGACTGAGATAGGCCGTCCGACTCTCCTTAATTGAAACTCATTATAAGGAGTGCCAACCAAGACGTTTCATGCATTTGAAAAACGATTCGACCGCGTGAAAGGCAGAGACGCGACTGCTCGTGCAATTTGGCAACACTGTTTTGCCTTCATTTGCATGTATGTACAACAATCGATTGTAGAGTAAAGCACCGCTTCACTATCTAGTCGATTGTTTTGCATGGAATCAAATGGAGGAAAACCAGTGTTGCCGTAATGCACGAGCCGCCGCGGTGAAAGGATTCGGAGATTACGTTCGACGGTGGATCAGCAGTAGGCATAGGTGGACCGGCAATTCGATCCTATATAAACTAATTGAAAACCCTAATCTAATCTAACACTACTATTACAGAGATCGTTCGCACCTAGAATGATAATTTCGGAATTTTCCGATGTTACTCATAATAAAAAAACACATAAAAAAAAAAAAAAAAAAAAAAAAAAAAAAAAAAAAAAAAACTGGTAGAATTCACGATATGCATGGCTGATTTGGAGTCTGCTATCAAGTATGGTACATTTTACCATCATATGGTAAATGCAACGTACCTTGTCGTAAATTAAGATAACCTGTTGGTACATTCCTACTCGCCTGGAATGCTAAAAAGCGGGATGGTACCTGGTACGGCTATTATTGATAAAAAACTTTAAAAACTCTTTTGTTTTTCAACCCTTTTTTTCTTCATGGTCGCCTCATAGCAGTTTATTTATTCAGTTGCGTAGCGTGCAATATGGCAAAAAGAATTTAATCCATTTGACCAATAAAAAAGGGAATTAGGGGCACGCACTATATTCCCTCAAATCGATATTTTTCTTTGTTTTAAATGGACGAAATGAAGCGTCACCGGATTGCATAATGCATGTGACACGTACTGTCGGGGACAAAAAGAGTGTCATAGATGACTCCTTGAAGTAGGCCACTTGCAATATGCTTAAATTCATTGAGAAAAGTATTGCGGGTTGTCCTCTTCAAGGAGACTTCGGAGATTCTTCTTATCCCCGACTGTACCACTGGCTACAATTTCCAAGTTTACCGGTGGCAGCGCAATCCATCTGGAAATGCTGTATTTACTCTTTTTAATCCATGAAAAAGGTCAAAATTTTGAGTGTGTGGGTGTGCTATCTCAAATCGATATTTCACACGTGCTTAAATGGTCAAAATGCAATGTTGCAAGGTTGTATATTCTGCCGATGAAGCAGCTTTTCCGTTCAACCCCTAGTAGAAATAAACCTCAAGGCCCTCAAGAGAAAAGCCCTCATTGAGGGTAATTGGAACAGAGGGCTTTGAGGGTGCCCTCAACGAATCTTGAGGGTGCCCTCAACGAATCTTGAGGGCGCCCTCAAAAAATCTTGATGGTTTTTTCGGATACGTTCGGGGATGAGATGGGGCGTTAATGGGGAGGGGGGGGGGGGGAGGGGATAATATTGGGGATTTATGTAGTCGACAAAAAGTAGACTCGTATGTACTTATTCAAACTTCATTGGTCACATATTTTTCATACATCGTACCGACCTGCCCGGGGATTCGAACCCGTAACCTTCCGATTCCTAGTCCTACACCCTAACCGATACACTGTTCCGACAGATGATGAGGGAGACGAAATTCGGGTATATAAGGTTGCGCGGACGTCTGAAAAGAAAATACGCTTTGTTTTTGTCCGATTGGCGTGAAACTTGGTGTCCTCGTGTATTTTTGGTCGAGGAATCCGAATCTGCTATCAGATTTCTAAAATTAAATAAACAAAGTACGAAAACTTTAATTTTTCTTTGTATCAAGGTGCTAGCACCATCGGTATGGTGCCAGTGAATCATAGCACCATGAGCACCATGGAAAACATTGTGCCAGCTTCATCGGTCATGAAGCCGATCACAAACATTGGTCATGTGCTGTGTTGCTAAAATGTTACCGGGGAAACTGGATAAACGAAACAGTGTTTGATGGTGGAGTCACACTGTTTTTAATTTTGAACTGGAACCCTGGAAAATATGTAATGCATTCTTGAGCTTATTTAGCGCCTGGAGGTTATGTAACGGTCTCCTTTACACTTCTCCAGCCCCTGGAAGTTATGTAATGGATTCTTGAGCCTTTGCGGCGCCTGGAGGTTATGTATATTGATTTAATTAGACTTCCCCAGCCCCTGGAAATTATGAAAGGGATTTTTGAGCTTTTGTGGCACTTGGAAGTTAGGTAATTAATTCTATACATTTTAACCCCCGGAAGTTTTTAATGGATTTTAACTTTGGGCCCCGGAATTAAAATTGATTTATTAATTTTGGGGAAGTTATGTAAGGGATTTTTGGGGCTCATTTAGCGCCTGGGGGTTTTGTAATGGTCTCCTTCACACTTATCCAGCCCCTGGAAGTTATGTAATGGTGTCTTGAGCTTTTGTGGCGCCTGGATGTTATGTAATTGATTCTTTTACACTTCTCCAGCCCCTGGAAGTTATGTAATGGATTCTTGAGCTTTTGTGGCGCCGGGAGGTTAGGTGATTGATTTTATTACACTGTTCCAGCCCCTGGAAGTTATGTAATAGATTCTTGAACTTTAGTGGCGCCTGGAGGTTATGTAATTGATTCTGTTACACTTCACAGGAGGCAAAAAAATTAAAATTCAAAAATCATTCACTTGTTCCAGGGAAAAAAATACCACCAACCCTGGATTGGCATCCAAGAATCGTAAGATCGCAAATTTTATGCTTCCTTAAGTCATCATATCACTTGATAATGATGTCCCAAGTTTCTGAGGACATTATATCAGCTGTCATCCTCAACAATTGTTGATGGTCCTCAAGCTTGGGAGAACGTTCAAACGTTGCATCATCATTTTGAGGGCGTCATCAAAAAATTTTTTTTGGTTTTCAAGACCTTGAGGGCGAAATTTGTATTTTTGAGGTCCCCCCAAAAGTTTTTGGTGGCGCCCTCAACAATGTTTGAGGGCCCTCAAGAATCTTGATGGTGTCTTCATTGCCCTCAAAAGATTTTGAGGGCACCCTCAACAATATTTTGGGCCCTCAAGAATCTTGAGGGTGTCCTCATGATTTTTGAGGGCACCCTCAAAGGATTTTGATGGCGCCCTCAAGAATTTTTGAGGCTCTAAAGAATCTTGAGGGTCCTCAAGAATCTTGAGGGTAACCTCATGATTTGTGAGGGTACCCTCAAAAATCGTTGAGGGTTCTTGAGAATCCTTGGGGTTTTATTTCTACTAGGGATGCCATGTATATTGTATATGCTTACGTGGTGTTATCAAATATTAAAAAAACTTCTCAGACGCCATGTTCTCTTTTAAAAAAAAAAAAATCTTTTTTGAAGGAATTGACACTTAAACTAAAATTCCAGAAAGACAGTTTAAGTCTCAAGTTGATAACAAATACACTGCTTTTGTCGAAATTTTTCTTTTTTTGAAGCGCTCCTGTGATATTAAAATGCCTCCCGGCAGGCAGTAAAGACGAAGGATTCTAAGTATTGCAATATAAGTTGAACTATTTTTTCACAAATTCACATTTTTGGGATGATTTCCATTAAATTATTCAATCTCTCGTTAAAAGTAGGTGGACTTAAACAAAAGCGGATGGCCATGAAGCCTGTGGATGGATAGTCCTGAAACATAAAATGATCTGATTTGTACGCAATCTTTCTGCAGTCAATCGGTAAAATCATCTGTGAGCAGTGGCGTAATCTTGGGGGGGGCATGACCTTTTTGCCCCTCCAATATTTGAAAAGGGGGGGCAAAGTATCATTTTGCCCCCCCCAATAATTTGATGAAAAAGAGGGGGGAAAAGGGGGAGGGAGAAAAAAAAGAGGGAAAAAATACAAAAAATAAAGAAAGGAAGGAATAATTACAGGAACCGAGAAGCAAAAAATGGCAAGAATGAGAAGCTCTAATTTACCCTGAAACTGCACCTAAAGTAAATCTAAAGTGAAAAATTCCTCTGTTGTCAATGAAATAAAGAAAATATACATTGAGTCTACTAACTTCTGTTCTGTGGGTTTGGGTTATTTTTGAAACATTCAATCGCTTAAAATATAGTCTGAGAGAACCCAAATTTCAAATTTTTCGGGGGGAATCCCCCCAGACCCCCTATTACTGAAAAGTCCCCCCCCCAGATTCCCCATAGCATCCGGACTATTTGCTACCCCCTCCCCTCAAAAAGAATCTAAAATTTTACGCCGTTAAAGTGGAACATTACTTTTACTGCATTTTTAAAATTTCCAGATGACTTCTAACCGTGGGGAACAGTTTCCCAAAGCCTGGAATTATCAGCTTCATCAATAAGCTGAAAGTCAAAACTGAAAAGTTCCCTTTTTGCCTGAGAAATGAAGAAAATAAATGTAAAATTTTTTTTAAATTTTGTTTAAATTTGGTGGCATTTGTATGAGATAATATTGCTTAAAATAACGTCTGAGAGAGCCTGCATTTTCAAATTTTTCCGGGGGAGGACCCCCAAACCCCCCCCTCTCACTGGAAGGTGTCCCCCCAGCCCCCCCTCGTGCATCTCTAAAAAGTTGGTTTGCCTCCCCAAAAAAAACCCAAGGTTACGCCACTGTCTGGGGTTAAAAAATCCCATAAAATACACCAGAGCGCCCGAAGCGGCAGCAGCTCTGAAAATGACGATTCGTGGAATATCGGTGGCTATTTTCATCCCGTTTGAATTTGCAATGAAAGTATCGAACATTTGGACTTTGAAAACTCAAATATAAAACCCCTAAAAGATTGATTACTTCGGGTATCTCCGCTGACATCCGGGTCAAGGTCCAGCTTTCTTCTTTTTTTGCGATAAAATGACGAAAAATTTTCCTTCCGGATTTGTGTCATTGCGAAGGTTGACGGGCAAAAAGAAAAGTTGTCAGATTTCACATTAAACCACCGATGCAATATTCAGCCATTATTTTACTAAATGTTGGGTTCGTAGCACTAATTTATTTGACTTTTATAACTTTGTAATATCTTCAACGTCTCTTGAAACCATGAGCTGAAGAACCATGAATGGTTAATTGTGAAGGGTATTTAGAACCATTCCACAGCAAAACTTCGAATAATTTTTTTATAGAATATTAGATTTACGGCTGAAAAAGGCTGTAACTCACTTTTGCTCTGTGTCTTTCAACTCTTTTTTCCGACTGCAACATTCTTGAAAGTTTATCATGATGTTTGAAGTTTTAAAAATAAAAGAACATATATACTGTCAATGATTTTGGACCTTCTGTTTTTCCTAACTCAGGTTTAATCATAAATATTTTCTGCGGAAGTAATTCAGAAAAATGTCCTGTTTTAAGGTCCCCCTTTTTCAAATCCGTCCAAAATGTGACTGTTTTTTTTTTCCATTTTAAATAGAACTTACTTCTGTAGTTGATTTATTTCCAGTTATTGAATCTTTACTGGAAGCGTGAGTGAGTGCGATTTTGTGAATAAATCTTGCAACAGTGTGAGTCACTGCGTTTAACGGCCGTACCAGACCTCGCGGCTCGGTAGTCAGCGCCCCCTCCCCCTACCATGTACCCAAAAACCCCCCCTTTTCGTCATCCCCAGCCTTTTCTCCGCTCCCCTACCCCCCCATCGTTGGTTTCGGGGCCACAAACGCGATTTGCTGGAGTGCGTCCCATTACCTTGTCCCCCTTTGCACGCCCCCCCCCCCTTTCACGGTTACTCAACTCCCCATGACGCTTTGCAACTTAAGCGCCCTTTTCCCTTCAATGCCTTTGCCTCCCCTCTCCCCTCCCATCTCCACCAACCACCTCCCCCCCCCCCCCATTTCACAGTTCAGCCCTGCAGCCAGCTCATTTTTCCCCTGCGTAGATTTCTCGCAATTTCTCCTTTGTCCCCGTTTTCTGTTCTACTCTGGTGCACGCTAAGAATTTTTTAAAATTTAAGCTTGTAGACATCCGTCGATTGATTTGAAGATTAGACTCAAGGGCCGAACTTTAACACGCTCCTCTACTTTTCCTTATCGCAACTTCTTCGACTTAAGAAATGTCGTTTAAAATACATAGCGGATTGAGGATAAGAAATGATGACTGAAGGAAGATTTTTTTGCAGTATGAGGATATAATTAAAGGGGAAATTGTGAAGTAAGTATTGTACTTCGGAACGGATGAAATGCATCAGTGGCTTAGCGTGCAATTTTACAACATTGTAATAGTCCATTTAAACCCATGCAAAAGGTCGAATGCGAAGGTGTTCACCGAACACCCAGTAGTTCGATCTTTTTAATGGATTTAAATGGACACATTACAACGTTGACAAAATTTCACGCTACGCCACTGATGCATCGAGCAAAATAAATGCCAAATCGATACAAATGGAATGTATAACTTTTTTGGAACTTTAAAATTGGGTTGGAAAGTGTTAAGATCTTGAGGAGATCTCATAAGGTTGGTTTGGACTACTCTTGAGATTTTCTCCAAATCTCAAAATTTTCCTTCCTAAATGTGGTGGATGCGAGGGTCTAAAACTGTTTGTTTTTTATGAAGAAAATGACCGTACTTGATGAGCTGAGAATAATGGTGCCTTTGATTTTTTTCATTAGTGTCCCAGTTTCCAATTCAATTTTAAAAAAATGTTTTTTGGGCCAAAGTCTCATCTCTGGAACAATGAGCCTTAAGTAAAAACCAAAAGGGATTTTTGTTCTCAGTTCATCAAGTACTTTCATTTTCTTTATAAAAAAAACAACATTTCAGACCCTTGCAACTGCCCGATTCAGTGAGACATTGTGAATTAAATTTGTACTTTACGAAACAGGTATATGACATACATTGAGCAAATGCCAAATTGACATAAATGGAATGTATAACTTTTAGGAAAATATTATAATTAAGTTGGAAAATGTTAAGATCTTAAGGGGATGTCAAGGTTGGTCCGGACTACCCTTAAGATCTCCTCCAAATCTCAACATTTTTCATCTTCAATTTTTAATTTCCTCGATAAAAATAGCCATTCCATTTTCATCGATTTAACCTTTACTCGATGAATCAGTTTTACCTTTACTCAGTTCAATGGGTCTGTTGCACACTTCGGCTACAGCGTTTTAAAGTATCAATTCGTATGTAAAAACCGAGAAAAAAAAATGGCAGCATTAGAAAACACTAAAAATTTAGTATTAAACTCACAAATTGCGAAAAACACGAGACACTATTCACCCAGCCCTGTATCTTTCCACCACGTGCAAGATATTTCGCGAAATTAGCGCGGCCCATTCAAATAATCACGGCTGACTGTCATCACAGCTGACTTCATAAACAAAAAAATAGTAAACACTGACGGCGTCTGTTCGTATTCTTACGTTCCAATATACTCAATTCCTCACAAAAGGGTTTTGAAAGGGACGAAGACCGATATTTGTGTCGAAAACTTATCAAAATGAAACAATAACACACAGGAGTTCCAAGCATGATGATCGAAGTTGGAATCATCCTTGGATCTCCTGTGAGTTATATTGTTTCATTTTGATAAGTTTTCGACACAAATATCGGTCTCCGTCCCTTTCACAACCTTTTGTGAGGAATTGAGGATATTGAGACGTAAGAATTCGAACAGATACCGTCAGTGTTTACTGTTTTTTGTTTATGAAGTCAGCTTTGATGACAGTCAGCCGTGATTATTTGAATGTGCCGCGCTAATTTCGCGAAATATCGTGCACGTGGTGGAAAGATACAGGGGGGGATAGTGTCTAGTGTTTTTCGCAATTTGTGCGTTTAATACTGAATTTTAGTGTTTTCTAATGCTGCCATTGTTATTTTCTCGGCTTTTTACATAGGAATTGATACTTTAAACGCTGTAGCCGAAGTGTGCAACAGACCCACTATACAATATTTCACAATTACCTACCTACTTACCTCATACTGATCAAAATTTTATCGTATTTGGTCGATTTGATTGGAAACCCTCATCCCCCTTTCATTCTTTGCATGTACTTCAAATGTCACTTTTCAAGTCGAGGAATTTTTGAGAAAAAGTCGAGATATGTACGTGTTAAAATTTGGCCCTAAGGTGCAATGATTCTTAGACTTTACTTTAAATCTCTTTCATTTGACTCAAACTTGAAAAGTCCTTTACACTCAATTTGCGATTCAAAAACATACCTTGAACCGAAAAAGCTTGTAAGATTTCTCGAAGAAGTTTCAAGGGATTATCAAGCAAGAATGGGGCTCTTGCGAACTTTTGCTACACGGGATTGAAGAGTTGATTCTTTCATAAAAACCTATAAAAATGACGATGAGTAGACTAAAAAATCACGAAATTCACTCTCAGAACCGGGCTCAATGGCGGTTTGACGCAGGTATCATGGGAGATTCCTATCTAAATTGAGACATACCTCTGTGTTTCCAAAGAGAAAGTGGCATATTAGATAGGAATCTCTTATGATACCTGCGTCGAACCGCCATTACGATCTTGCCATTTATGTAGTTATGTAGGTTTATTACTGAATTTTAAACTTTATCAGAGTGATTTTCGTGATTTTTGCTGGTTTTTACATCAGAATGGACTATTCATTTGCTCACAGCAAAAGTTTGCAAGAGCCCCATTGACACGAATGGGTCTGTTGCAAACTTCTGTTACAGCGTTATGGAGGGTCAATCCCTGCGAAGAGTCGAGTCAAAGTCAAAATTACATTGCAATAATCGGAAAGTCTTAAAAATTTTTTACTAACGCAGTATATGTTTTAAGAGAATACAAAGATAGCAGTGGCGGCTCGTGAAATTTGGCAACAGTGTCCTCCTCTCATTTAACCAATGTAAAACAATCGATACTTCCGGAGGCTGTCAGCCTCCTCAAGAATCGATTCTTTTACATAAGTTTAAATGGAAAAATTTCACAGTTGCCAAATCGCACGAGCCGCCATTGAAAGATAGCGGTCGAATGAATAAATAAGGGTCACAATGGGGGGGTCTCATCTATTCGCAACTTTCTCTGCTGAGATAAGGGATTAGTAAGTTATGTTGATATACACAAAAAAACGGTGGTTCCGTCTATGCAGATGTAAACCGGTGATATTAGTGTATTGTGTAGCGCGGGTTGTTTAAAATGGAAGTGATTTACTGATTGTGAGTCGATGAGTGGATTTGGAAAGTGTTTAATGTGCGCATCGTTATTTTCCCCGAATTTTATATGAGAATCAATGTGTCATATTGATGATGTATCAAAAGTACGCAGTCAGACCCATTCAAATACAAAGGCCATTTCACAGTCATACGCGGTCGTTATTCACGATTAGATGGTAACATTTTAGCCATCAAAATCACTACACAATATAGGAGCTATCTAAGGATAAAGTTTCCATTTTCGCTATTTTTAGTGTATGACTCCTGAGGCATCATTTGAAATCAGAACCATTTAGTTTTAGACAAAAGTATAATGAATAAAAAAAAATAATAAAAAAAAAAAACAATACAGACTTGACAACGTTCCCTACGTGTTTGCAACAATGTTTTCAAACGGGGCTGATAAACGACAAGAGTTTCAGCTCTGTTTTATAGCAGGCTGAAAGAAAAATTTTTCTAATTATTCCAAAATTTAGGACGACTTTTAGGCGCAGAAAGAAACTAACAACATAGGAAATCAATGTAACAGTTGGTACCTTTCTGCAAAAAGCTTTCCAATCCTAGCATGCACGGCGGGCGGTATCACGGCGCAGCAGAGGGAGTTGAAAGTAGAGGCGATGGAAGGGAAGGTGAGAGGGCGGGTTACCCGTTACCCTTTGACTCACGCTTAAAACCTCCTCTCTCTCACTCTCTCTCTCTCTTTTTCTCTCTCTCTCCTCTCTCTCCCCTCTTTTTCTCTCTCTCTCTCCCTCCCTCCCTCTCCCTCTCTTCTCCCTCACCTTCTACCACTCTCTCATCTCACCTTGCATCCTCGGTAATTAGCGCAAAGTGAATTGTTTCATGAAGGAAGTCATCGTCTAATAACATTACGCGATATAATTCAGCCACCGCTTGGTGCTTAATTAAAGTTCCTTGAATGCCTATCTTTAGATTGAGCTAATTTGAGAATTGCGTAAAACTCAGTTGGGTTCACTGAATATTGAGGAGCTTTTGCCTTTTTGATTATTGCCTTTATGATTATGAATTTTTGTTTTTTAGATGATGTCGCTTCTTCATCCAGTTCTTTTTTGCGTTTGAGGTTATTTTCTTTCTCAAATTCTTTGAATTGATTTGGGTGCTTCGTTTTTACATGCTTTGAAAGATTTGTCGCGTGATTTCCTTTTATTTTTGCTTTGCACAAAATACACGTTGATGTATCGTTCAATTCATCATATTCATAGAATTTTTTTATATTATTTTCTTTTCTTCGACCCGCCATTTTCCAGAACTGAAGATTTTGCTTCAAAAGAAGTTTGCGGTTTATTCGCGGGTCTATGGAAACGAAGCGTCACTCCAAAATAGTACAGCAAAAGTTAGGAATAGAGAAGGAGAGAAAAAAACCTCAGCTGATAAGAACCGAAATGGAACCGCTGTACACTTTCGGTTCTTGGAACCTTACCTGGGGTTCCGGTTCCGGTTCCGGTTTTTTAATCAGATGAATTTCGGTTCCAGGTTCCGGTTCCGGTTCCTTGACAGGATGAATTTCGGTTCTAGGTTCCAATTCCGGTTCCTGGAAAAATTTCGGTTCTACCGGTTCTAGGTTCCGGTTCCGATTCCGGTTCGCATCCCTAATTATGATGTTTTCGGAAAAGTTGAATGAGCTGTATCACGATTAGTATAGTATACCTCCATTCAGTTGCGCACATAGGAATTTGTCTCTCTCTTTTTCCCCGTCGTTTGAATACGTTGTAGAAAAAAGACATAAATAGTCGCTAGAAAGTGACTTCAGCCGTTATTCTTTTTTTTTTTCTAGCACATACATATACACTCAAACGTGTGAGAAATTTTCTGCACGACTTTAACACCTGCTTTTTCAGCGATAGGTACAACAACAAGGGCATATTGTTTGCGAGCATAAGGCTCTATATCTGATTCAAACGTGAGTAACTTTCCTGGTAAAATGGTCCATGATGTCAGTCCATACATGGTATATTGGGACACGGACCTGCATGGATCTTCATGAACAGCCATGGACATCCATGCTGGTCCATGCAAAATTTCATGGATATCCATGAAAGGGCCATGGACAGCCAAAGGAGTGTGCATGGAGGTCCATGCGGGTCCATAAGAGTGTGCATGGACCTGCATGGATGTCCATGCAACTTTACATGGATCAGCATGGACCATTTTTACCAGGATTGGTATTCCAATCTTTGAAAAGGTCCGGAAAAAGTTCCTCAGGTTTTCCATGTAGTACAAACACATAGACTGTTTCAAGGATTAAAAAAAAAAAACAACAAAAAATTTAAATTTTTTCAGACAGAGAAGTTATGCAGTAGTAGTTAGGAAAGTCCAGCTGCCTTAACACTAAGGGTATAATGGGGTACTGGGGCAGTTGCAAGGGTCTGACATTTTGTATTTTTTATAAAGAATATGACATTAAAGATGAGCTGAGAACAATGGTGCCTTTGGTTTTTCCTTAGTGTCCCGGTTTTGGAGATACACACGTATAAAAATGTAAAAATCGTGTGTGTAGTGACGTCACGAGGCGGGATTCTCATTTGAAACAATGTATTTCGGGCCAGAATCTCATCTCCGGAACAATGGGACTTAATTTTCTTCCCGGCATACAGAAAGAGTGGCGAAATTAAGATTGGTTCCGTTATTGGTGCCCAACGTACTGCACCGCCATTGCAATTGCGCGGATAATGGCACTTTATGAGTTCATCAGGAGTGGATTTCGTAAGTTATCGTTATTTTTGGAAGTTTTTACAATGACCCTTGAAGCAAAATCAAAAGTATGTGCTACAGTTCCATTCAGTAGCGTACGCAGGAATATGTCTCTCTTTCTCTACTCCCGTTTGAATGTATACATATGCTGGAAAGGAAAGAAATAGGGGCTGAAGTCACGTTTTAGCACCTGTTCTTGTCCTTTTCTAACACACGTGCTCTAATGGGGCAAGAGAGAGAAAGACAAATTCTTGCGTACGCTACTGGTTCCATTGATGACCTGCTTATCTCACTCGTTCTCTTTCACTATATTTTAACGCAAAAATTTTTTTTTTTTTTTTTTTTTTTTTTTTTTTTTTTTTTTTTTTTTTTTTTTTAAAAAGAATTAAATTAACTAACGAAATAAACGAAATACACTTCCTTGAAGCATGCTTGCAAACTCAGATTTCAACAGTCTCTTTTTACATTCCCTATAAAGTTGAGCATTCATTATTGATTTTGTTCTCTGCCTATTTGACAGCCAATGGATGAACAGGACGAATATCTGAGTGGAGATGAGACGAACTCGGAGAGAGAGAGAACTCGTTTGGAAGAGAAAGAGAGAGAGAGAGAGAGAGAAAAGAAATGGGGTAAAAGAGAGAGAAAAAAATCAGCTGTCACTGTTCATACGATATGATCCGAAAAGCAAGCGTGCAGATGTCAGGCAAGCTTGAGA
Organism: Trialeurodes vaporariorum; assembly: GCA_011764245.1. Classification (NCBI taxonomy): domain Eukaryota; kingdom Metazoa; phylum Arthropoda; class Insecta; order Hemiptera; family Aleyrodidae; genus Trialeurodes; species Trialeurodes vaporariorum. The sequence continues at coordinate 17,744,699 of VMOF01000035.1, forward strand.
TAGCTTAAAGCTCGCAGTAGGGAGTAGGGAGCTCTGAGAGGGATAAGGGGAGGTAGGAGAGGAAAATAATTGATGATGGCGGGACGTTTTGAGGGGTAAGAGAGGAGAGGGTGGAGAGGAGAGGGAAGGGAAAAGAAACACAAATAATGTCAAAATAAGAATGTCGCTTCCGCTTCGGTTCAAATAAACCCCGCGAAACACAGTGGACGGAAATGGGGAGTTTTGAGGCTGAAAATTGATGAGCTATAAAGAAGTATTTTACATTAAAGTTTGAAATTATTTAGAACAAGGTATATTTGTTTTATTTAGATTTCTTTCTTAACCCGTGAGAGCCCCAAGGAAGATCTGAAACGACCTGAGACCCAGTGGCGTCGCGTGCAATTTGGCAACAATGTATTCTATCTATTTAAACTCATGTAAAATATCGAATTCAAGGGGTGCACAGTGCACACGGAAAATTCGATATATTTAATGAGTTTAAATGGAGCAGTTACATTGTTTCCAGATGGCACGTGACGCCACTGCTGAGACCGACCCCTTCTGGGGGGGGGGGGGGGGGGGGTTATAAAATGAATCTCTAAATACTAAGAGCAGATATGTCCAAAAAACCAAATTATACAGGAGAGACAAAAAACCGTTTAGTTTAACCGTCGACGTAAACTTTGGCGGGCTTTTTGAGGTGCTTGCAGTCACTATGGACATGCATATCTGGTTTTTTAACTTAAGATACTTGTCCGTGTGGTCGATAATATTCCAGGCTAACCTCAATTTTGGAAAAAAAAAAGTTGACATGTCTGCTTTTAGTATTTAGCAGAGACATTTACCATTTATTTTTTTGGAATTTTATGACGATCGCGGAGTACTAATATAGCAGACATTTATGACATTTGGAATAGCGGCTCGTGTAATTTGGCAACCATGTTTATCTGTCATTTAAACCTGTGCAAAAGTATCTATATAGTGGGGGTGCAATTGTGCCTTCTGAAGATCGATTATTTCACATAGCTTTAAATGGAGAGAATACGTAAATGCCACATTGCACGAGTCGCCACACTGACGTTTGGACAACGATTGTAGATGTTACTAAGCTTTTTCAGCTTATTGAACCATTAAGGTTATATTAAGAAACGGGTTCAATAAATGCGATGCTTAGGAAATTTCTTGTCTACAATGGGTTTGTCGAAAACTTTTGATACAACGTGCTATGGCGAAATGCCTCTCATGTTGAATCACTTGAAAATAACGTTGGGAGCCTCAGAAAGCTATAGAATTTACTCACAAACTAAATAAATACAATTAACAACATAACAAGATGGCGGTAAAATGAATGAATGACAATGGGGGAATCCTATCTAATGGAGCTGTTGCAAACTTTTGCTACAGGCTAATCAATAGTTGCGATTAAGGGATAGTATAACCCTGTAAAAATGGCGATAAGCGCACTGAAAAATCATGAAATGACTCCGAAACTTATAAAATGCTTTCAAACGCGAGATCCCGTGAAATACATTGGGTTTCCCAATCTCAATAAGCTCCATCCTCACGAGGTATTCTCGCGACACCACACAAGAAGAAAAAGAAGCATACAATTGTCATAAGAGCTAGGCGTTAATCACCGTCATTACGGTCTCTCGTATGAAAGCATTTTATGAGTTTGGGAGTGGATTTTGTGATTTTTTTGTGATTTTTTTATGATTTTTTTGTGATTTTTTTATCGTCTATGCTGAGAAAAGTGATCCGTCATAGAGAAAGCTGAAATTATATGGGACTACCCCATTAATATTGTAACCCACTTATTCAACCACCATTTTGTTTGTTTGTTAAACGCATTTATTGAGTTATTTGTCCGTGGATTTCGGAATTTTACGTTGCTCTAAACGTTAGCTTCAAAGTGATTTTACGTAGGAATTGACCCTCTATAACGCTGTTGTGGAAAATGTTCGCAACTGAACCATTGTCTTTCGCTCATTTTGAAGCATTTTTTTTAAGCGTGCCGTATATTTTATATACGGTACGCTTTTTGTTTTCTTTTTCATATCTAATATATGTGTTGCATGTCTTGCTTATGGCCACACCTTGGCGGGAAAGGTTTGAAAAATTAAAAACCTATTTTCTTAAAACTGGTTTCATTAATTGTTAAGTTATTGCTGCGATCCAGGAGGTCTCGGCGTCTATTTTTTTAAAAATTGTAAAAGTTTTGGTATTCCTGTTAATTTCATTAAAATATTAAGCGTCAAACTCGAATTCCTTTGAACGGGAATTCTATACAGGTCTAGCAACCTAAGTCATTCGTGCCAACCTATATTCCACTAGTATTGATTTTTTTCGTCGCACCCAGGCTCGGACCCAAATTTTTGCGGGAAAATTTTTTTTTGAGTAGGTGGGAAATTCGAAGGGTTTGTTTTAAGATTGTCCTTAGTGGTTCTAAACCCCCCCCCCCACTCGCCGCACACAGGTTCAAACCCGAACTTTTGCTGGACACATTTTTTAAGATGGTGGAAAATTCGAAGGGATTATTGTTATAAGATTGTCCGAGTGGTCTTACCACCCCGCCCCCCCCACAATCGCCACACACAGGTTCGGACCTGAAAATTTGCTGGACAATTTTTTTTGAGATGGTGGAAAATTCGAAGGGACTGTTCTAAGATTGTCTGTAGTGGTCCTACCCCCCCCCCCACTCGCCGCACACAGGTTCAAAATTGAACTTTTTCTGGACAAATTTTTTTGAGCTAGCGGGAAATTCGAAGGGTTTGTTTTAAGATTGTCCGTAGTGGTCCTACTCCCCCACCTACCCGCCGCACACAGGTTCGAACTTGAACTTTTGCCGGACAATTTTTTTTTGAGATGGTGGAAAATTCGAAGGGTTGGTTTTCAGATTGTTCGTAGTGGTCCTACCCCCCCCCCCCCCCTCGCCGCACACAGGTTCAAAATTGAACTTTTTCTGAACAAATTTTTTTGAGCTAGCGGGAAATTCGAAGGGTTTGTTTTAAGATTGTCCGTAGTGGTCCTACTCCCCCACCTACCCGCCGCACACAGGTTCGAACTTGAACTTTTGCCGGACAATTTTTTTGAGATGGTTGAAAATTCGAAGGGTTGGTTTTCAGATTGTTCGTAGTGGTCTTAACCCCCACCCCCTCCCAATTGCCGCACACAGGTTTGGACCCAAACATTTGCTGGAAAAATGTTATTTGAGATTGTGGAAAATTTGAAGGGATTATTGTTATAAGATTTTCCGTAGTGGTCATGCCACCCTCCCCACCCAATCGCCGCACACAGGTTCGAACTTGAACTTTTGCCGGACAATTTTTTGAGATGGTGGAAAATTCGAGTGGTTTGTTCTATGATTGCTCGAAGTGGTTCTCCCCCCTCACCGCACACAGGTTCGCACCCGAACTTTTGTTGGACAATTTTTCTTGGAATGGTGGAAAATTCAAAGGGTTTGTTCTATAAGATTGTCCGTAGTGGTTCTCTCCTCCCCCCTCGCCGCGCATAGGTTAGGACCCGAACTTTTGCTGGAAAATTTTTTTTTAGAGATGGTGGAATATTCGGAGGGTTTGTCTTTAGATCGTACGTACAGTGGTCCTAGCCCCTACCCACTCGCCGCACCCAGGTTCGGATTTTTGCTGGACACATTTTTTTTTGGAGATGATGGGAAATTCTGGGGGTCTAATGGAGTGTATCTTTGGAGTCAACATATAAGATTTTATTTTCCTGTATAAAAATGTGCTGCAAATGTTTCTCTTCTGAGCTAGACCCCTCCAAAGTTTGCAAATGTTTCTCTTCTGAGCTAGACCCCTCCAAAGTTTTGAAAAAAAAAAAAAACTCCTTTGACACATTTTCTCATAGATACATCTGATCTAAATTTTTTTTTTTCATCATTTGTCACGAAACAAGCTACATTGGACAGCATTTGTCACAAGAGAACCAAGTGACTTTTTTTTGTAAAACTGAGTTATTGGTTGTTAGAGCTAGCAATACTGAATCTCGAAGCAACAAGTGCTTCTTCTAATAACAATTATTTCCCGTCGAAATTCTCGGTAAAAGTGGAGCTGATGAGCTTCGTTGATGCCATTGTCCGTATGATGCAATCAAATGAAAACTTGGTCCTTTTTTCCGATTAGGTGTAACCTTAATCTGAGTCACGTAAAAAACCAACTCCAACTTGGTTCCTTTTATATAATTTGGAACTGACTTAATAATCAACAGTGTGAACCAACTGGCTCTTGGTTTCTTTTAGAGATTCCTTTTTCGTGATTATGCTAAAAAAAAAAAAAAAAAAAAAAAAAAAAAAAAAAAAAAAAAAAACCAAGTCACTTTAAACGCTAAAAAATTTAAAAACCTCTCGTGCATGGGAAATTCCACTTTGCCGGTGTTAAAATGCAAAAACAAAACACCGTAACTGAATGAAATCATAACGTTAGTAATTCAAATCTTTTTGTCTAAAAGCTAGCTCTTCAACTTTGGACTCAATTTTCTCGAGATCAGCTCCATGTCACTTGGTTCTTTTCTGATGAATGGTGTCTAAATATCATTGCTAGCAAAAACATTAAAACTGTTCAGACTTTAGTGGCACGCTTTTCCAACACCTGCGTGTTGGAATTTTCCCTGCTTGTTTTTTTTTTTTTTTTTTTTTTTTCCCCGGAAAAACTTGAGGAGCGGACGGGATTCGCCTGACTGAAGCAGCCCCTAATCTGCCAATTTCTACAACATGCGTTCAAGTTGTCGCAGAGGGAGATGGACAAATCCCTGGATCCACCAGTACTTTTTAAACGACCAGTAAATCGACCGTTTTTGCCCACTGTACGATAGAAGTGTGCAAACTGTAGGGTTGGGCAAACATTTGTTGATTGCTCATGGGTAGGTACTTTTGTTGCACGTCCGTTTATTTTTCCAATTAATTGGTTTTTACAATATTTTTCAATCACATTTCCGCTTTTTTGAAACATTTTTGTAGCGCTATAGTGTTTCGAAGTGAAGCGAGGAGTAGCGATTTTTCTCGCTGTAACTTTCGTTGTACTTTTCTTCACCCGTATACGTTCAATAGAATTATGAAAACTTTGATTGAAATAAGAGGGAGTAATGGCCAGAGCTGCCGTTTTGCGTACAATTGGTGTGTTTTTTAATGCACCGATAGTTTCACCGGTTGCGAAAAGATTACACAGTTCAGTTCAGTGTACGGCTGCAACGCACGAAAACCTTTGCATCTGTAATCTTTTTTTCATTCAGTGCGATCACCTTTGAATTATTGAAATACCCGTTAGTTTTTTTTTAAAGTCATCGACGACTCCTCTGGTTGAGAAAATATTACAGGTGCGAGTAACCCAAAATTTAAAATTTCAACGAAAACACCGAAGAAAGTCCTTCTGGGGGATGTTAAAGGCAACTTCTTTGAAAAATGTGGATGCATATGGATCAATCAATGGTTTAAATTTTATTCTGTATCACACGCTCCTGGTCACAGACATCAGATAGACAACCAGATAGACGCCACAGAAATTGTATGCGTTTAACCCTCCCTTCCACATTTATGGTTAAGAAAATATTGGAACGTCATGGACGGATGTTCTTCAGAATAGTATTAGCATGCTGAGAGCCAATTATTTCATAATGGGGCTGTTGCACATTTTTGCTATAAGCGATTTAATAGTCCCTTCTGTTGTAAAAACCTCCAAAATTAACAAGGGCAGCACTACAATTTCCAAAATCCACTCCTGAACTCTATAAACGCTTTTATTTGCGCGAGCGTAATGGTGGCGTAGGGCTATAACAATGGAAGATTCCCATCTAACAATACTGTAACTCCATCAAAAAGTGACCAATAAGAGACGACTTTCATTTGACACCGGTGTCACTAGGTGTTGCGGTACCATTCATCGGATGTGGATCATCACTCTGATGACTAATTTTACTCTGTGAATCATCCCTGTCAGCATAGAAAGAGTGGCGAAATTAAGATAGGAATCTCCTATTGTTACTGCCCTCGGCCACCATTACGCTCTCGTAAATAAAAGCGTTTATTGAATTTAAGAGTGGATTTCGGAAGTTTTTAGTGCTGCCATTGTTATTTTTTGAGCTTTTTACACCCGAATCGACTGTTAAATCGCCTATAGCAAAAGTGTACAAGAGTCCCATTATACCATGTTGATCTAGAGTTGCAGCGCGCCAAGTATCAGAACAAAATACCATGAAAATCTCTGCGCCATTGCAATACTTTCTCAGTTTTTCTAACTTCGTAAGCAAGAAAGTAAAAATTATAACAATGAGTGAAATGAGAAAATGTATTCCATTATACACAAAATTAAACGACTGCCCTGGATAATTAAACTCTCTCATAGTAGGACTCTGCAAGGAAGCAGCAGTGCACTGAGCAGTGAACGAGGATGCTTTGTCTTAAAGGGGTGAGGGGGAGGAGGGAGGGTCGACCAGAGAGAAACAAATGCCATAGATCACAACATTGATTAACGGATGTTTACTGTTGGAGACAGCCTCTTATAGCGGGGTCATTCCATTTTAAATCAACCAGAGCCTGTGCTGCCTAGTCATGGATTTTGGAAATATTTTGTGGGGTGATTGTAACTACTTTTAGTAGCTCAAAACGTATTTTTTCATATTTTTTTAGCTTACGGCCCCTGAGATATAGGCAACCGGAAATTCAAAAATTGCGATTTTAGGCTTATCTTTGAACGCGTGCCACAGCCTTAATTCTCAACGGAAAGATACGGTTGAGGTCTCATTTTGATGCATTTTGTGTCTTATTTTCATTGCTTTAGGTCGTTTTTCATTAATTGAAGGATTAGCAGGTTGCATACCTATTTGAACTTTAGTGACCTTATTGCAATTTTTCCGATCTTTGATAATTTTATTTAATAGGATAGCGTTGGTAGAAAAAATTCATACTTTCCAAGCTTTAAGTACACTACTAAGAGTACCTGCTCAAAAAAATTGGATCTCCTGAGCAATTTTTTCTGGTTGAAAAAATTGCTTAAAGTCGGCTGAAATTAAGAAAGACCCAACTTTGAGGTTAAAAAAGTCGATGTGGGGATTCATGAAAAAATCTTAAAAAATAAGTAAAATCACCGCTTTTATGTCTACTTTCAATATCTGAAGTCGAAAGTTTGTGTATTTGATCGCTACAGTCGAATTTTTTTTTTTCAAAATTGGTAAAAATACAATTTGCTCGAACACACGCGATTGAAGCGAATAGAAGAGCCAATTCTTTGAGGTTTAAAAATCTCGCAAAATCTCTAAAATGATCGCTTTTAAGTCCTTTTTCAACGCCTGAAGTCGAACATTTGATTACTGAAGCGCTTCAGTTGAAATACAAGCTTGTAAAATTGGTAAAATTTCACGCGACGCCCCTATGCCCTGAACTGAGCTCAGATTGTGGCCGTGCTAATTGTGTTTTTACCGATTTTACGAACTTGTTTTTCAACTGAAGCGCTTCAGTAATCAAATGTTCGACTTCAGGCGTTGAAAAAGGACTTAAAAGCGATCATTTTAGAGATTTTGCGAGATTTTTAAACCTCAAAGAATTGGCTCTTCTATTCGCTTATATCGCGTGTGTTCGAGCAAATTGTATTTTTACCAATTTTGAAAAAAAAAAAAATCGACTGTAGCGATCAAATACACAAACTTTCGACTTCAGATATTGAAAGTAGACATAAAAGCGGTGATTTTAGTTATTTTTAAGATTTTTTCATGAATCCCCACATCGACTTTTTTTAACCTCAAAGTAGGGTCTTTCTTAATTTCAGCCGACTTTAAGCAAATTTTTCAACCAGAAAAAAATTTCTCAGGAGATCCAATTTTTTTTGAGCAGGTACTCTTAGTAGTGTACTTAAAGCTTGGAAAGTATGAATTTTTTCTACCAACGCTATCCTATTAAATAAAATTATCGAAGATCGGAAAAATTGCAATAAGGTCACTAAAGTTCAAATAGGTATGCAACCTGCTAAACCTTCAATTAATGAAAAACGACCTAAAGCAATGAAAATAAGACACAAAATGCATCAAAATGAGACCTCAACCGTATCTTTCTGTTGAGAATTAAGGCTGTGGCACGCGTTCAAAGATAAGCCTAAAATCGCAATTTTTGAATTTCCGGTTGCCTATATCTCAGGGGCCGTAAGCTAAAAAAATATGAAAAAATACGTTTTGAGCTACTAAAAGTAGTTACAATCACCCCACAAAATATTACCAAAATCCATGACTAGGCAGCAACATATTTCATTAATTTTGGTTGATTTAAAATGGAATGACCCAGCGACATTTTTACTTTTTTTTCTGAGCATGTACTGAAAGACCAACCATCATACTTTCTTTCGTGCACAGATAGGAAATGGAATATTTCGGTAAATTGCGATGTTTACCAATACCTCAAACTACAGTCTAAACCGGACAAAAAAGAGAGACAAATTGGAAGCAATTCGAGGTATAGTTTCCCCGTAAGTGAGTATAGAAAAGTGCCGATACATAGAAAAAAAATAGTAAAAAAAAAATAAAAAATAATAAGTTGAATAAGTTGATAGTTGAAAAATTCCAAAAATCATCAGTCTAGGTGCGTCTACATTTCTTTCTGAAGAGAGCTTTACCAATGGTTTTACCCATTAGACTTCCACTCCAGTTAAATCTACCGCCCCCTATAGCTTTGAGAGATGGCATTTTGCGTCATGGGATAGAATCCACCCCTTTTTTCTTTTTTTTTTTTCAGGGAAAGCGACAGTAGATTTGGTTCAGGAAGGCAGCAGTCAGCACTGGGCACGGCTGAGCTGAAAGAAAAAGGCAATATAAAAAGCCGCCGTACAACTATTTATCTTTTCCAGGAAATAAAATCTGTTCCAAGTCATGGGTGGAGGCGGGAGAGGGGGAGGGGGTTGGCGTGGGTGGCTCATTCTTCCCTTTTGCCGGCTGATAAAAAATTCGAGCACCCAACATCCCCATTCCCATATCCAATCCACGAGAGGTGTCTTAATAAATCCACTTTCTCTCTCTCTCTCTCCTCTCTCTCTCTCTCTCTCTCTCTCTCTCTCTCTCTCTTCTCTCTCTCTCTCTCTCCTCTCTCTCTCTCTCTCTCTCTCCTCTCTCTCTCTCTCTCTCTCTCTCTCTCCTCTCTCTCTTCCCTTTTTTACGCTCTTTCGCTCTCCTTATCTCCAACCTTTTCCCTCAATTCTTCTTTCCCCTTTTGTATCCGCATATACTGTAAATTTGGAGCACCATTTTTTGTCCCCACCGGGCGTGGATTCCACTTTTGCTTTCGGACTCCCAAGTTACTTAGTTGTCGCCGTTCAAATAAAAAGGGTTGACATGTGTAAGTGAAGGGCTCTATAGAATTCTAAGTGACACTCACTCGAAGTCGAGCCATAGAGTCGCTCGAATAATGTTTGACTTGCGGAAGCAAAAACTATATCGTGTCAATTAAACTAGGTTCATTCTTTTATGAATATATTTCAGTCACATGTTCAAATATGATAGGTGCTAATATGGTGGTTGAAGGAGAAGTTTTGTCATTGAAATAGTTAGTTCTATTTTGTTTTGGTTGCTTTGGTTTTGGTCCTGAGAGAGTGACAGCTAAAAATAGCCCACTTTTTGAAGAAAAAAAACAACCCCCCAAACCTCCCTTAAAATTAACCCAAACTAATTTTTGAACCCAGAAATGAAAATTGCGGGTAATAGTTCAATGAGATACCAATTATCAAGCAAATCGGTACGAAAACCTACGAAATATGCAAGAAATTTGATCTATAGAGGGGAACTTAGAGGGCTATAGCTCAAGGACCATGCGAGAGCTCCAGCTAATTTTTTCACCAAAGTACTAAGTCATGCACTCGGTCATCTATTGTCGCGGTCATCTGTCGCCGCGGTCAAATGTTCACGGTCACGGTCACAAGACCGATTCAATGTATTTTCCCCATAAGCGCACAACGAATGGATGAAAATTTAGTCCATTGAACCAAACAGTTTTTACGACCCTTTTGCGATTATGAATTCTACGTCCTTAAAAATGCTAAATTATGCCTAGTTCCTTGACTAAAACTGCCAAAACCAACAAGATATTACGATGCATTGCAACAACGATGCATTTGAAGGTTGGAATCACCCAAATTTTATTGTAGTTGTTGTGGAATTGGCAGGATTTTGGGCGATTCTAACCTCCAAACGCATAGCTTAATCTGTAATGTCTTATTAATTTCGTCATTTTCAGTCGTGGAACCAAAAAGAAATAGAATCATTTTAGCGGACGTAAAATTCATCATTGCTAAAAGGTCGCATTGATTGTCCCATTTAATAGTCTAAATTTCCGTTATAAAATCGGCTTATGGGGAAAATACATTGAACCAGAGTTTGTTTGGAGCCAGAGGTCCTCGGACGGTAATCAATACCATACATCGCTGTACCAAAACAGTATATTTTTTGCGCTGACGACTCAATTCAATGTTACAGTAGGAACTTTGAAAATAACTTACTAAAAATACCTAACCTAAAAATATCATAACGTAAATTGTATGCTGGTAAAAAGAGAGTTGAATAAAGAGAAAAAGGTAGCAAAATAGTGAGAGGAAGATGGAAGAGGAGGAGAGAGAGAAAGATATAACGAGAGAGAAAGAGAGAGAGAGAGAGAGAGAGAGAGAGAGAGAGAGAGAGAGAGAGAGAGAGAGAGAAAGAGAGAGAAGAGAGAGAGAGAGAGAGAGAGAGAGAGAGAGAGAGAGAGAAGGAGAGAGAAAGAAAGAGAAAGAGGGAGAGAGAGAGAGAGAAGGAGATAGAAAGAAAGAGATAGAAAGAGAGAGAAAGAGAGAGAGAGAGAGAGAGAGAGAGAGAGAGAGAGAGAGAAAGGGAAGAAAGGGGTGTTGGTTTGATTAATCGCTTTTGCTAGTGCGCTCACTCTCTCAATTTCGCGATCCGATGCGGGTGGTAAAACATTGACGCCACTCAGCGATTAATTAATTATTATTAATCGAGAATGAAAGGATAAGGAGGGAGGGGGGGAGGAGGGCTCTAATGTGGTTTCATTTGAAGCGGTTTATTTTAAAAATCACGTTTCACAGGTTCACTCTCTCTCCGTGGTTAAATGTTGCCGTTTTGAAGAGTCTGTTGGAAAATGCAAATTTTCTGAAAGTTCTTGAAATAAACTCGGCATCAGGTTGAGTTTTATCCACAAAAAAAAAAAAAAAAAATCCAATATCCACTGAAATAGCACGGTGCTTCTCCCTCTTAAAGATGAGTAGCGTTGAAAACTTTCGGACAAGCAGGTAAACTGGAAGAATCGCAACCATAGCAAGAAAAATTATTACATTTTAGCCACCAAAAACGAAAAATAGTAGGAGTACCATGGCTGATTGGCCGAAGCCAGGAATTTGTCTTCCTCTCTCTTTGCCCATTCGTAACCATGCGTCAGAAAATAATGGATGTAGGACCCGTCACGTAATTTTACAGCCCCTGTATCTGTCCTTTTCTAAAGCATGCAGTCAAACTGGCATAGAGAGAGAGAGAGAGAGAGAGAGAGAGAGAGAGAGAGAGAGAGAGAGAGAGAGAGAGAGAGAGAGAGAGAGAGAGAGAGAGAGTGAGAGAGAGAGAAAGGCGAATTCCTGACTATGGCACGGCGATGAGTAATACTGAGTACAACTGCGGAGTTGGGCAAATATGAGTGTAACCGATTACACGATTACTGGGGGTAATCGGTAATCGTTAAACCTTAGGATGGTAATTTAATGTATTCTTCATAGATAAGCAGTCAATTGTAGGGTCTTTTCGATTAGTTCTAATTCTTTTGCAACTGATACGATGGAAGGCTTGTAAAAAATCAGCCCTGTTACCATAAAATCACCCTCCAAAAAAATGACGATTACGATTACTTAGTAATCGTGTAATCGATTACGATCCCCGTTTGCCCAACTCGGAGAACAAGTAAAGATTATTTAAAATAATTGCGGTGTGATTGAAAATACACGTTTAAAGAGAGTTCATATAAACAGGTGTGAAATTCATTTGGGAATCAAGACCATTATAAGAATGTTTTTTCCTTTTCTACTTATTTTTCGAGCATTTTGTGGGCTGGGGCATTATAGTTGTTAGTGAAATTCGGTGTTCCAAAATGGTTGGATGAGGCGAATACACTGGCTAGTCTCGATTTTTGAATTCAATTAGGATTATATAAAAAAGTGCTTTTGAATTATTGTTTGAGGAATTAGGAGGGGTTTTTTCAAAAATGTTTTTTCTTGTTTCTTCTTGAGTGTTTCTTTGAAATTTTAACTTTTTAGGCTGACTTACGTTGGTTTTAGTAATTTCGGAAACATAAAATACTAAAAGGTTTTGAAAACATAAAATTGAGAATAGTCAAATTAAAAATGAAACATTAATAAATCAAGAAAGTAACCATTGAATCGGGAAAAAAATGATGGAAAAATGAAAGTATAATTATTGCCGAGTGCATGGTAATTGATGTTTTTGCTCACAATTTATTTTAATGGAACCTGCAGCTATTTTATTTCGAGCAGTTTATGAAATTGAAAACACCAAGAAATTAAACATTATAAATAATAAAATCTTGAGAACAAAAATGAAGAAATGAAAGTAATTCTTGTCCGGATGCATGGTAATTAATGTTTTTGCTCTGAATGGTGATCTAGCAAACTTTTGCTACAGGGGATTGAAGTGTTGATTCTTGCATAAAAAAATGTAGTAAATGACGATGAGTACACTAAAAAATTACGAAATAAACTCTCAAAATGGGGCTTAAAGCCGGACAGACGCAGGTACCATGGGAGATTCGTATCTAAATTGAGACATGTATCTCTTGTGTTTGTTTCCGTTGAGAAAGTGACAAATTAGACATAGGAATCTCCCATGATACATGCGTTGAACTGCCATTCCGATCTTCCCGTTATAGCGGTTATGAAAGTTTTTTACTGAATTTAAGACTTTTTTTAGTGTGATTTTCGTGATTTTCGCTTATTATTACTTTCACATCAGATTGTACTATTTATTTGCTCGCAGCCAAAGTTTGTAAGATCCCATTCTTTTTAATGAGCTTGCTGCTATTTTATTCTTAGCAGTTGAATAACAAAATAAAAAATTTAAAAAAAAAAAAAAATCACGAAATGTTTTGGAATAATTGTTTTTTTCATTTTTTTCTCTCTGATAAAGCCTTGGTCGGCAACACTGCTCTCTATGCTATTCTTGCCCGGTGCATGGCAGTCGGTGCTTTTGCTCTTAATTCCTTTTGTTGAACCTGTTGCTATTTTATTCCGAGCAGAAATCCCTACCTCCTCCACTACACCCCTTTCTCCCCCACTGCTTTTTTCTCCCCCTCCCCCCTCCCAAGCTGTGACTAGCGTCGACACCGAGAGTTTCTTTCGACGCCCTCTCTCCCTGAACCCTCTCCTCTCATAGAATACTTTGCTCTATTTAATCTCGTTCAATTCAACAGTTGACGCCATGCTATGGTTACATTGCACTGTCCCCCTCCCCCTCCCCCTCTCACTCACCACCCCCAATTCAACCTGCTGCAAAAATGCAAACAGGTTGCAGTTCCGGGGTGAAAAGTTACGGAGCGGCAGATTTCACACGCTCATAACCTTTCCACATCAATAAAAAACCCCTCTCTCTTCATAAAAATAGTTTCTATCAGAATTTACACGAGCTTGATTTAGAAGTATTAACTTTCACCGGGCTTTTTCCTGTTATGGTTCATGAGGGCGCTTTTCTTCTACCTAATATGTAAGGGCGGATGATTTAAACGGAAAACTGCAACAATTTCACAAATTCTACTCCATTGACTGTAGGACTGCATTTCCAGCATCGAAATTTTGCAAGACTTGTACATAAAGTACAAGGGCAACGTCAACAATTCTTCTTATTTCTTCTTCAACTGGTGCAATAGTGCTAATGCTGCTGGTGCTCGTAGTTACTGTAGTTTTCCTTTTCTTTGTTACGATTTCCGGCTATAGCTTTTTCCAACATGCATTAAGCGTGCTCTGTTTCAGCTCCTTCAAAGAGTCTTCGATTATGCTGAGGCAGTTTTTAATTGTGAACGGTTTCCAAATCTCTTTGACATTCAACTTTTCGTCTCTGTCCATCGAATGAAGAATGTGCTCAAATGAACGTCGGATGTAATAGCCCTTGAAGGTTTTTATGATTCCTTGATCCATAGTCTGTATGAGCGATGTTGTGTTTGGTGGGAGAAATTTACTGTAACGTTCGGATGTGCTTGCTGGAGCAAATTTTCACTTACAATTTTTTCATCATGTGTGTAATTTTCCATGGCAACGCTTTTTCTACACACACCATTTCCCACCAATTCGCGAATAAGCGAGTCAAAGGCTCGCGAATGGCGGGGCGATGCCGCAAAAAGTCACTCGCGAATAAGCGAATTCGCGATACGCGAAGTCGCGATTGGCGGGGGAAGACTGTATACATTTGCTTTAATTTTTGTGAGTTCCAAGATATTTTACCGACGAACTATTGATGGGCAAATGGGGGGGGGGGATTATAATATCCCAAACAACTCTAGGTTATTTTTTATTTACGTTGCTTTAAGCATATGAAGTTATTGAGGACATCAAGCTGAATTTTTTAGCCCTTTCGATACCACGCTCGAGTATATTTGTTGCGTAACTCGACCGGACTCACACAATTTCTATTTCTTACTGATCGTAAAAGCTAACGAAAATGGTTAACATTGGCTAGATAGTGATTCTTGTCAAACGCCTTCAATTGGAGCAATAGGCAATCGGCTGGATAGTGTTTCTTGTCAAACGCCTTCAATTTTATTGATAGGCAAAATCAACATCACGCGCGTGGTAGTAATAATTACTACAATTATTATTGTTAGTACAATTATTGTTAACTATGCCCGTTAAGGAATGCTCTAGGTTTGATTATTTGTATTAACCTGGTCGTAAAAGGGTTAAGAACTTTTTTCATCACATGCTCTTCGTACTCTCTGATACGTATAGATTTTTTTTCTGGGGGGGCGGAGGGGGGGGAATGCAAATAGAAATAATATGAAAACAAAAACAAAAACATGTTTAGTTTTTTGCTTGCATATTTAAGTCCTTCAAAAATGAGCTTAAAATTTCGAAAAAATCATGTAATGGACTTCTTTTGTTCAATTAACTGAAGTCTAAAATTAAAATAAAAGCACTAAAATAAGCCTGATAACATTCACAATTCGGTTCCCAAAACCGTGAAAATTGACTAGAAGAAAGGTCGTTCTATTATTAATAAAAAAAAAAAGAAAAAAAAAATGCAACCTTGAAGCAAAAGAAAATTGGTTTCAGGTCGATTTAGAACCACCGTCTAAGGCTTACATAAATTTAATTTCGCTTGACCATACAACTTCCTTTCTAATAAATTTCAATCCTAGATTCTTGCAAAATAACATATTATTAAGAACTTTCAATTGATAACGTGGGAAAATATATACACACTGTGTCATCCCCTTGAGGAAAAGGATTAAAAAATAAAAGTAAACTTTGTTTAATTTTTATATCAGACACCAATGGTTGTTTCAAAGTACTTGTGTCCTCACCGTCAAGGAAAGGATAATTCCTTTTAATTAATTTTCTTTTCACCTTCTCTTTCAGGGCACAGCAACTAGGAGAAGGATCTCTGAGATTTGATCTTTTCGCTTTGGAGGAATGAAGATTGGTTTCTTCGAAGAGGTATAAAAATAGGAGAAACAAAAGAGAAAATCGTCGAAGGATTAATTTTCTTGAAAGTTGTAACAAGATAAAACTTTGTCGAGAGCAAAAGTCGTTGACTTTCCATGAAAAAGTTGAAAAGCACTCCTGTTTTTTCTCTTCTTTTTTTTTCTTATCATTGCTACACAACCACGCCAACACGACATGACAGTGACAGGAAACATCAACACCTGGGGATTACAACTCAGATACCTCCAAGTGTTGCCAAATTTAAGAAAAATTAGTCCAAACCAGAATTAATTATGGCCAATATTTTGAGTGAATTGCTACCGTCTCATAATTTTTTCATTCGTGGTCTGGCAATCATGCTTAGGAGTGAAATTAAATTACCGCCAGAAAAAAATAAAAGAAAGAAATTCTGCTTTTTTGAGTTCACAATAATTCTATTTCTGTTCGCGGTTTAATTTCTGGGATAAGCAGTGATTCTCCGAATACCTCATACCATCTGTAGATAAGTTAAATAAAATCTGGTAGTATTTATAAATATATGAAAGGATGCGGGAAGTAAAATTGAATATTAACGGAATTAAAAGTTGAAAAAGTTTGTTCGAGCATCATTTGTTGGCTAGAGAAAGGGTCATGGTGCAGAATGAGCCCGATCTAACGGTCGGCGGATCGCGTGAAAGTGAGGAAATTTCTGGAAAAGTGATGAAATTTTCGAGACTTTGAGGTAAATAACATTTTTCGCGACAATGACCTCAAAATGTCTTAAATATCGGTCATTTTGCATACATACGGTGTCGAAATGTTGAAATAAGTACCAAAAAACCAGTGGCATAGGGTGCAATTTAGCACCGTTTTATCTTATCCATTTAAACCCATGTAAAAGGTCGAATGCGAAGGTGTTCACCAAAAACCCAAGAGTTCGATCTTTTTCATGGGTTTAAATGGACGAACTGCAACGTTGCCAAATTGCACGCTACGCCACTGCAAAAAACACATTCTATTTTTGTGAGGAAAAGTTCACGTGAAACTCCCGACATTTTGGGACATTTTTGCACCCTCTGGAAAGAGTTTTTGAAGATTCCGTTAGTGACGTTAGATTTCGCCAAATATGTAAAAAAAAAAAAAAAAAAAACGACTTAAAACTAGAGAAAAGTAATTTTAAGCGTTGACTATTCAATTGTGGAACGGTTTAAAATCAAAAGTTAAAATCGCCGGCAAGTTTTGTTTTGATTCAACGGAATGAAAATTGAAAATCACCGAAGATTATATCGGTCTAAGTGCGCCTACACTTTTGGAACGAACTTTAATTTGGACGGCTTTATACGACGAATAGAACCACAAACATACGGAGTAAATGGGAGTTGGACGAGTTGGATCATTCCTCCGAGAGACCGAAGATCATTTGTCAGAAGCCGAAGTTTGCAACAGGTCCTTTTATGTTCAAAAGTTGCACCGGATCCAAACTTCGCGTCGCTTAACAAACGCCTCGCGAGTTACTTGATTCGAGATTGAATGAAATCTGCCCGCGCTTTTGACTTTGCTTCCTCGCGCCTTTCGTCTCGGATTTGAAATCGCAGTCCGATACGGCCGCATTCAGCTTAGCCTCTCTCGCGTGAGTTGACACGATTAAACTGCGCTTTTAACACTCTTAAACATTTGTTTGACAACTGACAAGTCGCGTTCTGTCGTGGCAGACAGATTGTGATTTGCCACGGTGTTGGGGGGGGGGGGGGGGGCGTGGGGGGCCGATCGTCACAACACTGCGATCGTCTTGTCCAACGCGGTCGTTAAACTCACGGCTGCCGTTTTGCGTATAATTAATGCTATTTTTCAATTCACCGATGATTTCACCGGTTGAGAAAAGATTAGGTATACACAGATATTAGTTCAGTGTAATACTGTAATGAGCTAAAATACTCGCATAAGTAATATTTTCTCAACCGGTGGATCGTCGATGACTTTAAAAGACTTGCGAATATTTCAATTAATTAACGGAGTTTCCACCGATTAAGGAAAGATTACAGATCAGCGTATTTTCGTGCATTAGTCATACACTGAACTGAAATGTGTAATCTTTTTTCAGCCTGTGGAATCATCGGTGAATAGGAAAATAACATTGATTATACGCAAAATGGCAGCTCTGGTTAAACTTTGCTCTCAACAATCAAACAATGGACCTGTTGCAAACTTTTGCTGCAACTTAATAGTGTGTCAATCTCAGTAAAAAAGAGCGTGTTCTAGACACAATCAGAATGGGCGATATGAAGACACTAGTATCAGTGACTTATCGTGCAATTTTGCAACGTTGTAATGTGTACATTTAAACCTATGTAAAAGGTCGAATCCGAAGGTGTTCACCGAACATCCAATAGCTCGATGTTTTTTATGAGTTTAAATGGAATCATTACAGCGTTGCCAATTTCCTTCAATGGCTCTACCATCTAATTTTAGATTTCTCGATGATTTATATATTACTTATTTTCTCAGCATAGAAATTTGCGATTAAATGGGACTCCTCCATTGTGACCCACCTTCATTCGGCCGCCATCTTGACTTTTGTTTAAAGGAGCATTTATCCAGTTTGTGAGTAGAATTTTGAGACTTTACGATGCTCTAAATGTGATTTTTACGAGCTTTACATCCATTCAAACAAATTCTGCACTGATAAAAAGAAGGTGTTCTGGACACGACCAGCAGGGGCAATATGAAGACAATACTACGCAAAAGTGTTATAAAAGCACGAAGAGATGTGTTTCAGACACAAACTTCCGTTCGGCGGTTCTGATTTTCATGCGAAAAAAACCGACAGCGGTGAACTGAATTATCTGAATAAAATTCATTTCGGTCATACTGTAAACCTATATGCTCTGTCCGAACGCATACAAAAAGGGAAATATGGAATTGGAAATTTTTCATTTTCCATCTTTTTCATTCCTCTCTTTGCATTAGATATGATTTCATCCCTGCCTATAATGCATTCATCTGCTACATGAGATTCTTGAGATTCCAGACTTTGATATGAATATAACAAAAGATGTAGGTAAGTACGTATCCATCTCTGAGCTAGATATTTTCATCGGGCTTCTTTTAGTCGCGGTTCCAGTTCTCAGAAATAAATATAGCAAAACCATGAGATGTATTTTTTATTTTCATTATTTTTTATTTCTTGAAAAAAAGATTAAATAAAAAAAATAAAAAAGTTTGAACCAGTTTAATTTATTCTCTATTGTGCAAGCTTCATACTCCTTCATACAATCAGAACTTTACTTCGCGCAAGGGAAACTGTCACAAGTAAATGTGTTTCCTTGTTTTTTTTTAAAAAAAGTGATTTCTCTCACAAGGGGAGGCTCAGAAGTCGCCGCCTCCGATTTCGAAAACAATTGCACGAAAATGTAGCTAAAGTAAAGCTATTAGACCCGTGCTTCTCACTTTTTGCCAATGGGCCTTCCTAAAGCGTCAGGAATTTTTGAAAGTTGCCGAAATTCACGTAAAAACCCGAGCGGAGAGCGTTCCGAATATTTACGTGAATTTCGGCAAATTTCAAAAATTCCTGACGCTTTAGGAAGGCCCATTGGCAAAAAGTGAGAAACACGGGTCTAATAGTTTTACTTTAGCTACATTTTCGTGCAATTGTTTTCAAAATCGGAGGCGGCGACTTATTAGCCTCCCCTTGTCAGTGTGGAAATGATTGATTTCGGCTTTCTCGTCTCGTTTCGTCCAAAAGAACAGAATTAGTCTACTGGGTAAAGAAAAAAAAAAAGAAAAAAAAAAAAAAAAAAAAAAATCTCAATTTCGGTAAAAAAGTGGAAGTTAGTTTTGATATTACACGCTTCACTTGAAGTCTGGACGTGCTCAAGATATGACTAGACCAGCTGCGAATATTTTGCTGTTATACGCCCGATACTCTGAGAGGAGGCAGAGAAGTAGAAGGAGGAGAAGGAGGAGAAGGAGGAGAAGGAGGAGGAGGAGGAGGAGGAGGAGGAGGAGGAGGAGGAGGGGGAGGAGGAGGAGGAGGAGGAGGAGGAGAAGGAGAAGGAGAAGGAGAAGGAGAAGGAGAAGGAGAAGGAGAAGGAGAAGGAGAAGGAGAAGGAGAAGGAGAAGGAGAAGGAGAAGGAGAAGGAGAATGAGGAGACGCAGACAAGCAGGAGCCAAGAGACTGCAAATGATGATCTGTCAGGTCACGAGTACCGTCGAGACGCTACATAAAAGTGAAGTGACAGCCGACAACCGACACTCATTTGTTTCTCCGTTTATTCTGGTCAAGTCACAGGACAAAGTGGTTTGCTGTAAACAAAGATTACCGCTTGACACCCGATAAAATACCCGAGGAAAAATTGTTTCAGCTTCGTGTCGTCAAGTCAATACAGCGTCCACCGTTCACTGTCCACCGTCCGATGGACTGTTTTCGCTATAAATGATGCATATATGTAGTATCGATTGACGACCAGCGGGCCGATCCTTGAAATTCACGACTTTTGGGTAGACTGGATAAGAATGGAAAACGTTGATTGGTGGAGACGAGTCACGTGGTTGCCCAGTCTAATCAAAATACGGAATGGATTAGATAAGTTATCGGGTACTCCAAGACTGCCCGATAAATTATCTAATCCATTCCGTATTTTGACTAGACTAGGCAACCTTGTGACTTGTCTCCACCAATCACCGTTTTCCATTCTTATCCAGTCTACCCAAAAGTCGTGAATTTCAAGGATCGGCCCGCAGGGACCTGGGACCAGTGGCGGCTCGTGCAATGTGGCGACAATGGACTCCTTCCATTTAAACCTATGTAAAATAATCGATTCTTTGGTGAGGCGCTGTGCTTCACCTAGAATCGATCTTTTAGCACAGACTTAAATGGAAAAATAGCACTGTTGCCAGATTGCACGAGCCGCTACTGCCTGGGACTCCTGAAACCTATAGTATAATCGAGCTATACTTATAACACAGGAGCTAAACTCAATGTTAGAGAATCAGCAAATGCCCCCCACCCCCTCACCCTGGTGGTCAGGAGGTCGAACTAGCATCTTCCGTTTGATTTGCATTGGATGCGACGGTGGCGCACCTTCGGAAGGTTACAACTAAATTTTCCCATTTGATTTTATGGGGCTCTTGCAAACTTTTGCTGTAGGGAATTGAAGAGCTGATTCTTGCATAAAAACCTGTAAAAATGACGATAAGTACACTAAAAAATCACGAAATTCACTCTCAGAATCGGGCTTAGCCCATCAGTAGCGGCCCGTGAGATTTGGCAACCATGCATTTTTCCCACTTAAACTTAGGTAAAAAATCGATTCAAGCGGAGGCTGGCAGCCTCCTCGAGTTTCGATTGTTTTCCATGTATTTAAATGGGATAAAAACACTGTTGCCAAATCGCACGAGTCGCCACTGTTGCCCATTAGTGCATAGCGTCCAGAAAACTGGACAGCACTAAAAAAAAAATCCCACGGACGCAAAAATGCACGAAATAAATTGTGGACTTGGGAAAAGTTTTGTCCACTGGTGCAGAATGTCAGTGAATTTTTTCGTTAAGGTACGTGCATCCCTGCTTGAGAAATTGACGACAAACCAGAATGGCAATGGACAGATTTTCAGTCGTCGGTGACGGGTTGATGTATTTTTAAAATAATACCAACCCATCATTATGATTTTAAAAACTAATGTTACAGACTTATTTTCAAGGATTTGAGAAATAGATCAAGACCAAGATATTTCAAATCGGTTGAAAATTGACGGAGTTACAAGTGTAAACATTTCACTGTCTAGTTATCTGGACGCTATGCACCAAAAAAACACCTATGTGCCTGGTCGCTTTTACTATATCGGTGAGACGCTCGAGTCGCTCGTGCCTCGGCGTTTGGCGATGTTCTGCTTTGATTCCTCGGAATTAATTTTTCTCCCAGAGTCAGTTGCGTAGCCAGGAATTTTCCGAGGGGGGGGGGGGATCTGGGGTCTCAAAATTGTCACCGGGGGGGGGGGTTCGAAGTTATGAAATTGGTAAAATTTCGCTGAAAATCCACCAAATTACCGTTCTTCAGTGCAATTTTCGATGTCAATTAAACGGGGGGGGGGGGAGTTCAGACCCCCCCCCCCTTCATCTACGCGTTGGCCAGAGTTGCCAAGACTATGTTTCATGGACATACAATATACATCTTGTATGATGATCATTCTTTGGTCAACCCTAGCTAACTTAACTTTTTGCTTGTGATTATGTAGTCTGTCCTGCGTCTTACTAAGTTTTTTTTTTTTCTTTTTTTTTACTAAAAAAAAAAACGAAGTCAATTTATAGAGTGGAACTGACTTACCCTCTTTCTTAGAATTTCAAAAACAATTTTGAATTATTTTGCAATAATATACTTATTACGCCAAAGTGAATATTAGTCGGTATACCAAAAAATAAAAAAGTACCTACATTTTGTTCAATCCTAAGAATGAACTGCTTTTCTAGCTCTCTTTACTCGTAACTTGGGGAGTGAGGGGTGGGTGCAGTGGCGGACCTACAAAATTTTTCGGGGGGGGGGGGGGGGGCACGCCTATGAATTTTTAAATTTTTAGCGTTGCAGTAAGAAATGTTGGGCTATTTTTTGTTGGAAAAAGGCAACATTTTAGGCTCGAGGGGTGGGGGGGGGGGGGGCACGATTCCCCGTGAAATCATCCCTGTGGGTGGGTGGAAGGGGGGAGGGGATTGGAGGGTAGAATTTCATAACAGATTATCAGGTGAATAAGGCATCATTATAAATATGACTTTTGAGCAATTCAGTAAAACATTTCAATTCATCGAGGGTGAAAAAGTGTAACCGACCCCCGCCCCCTCACACCACCGCTAATGAAATAATAAAATTAGTTATGTAGTTGTATCGGTAAGAAAAAAAATTAGTTCAAATGATTCAATTGTAACTTGAAAAATTGTATTCGAAAAATAAAGGAAAATATTGCATTATCTTGAATAGCAGATTTGAAGTGAACCGTGTGCATAGCGTCCAGGTTTCTGGACACCCTGTATCTCCGTATCTAATCATGGGAAAAATCTGAACTTTTTTTCCCTTATTCTACTCGCATAAACTAGCTCAAATCTCAATTTTCATCAATTTTGGTTTACAGGGGAACCTTATGACCTAATGGGTTAATGGCGGAGAGACGCAGGTATCATATAGGAGATTCCCATCTATATTGAGACATATCTTTGTGTTTCCGTAGAGAAAGTGACATAATAGACGGGAATCTCCCATGATACCTGCGTCGAACCACCATTATCATCTTGCCGTTATAGCAGTTACCTAAGTGAGTTTATTACTGAATTTTAGACTTTCTTCGGGTGATTTTCGTGATTTTTGCTGGTCTTTACATAAGATTGGACTATTCATTTGCTTATAGCAAAAGTTTGCAAGAGCCCCATTGAAAAAAACGACATTCGCCACCTCTTCCCTTTAGAGGGTTTTAGTAATGGCCAGTGGCGGCTCGTGCAATCTAGCAACCGTGCACTTTTGCCATTTAAACGTATGCAAAAAGATCGATACTAGGTGAGGCGCTACACCTCACCAAGTAATCGATTATTTTACACAGTTTTAAATGGAGGAAATCCATTGTTGCCACATTGCACGAGCCGCCGCTGGTAATGGCGGCAGCTGATGATGAGCATTCCAAACAAAGACAGTTTGTCTCTCTCGCTCTCACGGAACGAAGGATATGAATTTGAAAGTAAAATTACGGGTAATTTTTTGCCGTGTTTCCCACTCTTCGCACAGGTCGGGCCGAGTGTGTGGTGTAGCAGTTGTTTTTTCCAGTTTTCTTGTTTTAGTGAAATGCAGATGGTTTGAAATGCATGTAAAATTCCTTGATTGAAGGAATAGCTCTGATTTCATGAAGAAACCCGAAGATTTAAACGCAAAAACTCGAAAATTACGAAGTTTAAGTGGCTCACAACCCGACGTTATTCGACGGAAAAAAAGGCCTCGTAATTTAATTTTCAATTTCATATTTTTCTGTCAAGTTTGTGATGAAGTGATATGTGTGACCCATCAATATATTCGTTATATCCTCAAAAAAATATGATTTGAATTTCCCGCGAAGGTAAGGAGCAATAATTTTCTTGGAATTTGACTTTAAATGAGGCAAAGTCGAAATCCCCATGTTAAATCTCCATAAGAGCGATCTCAGGGGGGCCCAGGCTTACACCAGCCAATCAGAAGCTGAATTTTCGATATCGCCAACCTAACCTAACCTGCCACGCTCTCATACCGTTTTGTTGGGACTCATGTTTACTCTTTGCGTTAACCCGTTCGCTCACAATGTCCAACTCATTGGACACTTTATTCAAAAGTTGTTTTACGGCAGCGTATGCAGCTAGACCACTTTATTTCACGATGCCCGTATCATTGGACATCTAGTTAGAGTCACTGCATAGTAATGGTCCTATCCATAAAAAAAAAATGTTTTAAAACAATTTAGAAAAATCAGCTGATTCTGAATCTGTTATCAGATATTTTATATCTCTTAAAGCCAAAATTCGTAAGCGAACGGGCTAAGGCACTTGGCTGGTGCGCCGACCCCCTGCGCAGAGCGCACGGCTGCACGGGGGCTGAATGGTACAATATCTACGTTAGTCAATGAAAAACGTTTATTATTTCATCCTCGAACTTTAAGTCGCTTTTTCTCTCCGAAAAATTCACTTGTGAGCTGTTTTATGGGCTCCACCGTTTTTCTCGGGGAAAATTCAACGGGACCAACAAGAAATATCGCGAATCCCAGGATCAGTCAAGTGCCCTATTGGACGGCAATCGAATTGAAAGCATGCCATGGGCAGGAACTGAAACATTATTTAGTGTTTCAAGTCTTTTCTTTCATTTATGTATCGTTGACTGCAGAATCCACGATGTGTTTTTTTTTTTTTTTTTTTTTTTTTTTTTTTTTTTTTTTTTTTTTTTTTGCGAGCACGCTATATGAAAGGATATTAGCTCAAAGTGATGGACTGAACTCTTTCATTAAGTCTCGCGCTTGAATTATGAGGGGGTGTTCCAATGCCCATTCCTTCAATGAGTTATTAATGAGTTCTGTGAGTCTAAACTTTTACTGTGGTGAAACGGGACCAATTCATGAGGTAAATACTTAACATCGCAGAGTGATGGACCGCCCAAGCCACTTTGAACCAAGCTGGAAACATTTAAATGAGCGATTGTGAATGCAAACTGAACTTTATTTTTCATTGTTCAAAACAATGTTTTAATTTTTTTTTTCTGTAAAACCCTTCAATTACCACATCCTATGGACCCGTTTCCACAGCTAGATCTACCTTGCGATGTTTCAATTTCTTACTGACAGTAGAATTGACTCCTGTTGAACAATCGTGTTGAAACACACAACTAATTTAAATATTGAAAGGTGCCTTCAATCAAAGTGTTGGCAAAATCATCACTTTCAAGTAGGAATATTTAACTACCTCCTGAATTTGACGAAGCGAGTGAATCAATAAACAGTATGACTCCTATTGAAAAATGGTGTTCAAACATAAACAAATTTAAGTCTTGTAAAGTGCCTTCAAATCACAGTGTAGGAAAATCAACATCTTGGAGTAGGAATATTCATCATCTACCGTCTTAATTTGACCAAGTGTTACATTTGTATATCATTGCTAAAATATCCATGCTAAAATATCGATCGTTCGGAGATTCGATATAGCATGAAACAAGGATCGACACATTTTTTTGTATAAATTCATGTGAAGGAAAGAACAAAAGATTAAAGTGAGAGCCTGCGACATTGGTGGTCGTGAGTCTTTTATTCAGCATTACCTAACCGAAGTATGTAGGTGTCGAAAGTCTAAAGTTCCTCCTTTCCCCCATTAAAAATGAACAGTGGCGTAAACGGGGGGGGGGGGTCCCAGGGGCTCTTTATCCCCACCCACTTGAAACCGAAATATGCCCTAAAAAAATAAGGTTGTTTCCTGCGTTTTCAGAAAAAGATACCCAAAGTCCTTAGATTTTGGTTCAGGCAGGCAACCTAAAATACTTAAATTCAATGTGATACGTAATGCAGGTGGCCAACCTGAACTAGAGTCCCTATATGTAGAGAGTTAAGACAAGAGGGTAGTCAACTTCTGATTTGTCTATGAGTTTTAGGCTCTACGGATGCCGCCATTGGATGCGATTTTGCACTTTTGTTTACAATCGCAGTTGTTTACCAACGGTATTTTGAGGATAAAGGGTTAATTTTCGACGAATCTGTTAATTTTAATCACGATACGCCTCCAGAATGTCTATAAATCCCAAAATAATCTTTCAAAGCGTAAATAGATGTCGATCCACAAAAGTAGTAAAAGATTACATCGTTAGAAACTCAGCGGTACTGTAATCTTTGCAGTGGACGAAAACACAACAGCGGCCCTCAGAATGTAAACAAATGTGCAAAATCGCATCCAATGGCGGCGCCCATGGTTTCACTTGTCTTAACCCTTGTGAGCGTAAGGGGGGGGGGGGGGGTAGATTTGTACCCCAGGCCAGTTTTTTTGACGCCATTTTGTCAAAACTGCTCAACATTTTTTGGGACTTCATGACATTTTAAGTTAGGATACTTAGAACACGTCCACCAAATTTCATTAAGTTTTATGAATTTTTGTCGATATTATAGAAATTTAAAGTGTTGGGGGTACAAATATACCCCCCCCCCCTTCGTCCTGCCAGTTTTGAGTTTGGAACCATCTATTACAGTGAATTTTACGGAAATTTTATGTAGATTAAGAATATTAAGTCAGATCATTGAAAAAAAAATGGAAATTTATCAAAAATGGAAAAATAAGATGGTACCTCATTTCATTTTTTCCATTTTTTTTATTTTGACATTTTTTTTTTAAAGTAGGTGTAAATTTGGCAACATAGCAAAAATTTACTCAAATTTCACATAAATTACTTTCTTAGGGTACTAAGTACATAATCCATCCATTAAAGTTTCAAAATTATTGATACTGACTGTGCTGCATGAAAATATCCTTGGGGTACAAAAACGCCCCCCCCCTTAGTCCTTTGTGTTACCGAAATACCTTAGGCTCAGAAGGGTTAACTCTCTACATATAGGGACTCTAACCAGAACCAAAATCTAAGGTGTCAACTGTCATTATTCAATTCGTTAACTGTATTACTTTAATTTTTTCTTTCGATATAACTCACACTAACTCTAAATAGGAATGATTAATTAATGTTGCCAACATCGTGGGAGGGGTGTGGCCCGGGGAGGGGGGGGGGGGGGGGGGGGGGGTTGTTCTTTGAATAATTCATGAAAGTACGAATTTCAAATGCGGTGCGGCAGAGCGAAAAGAAAGGTCGAATGGTCGAATAAAGAAAACAGCACTATTTCAAAAAGTAGAATGTTTCCGACTGATTTCAGACTGCGAAAGCAGGATTGTACCTAATCAAGAAAAGCCGCTTGCGAGAAAGCGGTCGCTCGTTTAATGCAGGGATTCAGGGATTGCAAACGAGAAAAACCGTAGCTCCATACTTTTTATTCCTTTATTCTTCCGCTTCGAGAAATTCCAACATCTGTTCTCCGGCATTCGCGAATAGCAGAAAGAGTTTATTAAGATTTTAGTCAGCGTTTTTATACTACATAATATTTCTCTTCCTCCCTAGATTTTTCTAGCTCTACCTCATTTTTTTCGTTTCCTTCTTCTTAACCCTTGTGAGCCTAAGGGGGGTAGATTTGTACCCCAGACCAGTTTTTTTGACGCCATTTTGTCAAAACTGCTCAAAATTTTTTGGGACTTTATGACATTTTAAGTTAGGATACTTAGAACACGTCCACCAAATTTCATTAATTTTTAAGAATTTTTGTGGATATTATAGAAATTTAAAGTGTTGGGGTACAAATATACCCCCCCTTCGTCCTGCCAGTTTTAAGTTTGGAACCATCTATTACAGTGAATTTTACGGAAATTTTATGTAGATTAAGAATTTTAAGTCAGATCATTGAAAAAAAATTGGAAATTTATCAAAAATGGAAAAATAAGATGGTACCTCATTTCCTTTTTTCCATTTTTTTTATTTTGACATTTTTTTTAAAAGTAGGTGTAAATTTGGCAACATAGCAAAAATTTACTCAAATTTCACATAAATTACTCTTTTAGGGTACTAAGTACATAATCCATCCATTAAAGTTTCAAAATTATTGATACTGACTGTGCTGCATGAAAATATCCTTGGGGTACAAAAATACCCCCCCTTAGTCCTTTGTGTTACCGAAATACCTTAGGCTCACAAGGGTTAAAAGTACCGTCGCACTAAGGTCTACAATCGAGGGAAAGTGTCAAAAATCAGTGGGGGGAAAAAATCATATAGCCCTTTAACTCCCAGGTTAAGAAGACAAATCTCAGCTTGCTCTCTTTAATGTAGTTGGTAGATAAATATTCCTACACCAGGGTGTTCATTTTGCCTATACCTTTAATAGAAGGCGAACTTCAAGACATTAATTTTCTAATGTCAATGACTTGGAGTATATAGCTTCTGTCGAAAAAAAAAAAAAATGAAATTTTGTGAGGCAGATCTATAAAGTAAAGACGAGTATACTCGAGCGAGGTTAGTGTAGTGCATGAAAGGGCTGATATCTTCGTTTTCCACGTTTAAACATAATTTAACCCATTGAGTTATCGTTCTTTTTAAAACTTATGTATATATTTTTGAAGGTGCCATTAGCATCTGAGGTTACTTACGCCTTGAAAATGAGTTGATGTAAAGATAATTGACTATTATGTTCTGAGTACATCGAAACCGTATTTATTATTAATTTATTCATTTATCTCTTTTTTTATTTATTTATTTTTCATTGTTAATTTTTTTTTAAATTCTATTTCATTTTATTTTATTATATTTTATATTGTTTTATTTGTTTTTAGTGTTTTTGGCTCGATGTGATATCACGTTAAAAGTGAATAAACGAGTTAAACTTTACAGGAGATTACTTGTTATAAGTGTTTGCTGTGATCAAAACTTGTCTCGGAAGTTTATATATGACCCTTCAGGTAGGTCATTTACAACCATGTGAGTATAAATTGGTTCATTTTCAACGGCGTAAGTATAACGGCCTAACCGATAAACTTAAAATAGATTCAATTATGGAGCGGGAAATATTCAAAAATATACCACCATAAGCCCAAATAAGGCCACTTTTGATCATAAATGTATCAATTCGCAATTTTCGGTCTTTTCTAGTCTTCGTTGCACTGCAGTGTCAGGCATAAGTTTCTCTCTCTCTCTCTCTCTCTCTCTCTCTCTCTCTCCTCTCCTCTTCTCTCTTCTCCTTTTTCTCTCTCTTCTCTCTTTCTCTTTCTTCTTTCTCTTTTCTTTTTCTTTTCTCTCTCTCTCTCCTTCTCTCCTCCTCTCTCTCTCTCTCTCTCTCTCTCTCTCTCTCTCTCTCTCTCTTTTCGCTCTTCTCTCCTCTCTCTCCCCTTCCCCTCTCTCTCTCTTCTCTTCCCCTTTTTTTCTTTTCTCTTTTTTTTCTCTCTCTTCTCTC
This sequence comes from Trialeurodes vaporariorum, assembly GCA_011764245.1. Taxonomy (NCBI): domain Eukaryota; kingdom Metazoa; phylum Arthropoda; class Insecta; order Hemiptera; family Aleyrodidae; genus Trialeurodes; species Trialeurodes vaporariorum. The sequence continues at coordinate 17,773,834 of VMOF01000035.1, forward strand.
TCTCTCTCTCTCTCTCTCTCTCTCTCTCTCTCTCTCTCTCTCTCTCTCTCTCTCTCTCTCTCTCTCTCTCTCTCTCTCTCTCTCTTTGTCCGCTTAAATGCAAGTGTTGGGAAAGGTGCAATTCGGCAACCATGCTTATTTGCCATTTAAACCTATTTGTCAAAGTATCGATATCTTAGGGGTGCATTGCACCTCTTGAAGAGCGATTGTTTTACGTAGGTTGAAATGAGGAGAATATTTTGTTGCTACATTGCGCGATCCGCTATTGAGTATAGAGGAAGCAGCTTGAATCAAATGACTGCGCCTAACAATCTAACATGTCCTTTCCTAACACACGCATTCAAGTTCAAAAGAGAGAGCGAGAGAAAAAGTAAGAGCAGAATAGAACCAACAGTGTTTTGTGCTTGTTCTAAGCGTGCGAAAAGTATACATTATAGTGAAAGAATTGCTTGAAGCGCGCAATGTGGCAACGTTCCCTGGTACAAATGTTCCATGACCAATTTTACATGGAAACCAAGTATCTTTCCATGGAGACTACATCGATTTCCATTGAAAACACACAGATTTCCGTGGAAATACGCTTGGTTTCCATGGAAAAATACCCGTTTTCCATGTAAAATAGAACATTTTAATCAGGGTTGAATTTTGTCCTCCATTCAAAACAAATGCTGAAGATCGAGTTCATGGATGTCTCCTGCGCACCCCTTATTTTCGATATTTTTCATAGGTTCGAATGGACTAAATGCAATGTTGCTAAATTTACACTTTCCGCTTTGAGTTCGGAACTCGATCTTAAATCAATTTGAACAAACTTTTATGGGACTCTACCCGTACAAATTGAAAGACTCAGAGCATGCCGATTAGATGAAGAGGCTCTACAGTTAAACCTTTTTTTTTTTGTTCTTAACCAATTTACTATCAGGTTTAGGCAACCGTCCATGAGAGATAAAGATATGAATTCAAATCTCGGGCTTGGTACTGAAGGGGAAAATCCAACTAATTATTAATTTTTTCTCTGGGCCTCTCTTAGAATCGAAATTTTTTAACATGCATGTAAGAAGAAAAAACAAAACCGAAAACCCTTCATCTTTTGTTTTAAAAAATCTGAATTCGAGAGTTTCAACAGTATTTTCAAACAATACAGCCTGCATTTGATCCCTTCCGCACACGAATTATGAAAAAAAAAATGTCAATGTAATCTGAAACCTATTTATCATTAAATTGAACGAACTTTTTGCGTATGATTTCATGTGCGAGTCAAGTTTTTCGAATTTTCATAAGGCTCCTTGTAAAATTTCGTCTCTTATGACACTGTGCGCGAAAGGGTTAAAAGAGGGACCGTCTATAGTAGTGGTCAATATTTGCCAAAATGTTGATTTCTTAGAACAATATTTTTCCACGCTCTTTTTTAAAAATAAAGTTTTGGTGCATATTATGTGTATTGATAAATTTCTTGCAAATCAATCAAAGCCAGATTTAAGCTATAGGCAATGACGGTAATACATGGAAGATAATATGTGGTAAAACAAGTTTTGGAAGAGACAAAGGGTACAATATTTAGCCCTTTATCTACTGGCGGTACAAATTTGTACCACCAAATTAACATGTTTTTAAATGCATTTTCAAAAAAATCACTATGCACATCAAACTAAGCGAGAAAAGTTCATTCAATTCATCGGGATTGATAAAAAATTTGTGAGAAGGGTTTGTAATAAACCCGGGTTTAAAAGGTTAAAACTAATTCAATAGATGAGCGTTCGTCCTAAAAATCGCATCCGTTTAAAATAGTTACTATTCCTCTAAAAATTTGCTGGGTAGCAGATAAAGAAGTCTATTGGGACCTGAGAAAAAGATATATAGCGGCGAGCATAGTTAAAGTATACATATATCGAAGTACACTCTTTAGAAACACGATATCAACTGTCTCACTTTTCAAACTGTATCAGCATGAGAAGCGTTAAAATTGCCTGTTGATTATGCAATAGCCAAAACATGCCTTTTTGGCGGATTCCATTCGCACTACTCGTGCCAATTTTTTCTTATAACTCACAGTATAACTATGAATAAGCAAACAAAACAAAGGATCCATGTAATAAAATATGCTGTATCGCTTAAAAGAAAGAAGTGTAAAAAATACAGAGCACAAATAAGATGAAAAGAAAGTAAAAGAGAGAATGCAAATAATGAATGTAAACATACTTGAGATAAGATCAATACAAAGAGCGAACTTAAAAGTTTCCAAGCAGATGCAATCGCCAACACTCAAAGGGGGGGATTAAATCACGTTTCGTCAGGGATTATAATTCCGTTCATAATTTCAAAACAAAATCCTTTCCTTCAACTTCAATAAAGACGCGAGATAAAATCGAGATAATATTCGAATCTCCGAAGCCGATCCGACTTAAAAATATATCACAGAGAAAACATGGTGAGGAAATGATAGGCAAATCCTTGCGCGCAAACACAACAAAAGTTCAAGTAAGGAAGAGGAAAATAAGGGAAAAGGAGAGAGAGAGAAGGGAAACTCCTTAAAACATATCCGAGCTCAAAAAAACGAGGGTGCAAAAAAAACTTTACACAATTTTTACGACGAAACACCTGTTACGATTCGAGTTTGGAACAGAGTATCGGAAGAGATAGTGGTCTGTAACATGTGTAAGAGAGAGAGAGAGGGAAAAAGAGAGGGTGGGCGATCGAACACGAAACACGAAAAACGGCGACACACACCAACAACAACAAAAATTGTATAAAAAAATCAACAACAACACTTTTAAGTCATGTTTGGGTGCGAGAGAGGCGGATAAAGGCGCGACACGCAAAAATGGGGGAACGATTCAACAAGGACTATCGACGACTGACTGCGCAAAGGAATCCCGGTAGCGGAGATCCCTGCGTCTCGACCCTCCCCCCCCCTTCTGCCCCCTTTGCCCCCCTCACGCCCTCTGGATCCCTATCCCGATCCCTGCCCGACGACCCCTGCCGCCGCCGCTGCTCCGTTCGTCCCATGCATCGCGGGTTGCGCGGGAGGAAGTTGAAGGCGCTCTCTTGCGAGCGGACGGGGGAAGTAAAGTCGCGTCGAGTTGACTATAGAGAGGTTGAGTCTCAAGTCGAGGCGAGCAGGGTTGCCAAATCGTACGGAGGATTTTAGCCCCCCATCAGATTTAGTATCAGAGCTACCGATTCGTGTTTATTTAACCTTCATATTGATGAAGGGGGGAGGGGGAGGGGTCGGCACGGATCCAAGGCCTGTTATTAGCGATAAAAGATTTTATTTTGCCCTAATGTTCTTATGCTTTCAGATTTGTGTCAATGAGGGTATGTTTTATGCACTCACCAATTTTCACACTTTTTTTTTGAAATGCTGAGGGAGACCCTCAGACCCCCCTAAATAATTCTGGGGCAGCCCCCCCAGACCCCCCTTTAAAATTCTAAACCCCCCTAAATAATTCTGGGGCAGCCCGCTTTAAAATTCTAAACCACCTTCAGAATTCTGGGGGAGACCCCCAGACCCGCCTCAGATTTTTTAATATTTTCATCTCTGGACATAATTCTGCCTTCAATCCGAAGAGTTTGCTATTTTGTAGAAAAGCTATTGGAATAGTTGCCTACTTTATCATTTGAAGGCTAATTGAGATCCTAATTTCCATTCTGATGTTGCTTTCAACAAATTTTAGAGCAGCTCAATTCCAGATCCCATTACGTTTTAACTCTTTGAGTTGCATTCGTTTTATTTGTTATTGGAGTTTCTGTTTTTTCTTAGTTTTTATAGGTGATCGAAATCGATATAGATTTTTGCCTTTCCTTCAAAGAATACAATCTTTGGTTTCTTCTTTCAAACTGTGGATCTTTCAAAGAATTTTTCAGTTAAGTAGATGAAACCCCCCTCCAAAGATGTACTTTGATTGTAGATTGTGTACTTAAAATGTCAACAATAATCATCCGCCATTTTTGATTGACTCTTCTTTATATGTTTAAGTTTCCTTATTCATTCTCTTTTTGGTCCTATATTGCCTTTACGCGGTCTTAAGCTTAAGAAATGTATATTGTATGAATACATGAAAAAAAAAAAAAAATTATGCCTAGGCAGATTGCAAACTTTTTGTTTTAATTTTTATCAAACTTAATTGAGCCATACTTGAATTACTTATTCCAATTATTATATTTGTTGTTATATTGGCTTAGTTTCAAAGAGTTTGCTCTATCGCACCTATAGGTATTACCCCGTGAGACGGTCTTAAATGTTTCTTATGGTGACTGTATATGAGAAAAATATTTTAGTGGGCTGGTAACACATTATGTGTGAGCAAATTTTTATCAAAATCCACCCCATTAAACCTTCAACGACCAGGCTAGTTCAAAATAACGCCCCTGATCCGTTTCTTAAGAGAAGGTAGTTAACTGTTCGTACTCGGAGGAGCTGGAATTGCATATACGAAGAATTGAAGGCGCCAGGCGACATTTTATTTTGTAAGTGTTTTCATCGATAATTACTTTTAACCGGAATGAAGACCCGAACAATATGAAATAGACTTGAGAAGAAAAACGAGAATACTCGGACTTGGCCCATCAGGGGTTAATGATTGACACCTAATTTTAACATTAATTCCAGTGGCGTCGCGTGCCATCTGGCAACAATGCAACTGCTCCATTTAAACTCATTAAATATATCGAATTTTCCTTGTGCACTGTGCACCCTCTGAATTCGATCTTTTACAAGAGTTTAAATGGATAGAATACATTGTTGCCAAATTGCACGCTACGCCACTGATTAATTCCTCCCTTTCATTCTTTTTTTTGGGTCGAACATCCTATTTTGATTTTTTAAACTAAATTACGGGTTGTGTTTGTAACTTTAAGGACTACTTCCTTTTGCAGACTAATGGGGCAGTTGCAAGGGTCTGAAATGTTGTGTTTTTTGTAGCAGAAATGATAGCACTTTATGAGCTGAGAACAATGGTGCCTTTGGTTTTTTCCTAAGTGTCCCGGTTTTGGAGATTCACAGGTGTAAAAATGTAAAAAATCGTGTGCGTAGTGACGTCACTACGTGGAATTCCCATTTTAAAACAATGTATTTTGGGCCATCAAAATCTCATCTCCGGAACAATGGGACGTAATTAGAAACCAAATGCATCTTCGTTCTCAGCTCATCAAGTACTTTCATTTTCTTGATAAAAAAAGACAACATTTACAACATTTTTGACCTTTGCAACTGCTCCAGTGTAGATTGCATCCGCCAGTTTTTATCAAAATTCATGGGACCAAACCTAATTTATCCCAATTAATGGGGTAATGTTTTTATTTGCCTATATCCCCATACCTATTTTTAGCTCGATCGCACCTATATTGCCTTTTGAAACGGTCTTAAGGTTGTTTATGGTGACCAAGAGAGGAATGTATTTTAGTACTTCGATGTTTGGTTGTGTAGAAAGTTTCATCAAAATTCATGAGGCCATCATTAATTGGCTCCAAGTTTTAAGATTAATTTCTCACGATAATTCCATTTTTTGGCTCGAGCGCACCTATTTTGATTTTTTAAATGGGTTTAAGGGCTGAATATTCTAACTATGAGTGCGCTTTGTTCCTTAGTAGGCTGGTTGTAGATTTTCTTTGCTAACTTTCATCGAAGTTAATTGAACCAAACTTAATTATTCCAATTTTGTTTACCCATTTTACAATTGATTTTAATGGAAATAATTTTTTCCCCCATAACTAACCTAAACGTTGAAATTTCAAAAATGAAAAAGTACCTCTGGAGAATCTAAAAAGTAACTACTGTGCAAAATCTGGAAGCATAAGGACCAATGGCTCAAAAGTTATGGGAAGGTACATGTGGACCGGCAGACTAACGGACTGACAGACTGACGCCATAGAATTTTTTTGCATAAATCTCTCTAAGTCAGAGAGGAGTAAGAAATATGGAAATGTGATGGAAGGATGTTATTTTGAATGGTATTAGACATGATGAGAGGCCATTATTTTTTATAAATCATGATTGACTTAGTCGTGAGGGATCAACTATTGAAAAAAAACCTAACCTACCTTAAAAATCTCTGCGCCATTGCAAGACATTCTCAATTCTCAATTTTTCTAATTTCATTAGAGTAAGAAAGTAAAAAGAGGGAGGTAAAATTAGACAAATAAATATGTAGACGAGTGGGTATAATATAGAGAGAGATAAAAGAATAAATGAATGAATAAATAAATAAAAATAAACTTAAATACGAATAGATCTAATCAAAAAAGACAGTAAAGTTTGCGGTTTATTTGTGAATAATACGTTTAGCTACCATTCAAACGTTTGACGATTACACTCCTATTTGCCCAGCTATTTGCTCCATTCTTCAGTTTGTTGATTCATTCACTTGGTCGAATTAAGGAGCGGTAAGTAAATATTCCTACTCCTTGTTACTGATTTCGCCTACTTTGTCAATCGAAGGCGCTTTACAAAACTTTTTTTTTTCTTATTCTATTTTTATCACACTATTTAAACAGGAGTCAACTTATCTGTCGGTTTAAACATAGAAAAAGTAGCTCTGTGCGATTTGGCAATGCTGGGGAAGCAAGTTTGGTTGTAAAACCCACTCTACTCACACTTACTCTTCTCTCCTCCCTCTATCCCTCGTCATCGCGCCTATGCTGCCTCTTTCAGCCCTTTCACTCTCGCTCTCACTTCTTGCTTCTCTCAGTTCGCTCTCCTATCCAGATCCTGGAACGATTAATCTCCTCGAATTATCCTGTCTCTCTCTCTCTCTCTCTCTCTCTCTCTCTCTCTCTCTCCCTCTCTCTCTCTCTCTCTCCTCTCCTCTCTCCCTCTCTCTCTTCCTCTCTCTCTCTCTTCCTCTCTCTCTCTCTCTTCCTCTCTCTCCCTCTCTCTCTCTCTCTCTCTCTCTCTCCCTCTCCCTCAATATCCACTCGTCTCTTCTTCGCCATTCTCCCCTCTCTACCAGTCCTTCGTCCGTTCCGTTTATTATGATACATAAGTTTATCCTTCGCGTCTTGATTTATCAACGCCTTTCGGTTTAGGCATGAAACATACTCTCAACCTAACTCGCCCCGCGATTTCTTGATAAGATGATGATGATGATGCAGCAGCAGTGGCGGTGATTTTAGAAACTTGTCATTCCCTCTCCCTCCTCCTCTTCCTCTCTCTCTCTCTCTCTCTCTCTCTCTCTCTCTCTCTCTCTCTCTCTCCTCTCTCTCTCTCTCTATTTTTTCATGTTTCTTCTTATAATTTTTTAATTTTATGCTCCTGCAGTTTTTTTTCCTTTTAATTGTTATATAATTGTATATAACTTTAACTTTGCTTTAACTAACTTTGCTGCTCAGAATAAAACCTTTCACTCTCTCTCTCTCTCTCTCTCTTTTCTCCCCTTCCCCCTGCATTTTATCTTTTCCCTTTTAAGTCAAAGAAACTTTTTTGAATTTCCTATCATATTTGGCAAAACTGGTGGAGAGAGAGAAAGGGAGAGGGCGAGAGAGAAAGGGAGAGGAAGAGAGAGGAGAGAGAGAGAGAGAGAGAGAGAGAGGAGAGAGAGGGAGAAGAGGGAGATAAGAAGAGATAGATAGACATAGACAGAGAGAGAGAAGGCTAGAGGGAGAATTAAATAAGTATATAAGAACAAGGAGAAACTTGCATTATTACTAAACCAATAATATCACTTGCCTTTCCGCGAGTATAATTTATCGTTTTTGCAACTAGATCCGCTGTGAACAATTTCAATTTCCCTCCGACAGAAAGAGCGACTCCAAAATGTGTCACAGAATGTTTCGTGTATGGAGCGCCTTCATATCCTGGCATAGGCAAAATCAACACCAACAAGTAGGAATATTTAACTACCTACAGAATTTGAGAGGGCAATCATTGATTCAGCTAATTGATATTAACTCGATAGCCTTCATTTCCTCGGAGGCACCCTTTTTTTTAGGACAACTTCTGACTGCAGAAATTGATTTTGTTATATGTAAAACAATCGATTCGATAGTGAGGCAGTACTTTGCTAACAATCGATTGGTCTACTTAAATTCAAATGGTGAAAAAAGGTTAATGCCAGAAAGAACGATTTTTTTAGTACTGTTTGATTTTTTACTTTCTCACACGAATAGAAATTGAGAAAGTATTGCAATGGCGCAGATGTCTATCCGTCTGTATCCCAACATAACTTTTGAACTAATAAAGGTCCTTATGAATCGAACTTTTGCAGGAAAGTTGATTTCAACACTCCCCGCAGGATGTCTTTTATTTTCTTCGAAATTATAAATTGTGAGGAAGTTATGGAAGATAAAAGTTTTCTATTAAAATCAATGGGGGAAAAAAGGGTAAACATAGGGAAAAAATGGAATATTTCGAATACAGCTGTTTGAACTTTATTGTTGAAAGTTTGCAAAAACTTCTTCAAACCACCCTACTGTAAAACGGGGGTATAAGGGTCTTCCCTAGAATACTAAAGGGAGTCTGGGGGCTCTCCCGAATTAAGTTTGATGTGTGTTCCTGGGGTATTCCCTACAGTTTTATTTTTGTGTGTTTTATTTATGTTTTGTATTTGATGTGCATAAAGCATCCGTCTATGATGATCTAAAAACAACCCCACACATCGGGCTTGTCAAAAGAGTAAAAATGTTTCTGATAAATAGCCAATAAGCCAATAAATCAATGCCTTTTCCTCTTCACTTGGACTATATAATTTTAATTATTTTCATTATTTATCCTATTCTTATTTATCTTTTTATTTGTTTAATTGTTTATATACATATAAAGCTTTTCTCCTTCTTCTCCCCCCCTCCCTTTATTTCATTGATATTTTTTTCCCCCTCTTCTCTCCAGCCGACAGACTCGTTTTGCCCGCCACAAGACTTAGTCTTAGAGGGCGAAACAGTTTATTCGTCATCCTTTATTTTTCATATTTTTCTTTCATTATTTGTAAAAAAAAGTGTATATTGTCATTATCGTTTCTTTTTCTCTTTCATGTATTTTTTGTATTTTTTTTTTATTGGATTTTTTGGATTTTTCATGTATTTTTTTGATGATGAATAAACTCTTAAAATTTAAAAAAAAAAAAAAAAAAAAAAAAAAAAAAAAAAAAAAAAAAAAAAAAAAAAAAAAAAAAAACATACCTCGGATGAAATAACATGCATAATGATCATGGAATAACAAACATAAGCGAATAATTTAGCATTACAAAGAGGACAAAGGTTTTTGGTAACAAGTAAGTACTTACAAAGACATAGTTCGAGCCTTGATCATTCTTTCGATTTTGTTTAGAAACTTAGCAGAAACCGATCAAAACTGAAAGAAGATTTTCCTGCACACTTTTTCTGGGTCTGAATTCATGACTCTTCTAGATTTTCACTCCACAAACATTTTTTTTTTTTTTTCGTAGGTTTTACCACCCCAGCATATCACACAGCGAACACTGACTTCGAATATTGACCGCCCTACAATGATTTACCTTCACTTCTGGCCTTCTTTAAACAGAGGCGTTAGCCATTACACTTTTCGCCCGCATTCGCGTTTTGCTCATTCCATTGTTTAAAAACCGCTATTCGCACCGATGTGCATCGATAGAAAACAAACTCTGCACCCGTATTTACTCGTTTTGTTTACTTATTGATGTTTTATTTTATTTTAAATCGTGCCAAAAAGAGACAAAAGGTGTTTGACTTCGGTTTTCGTATATTCGGTGTACCGGAGGCAGTATACTGAACATAGGACTCCCAGAAAACAGTGTTGTCAAATTTGATGAACAGTATATAAATTGTCAATGAGACTTAATAAGAAATAAGTGTATTTTATATGCCAAATCTGACAGCATTGCTCGGAGCTCGGCCAATCAACAGGGATCGATTTTCCTCCGAGCAAACATTTCAGTGATGCAGCTGAGAGAGAACAAATTTCCGTCAAATTGTGTGGAATCATTGCTTGTTATACATATAGGTATAGTGTGGGTATTTGAAATTAAATTTGGGGTATGATTATAAAATTGTTGTTTACAAAAGTGTTTCGATTTTATTGTGATTGCTGTCGAAATGTTTTAAAACCCTGTCTACCGTTCTTTTGTGACTTTTTTTTATAAAGACTTTATCTCGATAAGATACAGGGAGAGAAAAAAATGATATACTTTTTAAATTTTCCAAAAATATTTCGAAGATCTTTCTATGTAACGTTTATTGAATAATGTTATACCATTTTATTAAGAATTTTCGGCTATCAACCTCTTCTGAAAAAGGAAGACTATGACGACTATGCGGATGCACAATGAAGGACTGTAGCCATAGTTGGCCAACTATAATCTAAAATCTATATAGATGGTCATTTATGTAATTGATAGTCGTTTTTTAACAGTTGTGCGGTCTCCATAGTTTTCTTTTTTACCAGCGTCCTTGCGGTGCTACTGCAAAATTTTGCAACAGACCCATTACCACATTAAGAACCTCCGAAATCTATTCAGTGCTTACAACGTCACAAATTTCTTATTCATTATTAAAATTCGTCAATTAAAATAGTGCGCTCGAGATTGTTATACCGTGAAACAAAGCAGCTGCTATCATATAGTCATCGATACACAGATGATGTATCCAAATTAATTTGTATGTCAAAAACTTTTAAGTCCAAAAATTAATGCGCAAAACACTTACGTCCAATGAATTAGGTCCAAAGAGGAAACGTCCAAAAGAAGAAAAGGTCAACATTAAAATGTCCTGGGGGGTGATCACGGAGGATCGGATCGTTTCGTTATCGTTATCGTTATCGTTTGCATGAAATCAAATGGGCTTGCTTCTGCGCAACTCGATCGCGCAGGTGATCCCCTCCTCACCTCTTCCTACTTCAAACGATTGACACAACGACAGCTCCCGACTCATCGCTTCCTTTCGACCGTTTCAATCGTTACGAGGGGCTCAAAACGATTCGATCAGTTGAGCCACCCATAAGGTTACACGCAAACGATAACGATAACGATACCGAAACGATCCGATCCTCCGAGATCACCCCCCTGTGATTATAAGTCCATAATATGAAGTCCACACATTTGGAAAGTCTAAAGAGCAAATGAATTTTGCAAGCGATCAGTATGCAAATGTATCGTGTTTTTTTATTAATTGACTCATAACCCTGACAACCTTTTGTCAACAAATTCGATCAACAAGTAGGTTAATCGACACGTAGGTTGAACACTTGTTTCAAATCATCTGATGGATTTCAAAGGAAGATTTATGTTTGGCTTCCAATAGAAAACATAAGAATACAGAAATTGCACTGGAATACTTCTGTTCATTAAATATGAACTTTTGGACTGGGACATTATATTCGCGGACATCGCAGTTCAATGTGGACATTAGAACGTTTGGACGAAGTGACATAGGACGAAAATATAACTGGACAAATAAAATTTGGACGAAAAAGTTTTGGACATAAAGGCTGTGGACATATAATATATGGGAACTACATATAATCATCAACATTCCCTGCGATACCGTCAAGTGCTTATAACTACATGATCAAATTCCTAAGCAAAAAAGATAACATATAATGAAAATTTGTCTTAAAACAGACAGTAGGATGTACTAAGGGTCCAATTCAGATACTATTCCTGAGATCTCCTTGGCTTGAAAAATGCTCAATCCCTGTGGCAAAGCGTATGCTATCAGCCAACCAGTGGAGTAGCGTGCAATTTGGCAACGTTGCAGGTCGTCCACTTAAAATTATGAAAAATATCGATCTAAAGGGTGTACGGTGAACACTTTCGCATTCGAAATTTTACATGGGTTTTAAAGGGCACACTCCAACGTTGCCGGATGGCACGCTACGCCACTATAGACGAAGCACAACTTTCTCTTTTTGAATCAATACAAAAGGTCGCATTCGATGGTCATCGCCGATTTGTCAATTTTTTTCAACGTTGTCAGATTGCACGCTCCGCTACAGCTCAAAATGAGTTGAGTGAGAAAAATTTCTAAATTAAAGGCGCTCATCGTTCATCAGAAATTCTTGAGAAATCTTGAATTTAGTTCAAGGTAGGTATCCGCAGCTGCCTTGAACTTATTTCCTTGAAACTTATTATGAGTGGAAAACGATATTTTTTAAAGCGTCTCTAGATCAGCGGCGGCTCGTGCAATGTGGCAACAATGGATTTCCTCCATTTAAAACTGTGTAAAATAATCGATTACTTGGTGAGGCGTAGTGCCTCACCTAGTATCGATCTTTTTGCATACGTTTAAATGGCAGATTGCACGAGCCGCCACTGCTCTAGATTGCCTTTTCGTGAAAACTCCCTTGCTTGAAAACCCCTTGAAACTTCCTCGAGAAATCTCAAGGCGTTTTCGTTTAAATGAATGTTTCTGAATTACAAATTGAATTTATTGATTTGCACCCTAGCTATAAGTCACTTCTAATAAACATAAAGAAAAAAAAAATAAAAAAACAAAAACAAAATAAAAAAAATACGAATAATTAATATTGCTAACCACCTCGGGATCATTTTTATTTCCCCCTCATCCCTTTATCATACTTTCGTCAAATACTTCCGACTTACTAGGGTTAAAAGACACATGTAAGTACACGCAGAGCGATTAGTCTTGTGTCGACGATTCGACGCAACCCGCACTACACGTAGCCCGAACTTCTCTCGATCTTGAGAGAACAAAATAAAATAAAAATAAGGAGCATTTATTGTACATGTACTGCGGGTTGCATCGAATCATCGAAGCAGTACTTAGGGCTCTGCAGGAACTCTAGATCAAAGGGTGATCTGTATCAATAAATTCTCAGAAATCGATGCGTGGAAGTTTGTGACCTTATTATTATATATATAAAGCTGACGTCCCTCCAAAATGTTTTTTCTATTTCCCAGAAATTGGCCGAAGCGATTTCCCTCAAATTTGACACGATGATTCCTTAGGGTATTTAGAAAAAATCTGTCGAAATTTGTTTTCTAAAAAGTTGTCTGTGAGCGCCGCAAATTGAATTTTAAAGTAAGAGTGAAAACTCATTTTCGCACGACGCACGGACAGCGAGGTGACGTGATGCTCCGCGCCGTCGCCTGAGCTGGATTCTCTGATCTGCCCCTCCCCTCCACTCTACGCTCGGCAGAGTCTCACCTTATCAGTTGACGAGTCAGTACAGCGAGAGCGGTGAAGGGGGGAGGTTCGTTCGTCGGTCATCTCTTGCGCACTGATTACTTCGTTCTTTCTCCAAAATTTTTCTGTCGCTCGCCCGTACCCGCAACCTTCTCACTCCTTACGGACGCTCATCTCTCTCGACTAACGCACTCCCATTCTTCGTATTAACCATTCGTTTGCCTTTCTTCTTCTTCTTTCCCTCTTTTCATTTTATTCTTTAAATTTTTATCATTTCGACTTATATCACTCGGGATCGTTTATAAGTTCCTAATATTTTTCAGTATGGTCTTGATTATTTTTTTTTTTTTTTTTTTTTTTTTTTAAAAAAACATTCTTAGCGCATTGTGCATTTA